>VZTI01003752.1:30188-95584 GCA_013397865.1 Struthidea cinerea
TGGCTTCCTGCCTTGCGGTGTACTACCCGTGCTGTCTCGGCGGGGAGGCATGATCGCTGGGCTGGGTGTGAAAATCTCTGGCCGGACCTTGCTCGGTCCGCCCGCAGGGGTTGTGATCTGGTCGTGGCAGAAAGCAGCCGGCAGATGAGACCATCAGTAATCGGGTAGACCATAGAGTAACACAAACACAGCTCTGGGTAGCAGTCCACAGCTGGTGGTGTTTTCAGTTTGCATATCTAGACAGTATCTGCTCAACATCTGTTTGCAGCAGACAAGATAAAGTAACTCCTTGGCACCCTGCAGTTTTGCAAGTAAAAACATAGACTCTGTTTTCGCTGTGCATTAGCTTAAACGAATTTGAGGTCAGCCGAAGCTTAGATGCATTATTCTTGTATTTTCTTAGTCTTGAGTTACATCATGACTGTCACTGATTGTTGGGGAACGATATGTCCTTACGCCTAAGAGGAAATACATTTTTTGGAGTGAAAAGTTCTATCAGTGGAAAAGAAGTAGTAACAATACACTTCTTTTCAAGCCTTTCCTTCTTGTAGCCAATATTCAGCCTCTCTTTCCTGCAGCACCTAAACATTCTCCTCCTTTGTTATCCTGCGGTATTTCTTGCAACAAATGCTCTTCATTTACATAAATAATGAACGCACTGTGGCATTTTTGGTATTGTGTTAATCTTTGAAACTTTAAAAACCATCATTTCTCAGAGCTGCGGTATGTGTGTGTGTAGGTGTGGGGAAGCCATGCTTTGCATTCAGTTATCCACAGGTCTTAGCTCCCAGGTACTCTCTTGGGTTTAGTGGGAACTGAACTCTTCAAGCATTTTGCTGTGAATATATGGCACTTGGAAGATTGGGTTTTTTCTGAAGCTGAAAGGACTTTGCCTGTTTAAAAGATAATCAGTACTGTTTACCACAGATGTTACCAGACAAAGGCTTGAGAGGAGTTAAATGGTGTGATCATGAGGCTATTGTATAATCAGGCAGGTTAGCCATGGACAAGGACCATTCTTCAGCTGCACAGAAGCTGGCAAAGTGTATTTCTAAAGATGAAGTCTTCTTTTTTTCTGGAAGCTGCCACAGGCATTCAGGCCTGTCTAAATGAAGTCTGTGAAAATCTTGAATCTGGGGGAGTCACAGCCTGTAAAATCTAGCCTGTAAAGTCTTTAGCACCTACCTAAACTCCTTTGTGATTCAGTGGGATCTGTGTTTCACTTGCTGGTGTGTCCCAGCTTGTAAGTCCCATCTCACACTTGCTAACTTTGGCCTCTGCTTTTCTGATCAATGATGCCAGATGAATTTCTAAATTTGTTACTGAGATAAAAATAGTAATTTTGTTTGAGTTTACGTTGAATAAATGTTACTCCTGTGCCCACTGAGATGTTGATTGCTTCTCTTTAGACTGGGAGAGGAAAAAGGGCAATTTAAGAAAGTCATGATCTGCCTCACATTCATAACTTTTCCTTCCATTTTGCCTTGTATAAGCACTTCTGCTGGCTTTAAGCAGATCTCACTGTGGGCATAAATTTTCTTCAGGAATTATGCAGAGGCATAATTCCTGAATCTTAGGTTTGTAGGTGTTTTGCTGACATGATTATTCATGCAAATAATTCTAGGGGCTTCCATGCTGGACTTCTTATCTGACTAATGACAAGAAATATATGACATCTAAGTAGAAACCCACAGAAGCAGATTAACTGGGAGACAAAACCTCAGCAGAGGCATTCAGCTGGCTTTCCTCACCGCTGTGCGGAAGACAAAGTGGGGCACTCAGCCTAACACTACTTGTTGCTCATGCTGTACCCCTGTGTCCTCTGATAAATTCTGCAGGGCTGTCACATGCTTTCCATGCTGCAGCTGCAGAAGGGGCAGGAGAGCACTGGCCCACAGCTGGCAGAAGTGGGCTCTGATGTAAAGGCATAGCAGTATACTTGCTAAAGTATACAAGTCATGCTTGTTGTGCAGCCCAGATGATTGCGTTACAAGTAAACGCATTAAAGAAACATGTGTTTCACTGTCTTCAAGTGCAGATATAGTGGGCAAAAGTTAAGTATCCCGTGTATTTGAATGAGCCATCTTTGCAGTCATGGAGGATAGAGATGGCTCTTTCCTTATATAGTTGAAGATGTGACCAGTTGGCAAGCCAGGGCGTGAGTGTGTGTTTGTGTGTTGAGTGTGTTGACCACAGGCAGGCACTTTAACTCTTCTGTCATTTCTTGAGACTGTCACAAAGCAAAATAATGAGACTAGTAAGATCTTATTTGTGTTTCTGTAGGCACAAATTTGTCCTGAAAAAATACATTCCTACTAACAAAAGTTTCTGTAAATGTACTGAGCAGGGTGCCTAAAATCCATTTAATCTAATGAGCAAATAAATTTTATTTTTATAAGTATGTGAAATGCAGAAGATTTGAAAAGTATTTTTCATACATATTCATTAAGTCAAACTGCTTAAGATTTGCTTTTAAATGTAAGCAACTTAAAAATGCATTTGAAGACCTGAGTTAAAAATAGTTGACTTGCTGTTTGCCTGCACCAAGGAGTCTATTTTTGTCTTTATTCAGTAGCTTGCACACAGGCATTTCTGGGGGATGTTTCAGGCCTCCTTTGTAGCAATCCAGCCCCTGGATTTGTGTGTTAAATTGTTTTGGTTTGGTTAGAAGTCACATTTCTTCCCGATGTACAGATGTTTCTAACCATATCGATAGGGAGGGAATACAAAAGTTTATTCTAACCTCTAAACATGTTTTCAGATCCTTCTTTGAATAGTGACATGATTTCACTGTCACTTTCAAAACTGTACTGAAATTCAGGGGAATGCCCAAACTTGAAACCTCCTTTTAATACATGACTCTCCTTTGTATTTATGGTTGATAGATTTTCCCAGCACTACTGAAAATAAACCACGTCAATAGTTCATTTTAAATGGTTTTATCTATAAACATCAGTTTGAGGCTAGCTAAGATTGATTAATGTATCTCTTAAAAATAAAAGATGTGACACTATCTGGAAATACTGTTTTTAGAGTTCACGTGCATGTTCTGTTGAATTGAAGCTGTATAGACTGAAGGAATTGATCTTTCATTCTCATGCATATAGATATTTACAGCTGTAAAAATTCTATGTTTAGAACATGATATAAGCAGAAATTGATTTTATGTATTTGTATGTGTTCAATGCATATATTTATAGGAAAACTGTCCATGTAAAGCAGCTATATGCAGTGTGGAGGCAGGACTGTTATCTCTTCAAATTACTCTGTTATTTTGTAGTTTGCAAGAGAGTCCTGGTTTTGTAATCTGAAAACAATCAACCTCAGTTCAGAATCTCTGAAATTATTTCTTTGTGTTTCTTGGATAGTACTTCTTGTTGGGGTAGGTACATTGGTGGAGGTCTGGACAATTGATCCCAATGAAGCAGCCTGCCAGAGTGATCCTTTTGGGATTTCATCTATGTTGCTACTGTGACAGCTGCTTGAATTTGTGGGGTTTTTCTCCTTTTTCCCCCTCTTATTTGCAGGGGTTTAGCTGCCTTGCCACTAGCTCTACCAGATTAGAGGGTGGTGTTTCTACCTGGCTTCTGCAGGCTGAAATTTGCAGCCCTTCCAGTCTGCCTGTCAATAATCCTAACAGCCAAATTCTTGAGATGCTAGAGGGCTCCCTTAAGGTGAGCACTTACCTTTCTGCTTGTGTGGGGCCCAATCCTGCACCCTTGAAGCAGGTAGGATTTTTGATACTGCCTCTAGTACTTGTAAAGTCTATATTGTGACAGGGACCTTGCATTGCCAGGAGGGTGCAGCTTTCCCCCACCTCCCACGCACACCACTGTTTCTATCTGCATGCTAGAAATAACGGGGTTGCGTGACCTTCCCATCTTGGTGCACACACGGACATCTGAAGTCAATGTTTTGACAGGAATTACTTGTGTGAGGAAGGTGAGCAGAACTCTCCTCTGTTTTCCCTTTGTGCCAGTTAGGCTGCCCAGGTGCTTCCGTGTGTACTGCCAGCAGCAGCAACAATTGCAAGTATGGATAGTTTTCGTCCAAAATATTGGATGAAATACATCAGAATGTCTGCTTTGCAAGATGCAGTACAAAATACATCTAAAAATGAAAGGGGATTATTTAAGTCTTTGCACGGAAATGAAAATCAAGAACCATGGAATAAATAATTACTTTCAGACAACCTAATAACCATTTCCCTTGCATGTGTGTATCTATAATTTGCATAAGGATTTCACTTTTGTGCTTATTAGTAATGTGTTTTGATTGCATTCTTGTAGCAGGTATAATTATTTATTTGATTGTGAGCATTTCTTCTTGTCCACAAATAGGACAAAAGACTGTGTAATGCCCTGGAATGTCATAGGTATATTGCTGATCTCATGCCAAGATCATCTTCAGCAATGAGATACGTATCTAAATAGAATGCATTATGGTCATTACCTTAATAAAATGTGAGTCATGCACACCAGCACTTTCATTCTTAAAATACTTCAGTAAACCGGTATATCCATTTGCCAATGCATGGAGCACACTGTGGAAGACAAATCTGTTGCTGTGTGGACAAATAGTCTCCAGCATCTTCCCTGAAGCTCTGTGCTTAATTTAGCAATTTATGCGTGAGCTCACTAATGAACATTTTAAGTGTGATGCATGATGTACATTATCACCAAGTTTTAACTAAAACTATAAATGTTCAACTATTTTAAAGTCTATTCTGATTTAACAAAGTCCTAGATTTTAAATGAGACTGTTAGCTAAATATATCTGTTTGTTCTGGTGGGCAGACAGAAAACCTGACTGCTTTATAGCAAACTCTCTTTGAGATGGTCCTGTAGCTATTGAGTAAAGGTAGAAACTGATACCACAAATTGCTCCAAAACCAGCATTCAAGCTAAGGCTTCTGAGTAGCAATTTATGACTCAGAAAAACTTCCACGTTCTATCTTGAAAAATATATGCGTGCTCTGGGAAAATAAAACGGAAAGTTGAAACTGTACGAGCTGTCAGACCATGTCATGCGTGTCCATGCAGGAGATCAGCAGGTGAGTCAGAAGGAATTTGGGAAGTATTGCATTTGGGGGATGCTGTCGTACTTTTGTATTTCAAATGGATTTTCTCACTTGCAGGGAAGAAGCAGTCACTTCAGGGACATGTAAGGAACATTCAAAAATGTCAACCTCTGACAATGACATAAATTCCTGATGAAATAAAAGCTTGTAACATTCAGTGTAATTAGTCCATATATTTCTATACATTCTGAAAATCATTTTCTAATACTGATTTTCAAAATCAGTTCAAAAAAACCCATTTAAAAAGCCCTAATCTCTTCATAGTACTGCATCTTCTCTTCATTCTGCTATCAAGTCTATTACAGTAACAGTCAAAATTAATTTATAATCCACCTGCTTTCTGACAAGAACAGTTGTCAGTTTTTTAGCTGATATCTCTATGTACGTATTTGTACTGTCTTTGTGTGAAAGAACATTTGGGAGCTGAGCAGAGGAAGGGAATCTGATTCATAACAGGTGAATAGGAACTCAATTAGGTTTTGGTACAGCTGTCCAAAACATTCAGTCTTTCTTGTGAGGGCAGGGTATATACATGGTGACTGCATTCTTCTTTCTTCTCAGCTTTCACGTTTGCTAGTTCACTGTGCAAGGCTGGTGAAGAATGGTTGATTCTGCTGTGCTTCTTCTATACTGAAATTTGTATAACCACGGAAAATATGTCAACTCCAGACAGCAAACATATTTTGATTTCTTCCATCAATGAGCATCATCTACCATCAAGCACATTTTCACAGAATCAGCTGGCAGCTAAAATTCTTCAGTACTGCTTTTTAAAAACAGCATTTATGTTTACAGTGTCTTTTTTTTTTTTTAATTATTTTGAAGTGCAGAGTTTTATGACCAGCTGCTCTCCAGTATTCCTGCTTAAGAATCCAGTACTGCATATTCTGTGAACAAACAATTGGTACAAAATAAAACTTGTGGTTCCTGCAGAGCATCTTACTGGCATGTGTTGCTTCCTTCATCCTGGAGGTGGGTGGCTTCTTCCATTTTGTGTGTGATGGTGAAGCATCTGCAGTTCTTGCTTGCTTCTTTGAGCCTCTTTCGACATTACTATCAGCTTTTGACAGTGTTTTTGAGATGGGGGAGAGCAAGCTGGGTAGAGGAGGGTTGTGCTGTTGAACAGGCATTGTTTCACAATGTGCTGAAGAGTTTTATTTCTGCTGCTGGTGGCAGAATAATAGTGGTATCATATTATTGCTAGTTTTCAACACATGCTTTCCTACAGATGGTGGAGATTAACACTGCAGTGCCTGTTGTTTGAGCTGCAGTGCTGAAAACAAAAGCTTTGCCACAGCTGCTTCAGCCGCAGAGAGGCGAGGGCCCCTGGGGACCTTTGGCAGAATCTGGTCTCTGTGCATCACTGGCCAAGAACAGAACTTTATGAACACTGTTCATTTATTTATTTATGACAGCTGGTTGTTGTCAGTGGTCCCTTGCAGGTCACACATGTTTAAACTTAATCACAGAGAGCTCTTGCCCTTGCATTTGTTTTTCACCTAAATGTATTGCTGAGCGCGATACAAGGTAGGAAAGGTTTTAACTAATGTTTTCTATTAGATACGTTGATTGTGTGGTCAGAAACCTCAAGCACCACAAGCAAATGGATCCTAAACATTTTGGGCTAAATGGGTTCTCTGATATGTTTTTGGAAGTATCCAAAATTCTGATCTGTATTAGAGTGTGTTTCTGTACTGAAGTAAGCAGCAAAACTTGCATTGACTTTCACTGACACAAGAACAGCCCCTGAAGCTATTGTTGTAGTTCAGCCTAAATTGTGTTGGAAAGTGGTTTGGGATATTTCAGTGAATATTCTGAAATAATATTTCTCCCTTGACATCTGGTAAATTGCATAGCTGAAAGTTTCAGTATGTATGTGTACTCACTTTTAGATCAGATGTTTTGGTCCACTTCATGCACATTCAAAATACATCCTTTTAATGTGTAGTAATGCTTCAATAGTAATCAAGATAAGATGGAATCTTGACAAAATGCAATTTTTTTTTACTGGAGATGTGAAACCTTTCTATTAACAGTGAACAGAAGATTACAATGGAAATGAGTACATGGGGAAATGACTGTAGTGGATGTTCAGGCCTTTTTGGGATTCATTTTAGTATGTAGTTTGAATTGAAAACAAAATAAAACACAATGAAGTTTATTTAGGGAGTATTTTCCAGATTTTTTGATAAGGCTGAAGTTGTAAACTCTCAGGTGATGAATTTTTTTTTCAAAACCACAGTTAGATAAGAAAAGTAATACCCTTACAAGAAGCGATTGGATCTTTTGCTGAAGATTAAGGCACTGGTATCAAGCTGGTAAATACATATTTCAGAAGATCCTGGGGCAAATTTAAGTAGGTATAAGTCTTAGCAAAATATCAACAGGTGAGAAAAAGATACATCCTTAACACACAACATAGAAGAAAATAGTAGCTTTTCCAATTATCTTTTCCAAACATTTTTGCTGGAAGCTTCAAGGCTGCTGAATGGGTATGGGTACCTGGACATTTGAGCCTTTTTAGTTTGTCCAGTTTCTAGTTAAGAAGTTGTAGGAGGAAGAGAATGAGTGATTCCTAGGTGTCTTTGAAAATCTATCTGGTTTTTGCTAAAATAACAAAAATGAGGAGTGGTCTGCAGGTCCACTGGCTGGACACCATAAAATTATTACGAGCATCTTGACTTTCAGGTAATTTGTTGTTGCAACATGTTGTGTGATTCACGTAATTTTCTGGTGAGTAGCTGGTACTGGACTTGTGACATTCTCTTTTCTTCAGCAAGACCTGCTGTGTCATGGAGAACTTTGTAGGAGACACAACTTTCTCCCTGCCCTTCAGTGACTGTGGATATACATATACCTTCAATAACACCAGATACCACACAGAACTACAAAGAGTATCCAAACACTTCTTTCTTCCCAATGCATAGAAAAGACATGCAGTGGCTTGATAGATGCTGTGCTTGGGTATCTCTGTTCAGCTGGAGTGAGTTTTTTTCCAATTGTGGTAAATAAGGGTTTTGTCTCTGGCTTGGAGCCACATTTTCAATCCTTTAATTTACTTGGGATTTTCTTTTGGCAGGACGGGATGTTCTGCTCTGTCTGTGAAAATGTCTTACTTTATTGACAAGTTATGAAGGTCAAGAGAAACACTCAGTTAGGTTTGTATTCAGAGACATCATCAGAAGATGAATAGCAAGGGACCCAAGGGAATAGAAGTAGTCCATTTACAAATGCAAATCAAATTTAAACCTTCTTCAGCGTTTTAACTATAACTGGTCATGCTTTTAATTTTCAGTTCTCGCCTCTTTTCATATATAATTTCTGTTCTAGGAGGCTGATTTTCTACTTCCTTCTGAAAATGTTGTCCAGATATGGAATAAGGTATAATCTCTTTACAGGTGCAGTCAGAATTGATACTTTAGTCCTGCTAGTGATTTGCTGTAGTGATTTTGATCACTAATGCTTCTGATTTAGATCCACTGACTTTGAGACTTAAATACCAATGCAAAGTTATATTTGTTGTCTAATGCTATCTTAACTGCACATCCTTTCCTAACTCTGGGTTCCAGGAAACCCTCTCAGGTAAAAAAAATCTGCTGTCATCTTTTAATCTCACTGTTACTGGCAGAAGAAGTTTATTTCTTACCTCAGAGTTACCAGTGTTTCTTAAACTGACATTATAAGATAGTTACTTATAGCAGACATTTATGCAAGAAAAAAGATAGTGATAAAAAACTTGTACTTTTCTTTAAAACTGCCTCTGTTTGGAGGCATTTGCTGTTTCTGCATCTCTCAAGAAATTCAATATTTGCTTTAATAATACAGAATAAATATTGACTGCTGTATTGTGGTATTGATTTAATAAATCCCTTTGATATTAACCTATCTAACTTTTCGGCATTACTTTGTACTAAGAAGGCTCTCCTGACTGTGATCCAGTTGTAAGCACCTTTTGTCACTCTTAATTAAAGTTTACTCTCTTTACAGTTTCTCTTAACGAATTAATCTACTGCAATGGCTTAGTGGCAGATGAACTTTAAAATGATGGTGTATCTCCACTACTGTTCAGTTTTCGTTTTTTCAGCATGCCTTTAACTGAAAAGATCATGTTTCCACATTTACAGGCACATTTGGTTTTTTTCAGGTTTTTTTTTTTTTTTTTCACTAGAAAAACATTGAAGCTTGAAACAACTTTTTATTTCTAATATATATTGCAAAGTGGCAATTTATTATTCAGAATGCTATATAATGTTTAGTAACCTGTCTAGCAGATAACAATTCATGTAACATACAAAGAACTAGGCAGATGATTGCATGGAAAATGGCTTCGCTTCCCTGTGTTATTTAGCATAGGCAAATGATAAAAAATTTATTTAATACAGTACATTTACTGAAACACTGACATACAGGTATAGAAGCAGGAGAAGTAGATGTAGAGCTTTTTTTTATGCAGAAGAAAAAATAGTTATTGATGACTGGAATCTCTGCTAGGCAGGCAGATGTTTGATAAACTTAGTTTCTCTTTGTAAATAGGTTTGCAAGACCAGTATTGCAAATTTTGCGTTTGCTTGTTTTTTTTAAGGTTTCAATTTTCAAGGTGATTTTAGATGTGTTTTCCTGGCATATATTCTAGTTTCCTTTCTTATATTTCTTGACAGTCTGTTGTTATTTTTTAGATCTGGTATTTTTCTCAAGGAGAATAAAATAGCCTTGTTATTTTTGCTTTGAGGTTAGTGTCTGCCTTAGCGTTATATATTGCATTTATTTCCTCAAGTGTAGGTCAGATAGGCCTTTTGTTTTAGTAAGCTGAAGTCTTCATTATCCTGGAAAGTGAGGAGTCTGTCTTCGTCCACCCGAGCAAAGACTTTTTCTGAAGTCTCTGGTGATGGAGATGTATGTGTTTACTTGTTACTGGAATTTCATTCACTGTTCCCTGTAAGAACATGCTGGTGGGTGAATTTGGGGTGGGGAGCATTTATACAATACTGCCTGTCATTATTGCAATGAAATTTGAATCATGGACCTTTGCATCATCAGTGTTAGCTTAAGCCACAGTTGCACACAGGGTTACATTACTCTGAGTACTTCTAAAAATCTCTTGCAGTTCAGTTTTACATTCAAAGAAAATTGACCAAATTGTATCCAGACAATTTGCACAGAGAGACCACACTAGAAATTATGAGGATCTGGCTTGGTTTAAAGGTGAACCGTATGAGTTTTACTTTTGTACCTATGCAATCTTTACTACCTACATGCTGTAAAACAGACGGTTTGAAATGAAAGTATTTTAGAAATCATCATGAAATAGGATGCTGGACTTTGCAGGTTCAGACAGTAGCTGTTTATTGGTTTGGTATTCTGAAATAGTCATCTGGCAGAAACCATAAAAGTGTTGGAGGCTGCATGGCCTTGACGTCTTGCTAAGTTGGATGCAACTAAACAATGTGTATTTTATATAGTCAGATTCAAGTTACAGCTTTTCAAACAAGGACTATACCATATGACAGAAGAGCAGGATTTGGAGTAATGCGGAAACAGCATCTGTGGAAAGAAATCACAGTTCATTAATACCTGCAAAGACTAGAGCCTTCTTTGGTGTAGCAGCTAAAAGGACATTATTTTGAAAATCTACTGGCATTTGGGGCTTCTTATCCATAAATATCAGAGTTTCTTCTTGCATGTGTCTATTTTTTGTTAATATGTGTGTTTGTGAATACTAGAAAATTAGACAGGAGGGAGATTTCAGAGAAGAGCTACAAACCCAATTGAATTACTGGAAACAAGAGTTGCAAGAGGTTCCGTCTACTGTCTCTACAATGGGCTAAAGGTGATGTAATAACTTTCTATTAGAGGAAGATATCACTTGAGGATTTAAAAGTGAGACTTTTTACACTCTCTGATTTTCCCACAAGAATTTTGCATCCTGAGATCTCTGGGACAAGGCCTAGGGGCTATCTGATCTGTGCAGTTCTTCACCATTATAGGGAGAAAATTCATGGGGACAAAACTCCATTAGACTTCAATCTGGCCAGCACTATAAATGACAAACAAAAGGGCTTTAAAAAACATTTTAACAACAAAAGGAAGATCAGAGATGATGCTGGTCTGTTGGTTGATGAGGTCAGACTCCTTACAAATAGGGATATACACACAGCAGAGATTTTTAATACCTTCTTTGCCTCTGTCTTCGACACTGATTATGGGCTCTGGTGTTCCCAGAGCCCTGTGTTGAAAGACTGTGAATGGGGGGATGATAACCTTGCAACTGACCCTGAGCTTGTTCAAGAGATGCTGCTCCAGCTGGATGTGCATAAATCTGTGGGGTCTAATGGGATTCATCCCAGAGTACCAAAAGAGCTCACCGATGTCATTGCAGGACCTCTCTCTATTATTTTTCAAGTGACTTGGGAGTCTGGAGAAGTCTCAGTTGTCTGGACGCTGGCAAACCTTGTCCCAGTTTCAAGAAGGGAAAGAAGGAAGACCCTTCCTAATTACAGGCCTGTCAGTCTCAATTCATTGCCTGGTAAAATTATGGAGAAGGTTATTCTGGGAATAGTTGGAAAACACTTGAGAAACAACACAGCCATTGGTCATAGCCAGCAAGAGTTCACACCAGGGAAGTCCTGCTTAACCAACTTAATTTCCTTCTATGACAAGGTCACCCAAGTAATTGACCAAGGGAAGCCAGTATATCTGGGCTTTCGGATTTTAGCCAAAATTTTGATACTGACTCTTACACTATCCTTCTGAACATAATGCTTAACACACAGCTAGACAAGCCCATAATATGTTAAGTGAACAACTTACTAATGGGACTGGCTCAGAGTTACGTGAGGTTACATCAGGCTGGTGACCAGTCACCAGTGCTATTACTCAGGAGTCAATTTTAGGACCAGTGCTCTTTAATGTTTTTATAATCAGAATACAGAAATCAAATATGCATTTATTTGTCAATGGTACTAAACTAAGAGCAGTTGTAGACTACCTTGAGGACAGAGTGGCTGTACATAGAGATCTGGATAGACTAGAGGGCTGGGTAATCACCAACCATATGAAATTTAACAAGAGCAAGTGCTCTATTCTCTACCTGGAATTAAGTAATCTTGGTTGTATGTACAAACTGGAGGATAAGATGCTGCAAAGCAGCTCGGCAGAAAAATATGTTTGTGTTGATGACAAGTTGAGTCATTGTGCTCTGGCAGCCAGGAGGGCCAGCTGTGTCCGGGGGTGCATCAGGCACAGCATCGCCAGCCGGGCAAGGGAGGGGATTGTCCTGCTCTGCTCTGCACTGAGGTGGCCTCGCCTCGAGTGCTGGGGGCAGTTCTGGGTGCAATGATATAAGAAGGGCATTGAACTACTGCAGTGTGTCCAGAGGAGAGCGACTAAGATGGTGAAAGATTTCAGGGGCAAAATATATGAGGAGAATTTCAAGTCACTTGCTTTTCTCAGCTTGAAGGAGAGACGGCTGAGGAGTAACCATCACAGTCTACAAGTTCTGTAAGGGGAGCAGTGGAAGGCAAATTGCTGT
Source organism: Struthidea cinerea (assembly GCA_013397865.1). NCBI lineage: Eukaryota > Metazoa > Chordata > Aves > Passeriformes > Corcoracidae > Struthidea > Struthidea cinerea. Next base: position 42,797 of record VZTI01003752.1, read on the forward strand.
TCTCTTCTGTCTGGTGACCAGTGGTAGAAAACGAGGAAAAGGAATGAAGCTGTGTCAGGCAGGTTCAGACTGAACATTTGGAAAAGTTTCTTCACTGAAAGGGTGATTAATCACTGGAACAGGCTCCCAAGGTAAGTGATCACAGCACCAAGCCTGGCAGAGTTCAAGGAGTGGCTGAACGATGTCCTTAGTCATATGATTTAGCTTTAGGTGGTCCCACAAGAAGCCAGGAGATGAACTTAAGGAGGATCTGGACCCCTCTAAGCTTGAGATACTCTGTGATTCAACCAGCTACGATCTCAAGAAAAAAGAGAGACATTATGAAATGCTTAAGGCATATATTTGCTGAGATGTAACATTGATTTTGTTTCAGCATTTCAGATTTGTCAAGGTGTTTACTTTTTGTTCAAATCTCTTGCCATGACACTTGAGTGACATAAAGGCTCTCTGTAGACCATTTATGAATGTCTCTATAAGGACTAGATTGTCCTCTTTTGCCTTGTCCACAGCTGTAAAGGTTACTGATATTTGTTTCCTGCCATTGTTCTGTTGTTGCTGTCATACTTTTTTTGTCATTCATTCTGAAACCCAATGAATTATGGAACACATGGGGGGATGATGTTGTGAGGGTACCAGAGTAAAATTAAGAAAAGGTTTCAAAGGTTTCATTACTATGCTTTGAAACTACAGCTTCTGCAAGAACATTTCACCAGGTGCAAGCTGCCCCTTGAAATTCCTTTGGTCTTTTCTCTTGAACTTTCAAGGTCTTTGGTGGTTTGTGGACCTCTTGAAATTATGCATGGTCAAGGAGAGTGGTACTTTGGCTTGAGTCATAAGGGAAAACTAAAAAGAGACTTTTTTTTCCTATCTGCAAATCAGGAAACTCAGTGCTTAAGCGCTTTGGAGAACTTAAGCAAATAAGTTATGACAAAAACGGCCCATCAAACACTTGAAATAGAATGTTAGTGTTCAAGACATGAAGTGTCTGGGAAAAGACCCACTGAGCAGCAGTGTGGCCCAGCTCAAAGAGCCAGCTAACTGGGAACTTGACATCTGCCATTCCATTTCTCTGCACTACAGGTTCCCCCTATTCTCCTGGATGGTCAGTTACTATCACTGAGAAGAGGAAAGCTAAGAGTTTTCCTCTTAGTTTTCATTGGTTTCTGAAGTGCTTGGCTATAATGGTAAGGAACGTATATTAACATAAATCTTCTTGTCAGGCAAAAAAATCTGAACTAGCCTCTGGCTGCACTGCTTGTGAACTTGCTCTCAGCTTCAAGGGTGACTTCTAACTACGTGCTGAACAACGTATCATGGTGCTGCCAGGATAGCTGAAGTCGCAAGAAGGAATATCCATCTGTAATTGTGAGAATCGGGGAGTCTAGGAGTTAAAGTGTCCTTGTGGTACTGAAATGGCTTCTTAATTTCCAGACTTGTTGGCTAGTTGTTCTCAACCTCTCTTCTCTCACCTCCCCAGAGCAGCTCTCTTGTTTTGCTACACCTCAGCCAGTTCCTCTTTTCCTGTTGTGCTGGGGAGCAGCTGGCGAATGGTGTTGCTTGTATTTGAGAAGAAACTGAACTACTGATACTGACGGTTTTCTTTGCTGAATTGCTTGATTTTTTTAGTGAAACTTGCTGTGGTATCCAAGGATGAGCACCTTCAGCACCACCTATCACTGGGTGATAGTTCCATATGACTGAAACTTAGGGTAGAGAAAAGAGTCTAATTACTTTTGGCAGAGGCTTTTTAATCAAAATGGCTTGTGTTCCCACTGAAAATACAAGTGTAAGGGTCTGGTGTAAAGAAAAAAAACCAAGGAACATTCCTGATACTTAGGTGAGAAAACCTGGCATGTTGGAATCCCACACTAAAAGGAACAAAAGCTAGCCACTATCGTATTTTGGGAAGAAGTCTCATGCTTTAATTGTCTTGATGATTAGTTCTGCTCAGTGGAATGAGTCAAAAGCATCCTACTGAATGGAAGAATAATGAAGAGATATGGAAAAGAAACAGACATATGGAAAAGAGACTTCCTGCGAATTCCATCCCTTTGCTTTGGTATGTTAATGGCACCACTGTTACAATCTTGAAATAAAGCCTTTAGAATCAATGTAGAGAAGTCTTTTGAGTTTTTATTCTCCTGACAATGTTACTTTTCTCCTGGTATTGTTTCAGCTCTCTAAATCTGAATTCGTTAACCTTGTCTGTCCAAGAAACGTGTTGTGCCTTTTAGGCCTTAATAGCACTTAACAACAAAAGAATGGTTTGTAAATAACAGAGCTACTGGATCAGGCCTGCCTCAACATGGTCAAATGCCATGTCCTTTGACCACCAGTAACTCTAACAGATACATCCACACTGTCAGACTCTCACTTCCCTTGGTTTTGAACATCATTAAGATCTTCTGTGGCACTTCTTCTGCTGCAAATGCCCAAAGATGACTAACACATTGCTAGTTTATGTAATTTCCATGCTGTAAGTGTCTTAATATTGTCCATTAATACGACCTGGTATTCCATCTTGTTTAACTCTTTACATTTTCTCTAATTTGAAATTGGGTTACAATGCAGCAGAATACCATGAACAGCAATAACTAAATCTTTTCCTCAGCATTTGCTTCATCCCTGCAGGCATTTTTGTTAACCTTTTTTGTTCAGTTTGGAGACACTTATATTCAGGTTATAAATCGTAGCTTGATATTGGAGGTACAGCTCAGAGACACATCAGTTAATGAAAGACACTCTTCTGGCAAGCAAATCTCCCTGTGTTTTCCAGAAAAAAAACTTTCCTTTCCTTTGAAGGATACAATAATGAGGAAGCAAAACTTCTTTTAACCAGTCACATGTTGTAAGACTGTCCTAAAAATGAGAAATGTCTACATAGAAAAGACAAGTGATTACAGTTTTAGTCAAAAGCGTCTTCTGATAGCATGATACTGTTGATTGTTACAGGACCAAAGAAGATTTACTGTGAACGTGGGAGTAATAAACTTCTCTTTCAGCACCGCAAACAGCAAGCTGTGAATAACACTGATCTGCAGAGTATGGAGTAATTTTCTATCACATCAGAGTTTGATAACTGTAAAATACTTGACAAACCTTTGGACCACTGTGTTATATAGTTAAGATGCGGCTCAGGGGAGGAATTTTAGAGGCACCTAAACAAACAGCTCTGCTTCGCTAGTCTTAAACAGTAACATGCTGGGACAAAGACACAATTTTTGCTAATCCTTGCAGAAAAGAAGATGAATGCATAATGATGGCAAAATTTTAAATCATTGCATCCAAATCTGAGCATCTGTCCAAGCCCTGAGCGCACATGAGAAGCAGGGAGATACCAGGAGGGCCCAGTTCAGCTCTTTTCAGAAAAAGCTACATGAACAGATGAGGGCTTTTGCCACCTTGCTTGGTGATGTTTCATGTTGTCCCTGACACAAGTGATGATGGTCAGTAAGCCTACCACAGTGACACACCTCGTGTTGGGTTTCATGTTAAAGACACTTACACACTTAAACTTCCTTGGGCAAATGCAGTTTGTCTATTTGGCACACATCCCAACCCCATATATTCAAAGATTTTGAGTTAGTTCTCAGGAAAAAAATTGAATTTTCTGACTCAGTATAGCAATATTTAATTTTTTTGTAACTATCTTCTACTTTTGACCTTCCCTAGACTGTTTTTTAAAGACATTATCATTAAAAGAAAAGCTGGGCTTCTAGTGTAATCCCATAAACATGAGACCTGATGCATTAAAGCAGACTAAAATTTGTGGCACTTACAGTAACACAGAGAGATGTCAAAACTGGCTCCTTGTTTAAGAGACTACAAAAAGAGAATGAGAAGGGAAAGGTGAGGTTCTTGCTAAGTCTAGGGCGTTATTTCTGCTGAAAAAGGCTGCAGGCAGTGTACGGTTGAAAGGAATAGACACCCACAGAACAGAATCCTATTTCACTCTCGATATTCTAGTCAATCACTGTAGAACTAAAGGTTTTAAAGAGAATATTAAGCATGATGACTTAAGGTAGTTTGGTAAGTTAACTGAAGGTTTCCTCACATAAACAAGGCAGTGGAAACAGAGCCCAGCTGTACAGTCTATCTATCCTTTTGTTCCTAAGCAGTGAACTTCCATGTGTTAACTTTCAAGAAGCTGTTTTAGCGTTTTGATATTTTGTGTTAAAAGCAAACAGAAAAACTGGGATTCTTACTAAGCTGTTTCAGCAGCACAGTTCTTGATCCCTCTTATGGTCTGTGGTTGTAAGAAACACTTTATTGTTTAGAATCATAATAACAATATTTAAAGGAACAACAATGTCTACCTTAATTGTTTTTATACTAGTTGGATGATATCAGCTATAATTTGGAAGACTAGGATGTGAGAGTAATCTTTGAAAAGAGAAGGCTGAATAGCATGATTAAATTTAATTTTGTTTTTTAAGCTTACCACATATATTATCATTACTGTGTGTTTCTGGCACATTCTCCAAAGTGTCTGTTGGAATGATTCCTGGTTTCTGCTTAATAAAAAACAAAGCTAAACTTCATTATGTTTGCTTGTCCTGAGATACTTCAAAGTTTTGCTCCAGTTGTTTCAAAATTACCACAGTGTGTTGCTCTGGCAGTTAAAATATGTGGCCTGTCAGAGCTTATTTTACAAGGCAGTGGTCTCTTTGCTGAGGTCCAGTTGAACACCTAAATACCTGCTCCATGTTTGGCAACTTGGATGCACAAATGTAGCACGCATTGAAATGCTCTGTTGAATCATATCACAGTGCTCTGCACGATCAAACTCTAATACACAAGTACGTTTTGCAGATCACATTAGCATCACACAGAGGGCACTTATGCACAGGCAGCTGTGTGAAGAGATCAGTCTTGGCTTTGGAAAGACATGTATAAAAATTGATATGTTTGTCTACAATACCTGGACACCAGTTGTTTATTAGACAGTTAAGATCGCGGTTGAGCTGGAAGGGAAACGACATCTCTGAAGTTGATGGCAAAATCTGCTTAACTCAGCATTTCACCTGAAGTGTCTTAAGCAGTCTACACTGGCTCTTTACCCTCTACTGCTGCTTTTTAGCCTCTCACTGCAAGCTCCATCTTCATTGAGGAATTAGTAAGCAGCTTTTGTGGAATGGCTGAAATTTCCCCTTGTGCAGCAAAAACTGTGGCTAGTTTTTGAGCCAAATAAATAATTCACAGGGAGTAAGTCATTAAGTGAGTTCATCCTCTTCTTTTGTTTATATTCCTCACACTTGCAGTTATGACTCTAGCTGCTAACTGAATGAAAGTGAGCCCATCTGAGTTGCAAGTATTGCGTATTTACTAGCTAACACTTTGACACTACAGCTGAAGATGTTTTGTGCAAGACACTGCTTTGACTGCTTTGCCTTCACCTAGTTTCTGCTATTTCCCATAGTTGACAAATACTTTTTCTCATCAGCCTGGTTCACAAGCATAGCTTCTGTCCCACAATGGCTATATATATTATCATTTCCAGTGTGAAAATCTGGGTCAGATGTGTCACATTTACCCTGTAGTGAAGGCCTTACCTCCCAGCCCCTGATGAATACCAGCTGTTAAAGTCCTGCTGGAAATCACTTTGATCAATCTGCGAAGTCAAATATACCTATGCAAATTTATTTGCATGCTGTGTCTGTTTCCATGAAATATTTACAAGACTTTGAATTTCACTGTCTGTATTAGCAGCAGTAAACAAATCATTCCAGTATTCAGGGAAAGCCACCCCAAAAGGGAAGCAAGCAGTTTTTGAAGTAATTCCAGTTCGTTTGGGTGAAAGACTCGAGACAGAAAGGGATCTGTTTAATCTGCACTTTCTCAGTCTCTCAGTCCAGCAGAATGTTTCCAACACAGAGTTTGAGAGCTTGTAACCAAACTAGGAAACACACCAGATAAATTCAGAGGTTCTTCACCTGCTGGGGCTGTTTTTTCTGCACTTCTCTGTAGTCTGAGCATTTTTCTGCCACAGAATTCTTCAGCTGACAAGAGAAATTAAACTGACAATAAACAAAGAGTGGAGATAATTGCTGCCTGCTGCTTTCAAAGTGCAAAGTGGAAAAGAAGTTATCATACAAGAAGCCCTGTGATAGCAAAGACTGTTGTTTCCCATGTTTGGCAGGACCTTAAGGGGAAAGGAGCCTTGCTTTATTCCAGATAATCACATGAGAGCTAGGTGACTGCTGACTTGAAATATATTTTCCCTCCCAGACCTCTTTGGATAGCAACACGAATGCTACACACCTACCCACTGTTCCTGCCATAAGGTCAAAGTTGGATTAATACCTTCTCTGCAGCTGATGAAGTGTCACTATCCAAGTGTTTTCCTGGAAGCACCAAAGCTCAGTCCTGACTGATTGCTACTCTAACCTGTTTCCCATCTTTAAATGTGGCCTGCTGCTTCTCAAAGCTCCAGATAACTGAGTGGAGATGACACTGATGGACTGGACGGTGTACTGAGCAGGAAGGCTGGCTGAGTGAAGTCTCAAGCAAGAAAAACAAAAGTCATTGTTGCTGTTTGGCAGTTTCTGCTAGAAAGAGCAGTGGAATGGAGTGATACATGCAAAGGGTGTTTTAAATAAAGTGAATGACTTCCCTCTGCAACCTCAGCTAAGGAAAGAGTTGATTGTATGAAGAGCTCAGTGGGGATGCCTAGGAAGAGTTTGGCTTTCCCTGCTGCCTCCTCATAGAGGGCCAAGAAGTGCCTCTAGTTGTTACCAGGGACAAAAATCAAATTGTACCTGAAACAGCACCTAGATGGTCAGTTACAGGTAACTGTGCCAGGACAGGACTTTGGTCTGACTGTTCCTAAAGCAGTTGTTCTCTCATTCCTAGTAGTCCCTCCCTGTGCCTTGTGAGCTTTGAGGAAGGCAGGGAAAGGGACACGCTGGTATCGATGGTCCTACCTGGACATGAGAAATTGGGATTGGTGGAATTGTGCCTCTGAGGACTGGAGAGCGTTCTTCATGATAGCTCCAACAACTATCTCCAAAGGCAGGGTTATATTCGGTCTGCTGCAGAGTGTGAAGCAGATAGACGCAGGTACCTGAGGACAGTTAGTCTCCCCTGCCCTTGGTTACACATAATGAATCTTCTCCAAGGAGAGTGGGTCTCACCCACTTCTCAATTTTTATTTAGTCTTTGCATCCACCCAGGCCAAATTCTTTACAAAGGGGAAAAAAGCCAAGTGTCATGTCTTCCAGTAAGATGAGTGATAGGAAGCTACCACATGTATAGGCAGCTCCTGCTGTTGCACAGCCTAGGCATTGCTGCTTTAGCATTCACTGGCAAGAGCACTTATTCCCTGCAGTCATCCCTCACTTGTTCTTTTCTTGACAGCAGATGGGAAGCAAGATAAGACACCCTGAAAAAGAGTAATTACATCCTTATCTTTGCTTAATCTTGATTTTTCTGCACCTTCTTTCATAAGAGTTGATTAGTTGTGCTGTGTCAAGCAGATGCTTTAAAGAAATCTATTTATGGGGACACTCTGTTTGCAGCTGGAAGTGGTTTACAATAGCAAATAAAAGGACTTTCTCCACTGAGATGCACAGACAGGCCCAAGGTCATGCTAGTCAAACAGAAGACATTCTGTTAGTGAACAAGATCAATGTGCTAGCACAGCCAGGCCCTCAGAATCACAGAACAGCTGAGATTGGAAGGGTCGTCTGAAGGTCACAGGATCCAATCTCCCACTTCAAGCAAGACCACCTAGAGCCAATTGCCCAGGAACAGGCCCAGACAGCTTTTGAGTCTCTTCAAGGATGCAGACCCTGCAATCTCCCTGGGCAACCTGTGCCAGTGCTCAGTCACCCTCACAGTAAAATGTGTTTCATGATGGTTGGGAGGAATCTCCTGGGTATCAGGTTGTGTTTGAATGCCCAAATTAAGGGTGTTCCTTGGACTAATCCTGCTGGACACAACTTACCTGGAGGTAAGTGTGAGCACAAGTACTTTGATGTACCAGCATGAGCAAAACAATTTGATATCTTTATTTTGGTGAAAGAAAAGTTGAAAGAATTATCTGCTGTGATAGGGAGAGGGAATTCCAGATAGGTTTGGCCGAGAAACAGTGGCTTCTCTGTATAGTTCTGTCCAAAACACCTGCAGGCTGACCAAGATTCCTTTGATTTCTATAAACTACAGACTAGTGAGTGCTCCTGTTGGCATAGAACTTGCATCTTAAAGTGTATTTTCTTTATCACCTCCCAGGGATGCATATTTAGTTTGCATGTAATTTTGGTGTGGTGATCTCAGAGTAATATAAAGGATATGTGTCATACTTTAGAAGGTAGGGGCTCAGGCTTTATGATTATAGTAGGCAAACCTTACCGAATCAGGCAGAAATCTAGGGACATGAGAGAAATGCATGAGAGAAATGCAGCCAGTTTATTTACAGAAATGCCAGCCAGTCTCCTTCTCAGCAGAATTGAAACTGCCTGGTGCAGGACAATAGCAAAAAGAAGTCCTGCAAGTCCTGCACAAGGCAAGTTTGCAAACCCTGAAGTACAGCATCAACTTTGAACTGTAGCACCCTGCACCGTCTCCAGGATTTAGGGTTATAATGTCGGGGGGGCATACAACAGACGTACGTGTGCATCCTGTACAGACTGACATAGACCTGTTCATAGAGGTCACCAAAAGCAATTTCCTCATGATTTCTAATTTAAAGATACAGTCCCTGAATTAGCGAATAACGAGAATTAAATGATCCATCACCATGTGTCCATTCTGTCTCTGCTTCCCACCTGACCACTTTTTAGCACAGAAAATGGTGAAATTTCTCATGCATACCATGGCCAGATGTGCTTGACCTGAACTGTGAGAGTATTTGAAACTGAACTGATTTTTCTGCTAGCATGGAAGTTAATATCAGGCTTATATGAGGACTCAAAACACCACTGAGTCTGAACATTTTGATGAAATACAGGCTGACTTTAATTTTTGTCAAATACTGATAGCAGAAACACCAATTACTTTTTTCAAATAGTGAGCCCAGGTCCATAACTTGCCTCTAGATTTTAAGCATTTTAGAAACTGAAGAGGCTCAGATCTTCATTTTGATTGAATTCTAGCTCTAACTGCAGTAGTTCCCTTCAGAAGGCACCAGAAACAAAATTAATAATGATAAACAGGTCTCCTAGTGAATAGTAATAAGAGGATGCCACTTTTTTTCCCAGATCTGTTTGGAAAAATAGCATACAATGTAGTGCCATAAGTAAATAGCCAAAATTCTTCATTTTTTAATCAACCAGAGATTTATCGTTTCATGAAAAAAACCCAAACCCCAACTTTTCTTTGCTGAGGAATGTCCATTATGCATACAACATATTAGAATAAGTTCAAAGTTCGGTGGGGTCAGCTGCTTGTTAGAGAATGAATGGCAAGCTGAGATATTTTTGACTCTATCATGGGAATGCAAAGATGCCTGCAAGAGCATCTTTTTGATACTGCTGCAAACACAAAAGTCTCTACCTGTGACGCAAAATTCTGGAAAGGGATGCCTTCTATGTGTCTATAAAGATATCTATTTTTCCCCGTTATTCTGCTGTTGAAGAACATAGGGGAAACTCAAGAAGGGTGCATGTTATAATGACAAAGTAGCCATGCAGGCTCCTCTTTTCATTACTGGTGGCAGCAGCAGTAGCAGCAGTTATTACCTTTTCTGAAAGACAAGATTTGTTATAGCAGCAGCCTATTACACCAGAAAACCTCTCATCCTAAATTGGTTTGCTTAGCTAGGCAAAGGCAGAAATTGGTTAAAAGGAAAGGGAGTGAGAGAGATATGGCTCCTCATTTTTTTGTGCCACACGTTTTGTATAAAGACACAGATAATGAGGCTGGCTGACATCTAAGCCACTGGCAGCAAGTGCTTAGATGAGTGGGGTAGTTAGCACCCTGCGAGGACAAGCCCTGCTCTTTTACATCATACCTGGGCACTGACCAAAGCCGTCTGAGTACACACTGCTTCCTCACAAATGGTGTGTTATTTCCCACTTGGCAGCCTTGCTGGGATGTCTTCTGTGCGCACTGATGGCTAATATGGGAAGAAGCAGCTCTCAAAGACTAGCAGGAGTCAAGCTTCTGTAGCCTCAGAACTGTGCTCCCCATCACCTGGGGGAGACAGTGGTGCCCCTGACACCATCTTGCAGCTGTGTCTGACACACTGGCATTTCCTTGCAGAAATGTAAAGAAGGTGTTGTGCTGCTGTGAAGAAGGCACTGACATTGAAGTGATAACTCATGTTTCATGCTCAGAGGCTGTTTCCTCTGTAAGGGGGCTTGAACACACACTGAAAAAAAAATACTTCAGAAGACTGTAGTAATGCAATGCCCTTTCTTGTGAACTGTGCAGGATAATAATATTTTTTCATTTCCACAGTCTCCATAGCTCCCAGTCATAACTCTCTGATGTTACTGCAAAGTAAGCAAAAAGAAAGGATAGGTATAATTTCTTTTTTAGTTCACTTCCTACTTAAGCTTCTAAAATTGAGGTGTTTTCTATAATGTCTTTCTTAGTGTGATGGCCTTTTGAAACACCATTAGAAAACAATCCAAGCTTTTTTGTGTGTTTTCTTATCCAAATAATGCAAGTTCATACTGTGACCCTGCTGTTTAACTTCTTCGTCAGTGACATGGACAGTGAGATCAAGAGCACCCTCAGCAAGTTTGCCACCAACACCAAGCTGTGTGGTCCAGCCAGCAAATGTGCACTTGCAGTCCACAAGGCCAGTTGTATCCTGGGCTGCATCCAAAGCAGCGTGGGCAGCAGGGGAGGGAGGGGATTCTGCCCCTCTGCTCTGCTCTGGTGAGACCCCACCTGGAACACTGCATCCAGCTCTGGGGTCATCAACATAAGAAAGATGTGGACCTGCTGGAGTGAGTCCAGAGGAGGCCACAAAGATGAGCAGAAGGATGGAGAATGTCTCCAGTGAGAGAAGACTGAGAGAGTTGCAGCTGGTCTGCCTAGAGAAGGTCCCAGGGAGACTTTATAGAAGCCTTCCAGTTCACAGAGGGGGCAACAAGAGAGCTGGAGAGGCACTCTGTACAAGGTCATGTAGTGATAGATCAAGGGAGAACAGCCTTGAGCTATCTAAGCTGGCGGAGGGTGTATTTAGATTATCTATTAGGAGGAAATTCTTTACTGTGAGGGTGGTGAGGCACTGGCACAGGTTACCCAGAGAAACTGTGGGTGCCCCATCCCTGGAAGTGTTTAACGCCACTTGAACAGGCCTTTGTGCCACCTGCTCTAGTGCAGAGTTCGCCTGCCCATGGTAGGGGGATTGGAACCAGATGACCTTTAGAGTCCCTTACAACTCAAACCATTCTATGAATCTATGATTTGGATGCCTCAGTTATGTATGTTTTCTAGTACATGGTGATGAAACAGTTCCTAAGCAAAATCTAGAAGTTCAAGTGTAGGTGACATAGAACATCCCACTGATGGCACTATTTTTATTCACAGTTTTTATCCATATTCACCATACTGCCTCTGCATCTCCCAAACAAGATTTCATTCTCATTGGATTAGGTCTTTAAAGATCCACAGTATCTGACAGTACAGAAATTGTGGTCGAAGTAGTGAGGAAAAGCTGTTGAAAATGAGGGAAAACTCATTTAACTATCCATAAAGACAGAACTATGAGCAGAAGATGCTATCTTGTCATCTGAATTTTATGCAAGGTCCTTAATTTCTCACTACATTTCTAAAGAGTTACATATTAATTATCATATCCTCCCATGTTTTGAAGCTCAGAATGTCGCTTACATAAATTCCGCCTGGGAGGTACATACTGCTTAATAGCTGAATTAATTTTTAATCTCCCTTTGAAGAATATTAATGCTTTATTTTCTATACTTCTCAAAAGCAGCATTCCAGCAAAATGTCTCAGAGAAGAAAGCACTGGGAATGCTTACCTTTGACAGCAACATCTTATCGCCATTTATTGGAACTGTCAAACTTTTCCACAAGGCTCATAGTTCTTTCCCTGACTGCTTTATTGATGTTGGTGTCACTCAGCATTTATGGGGAGACTAATTTCTTAGCATTGCAGTACCTGCCTGAACTTTCTGAACCTGAGCCTGTTACACCATGATATTCTTTGCATTGCTGAATATGAATCACAGCCTTTCCAGAACCTGTGAAAATATTTGAGTATCTATTTAAGGATTAAGGGAAAACAGTTCTATCAAAAGTAGACAATGAAGAATGAAATCTAATTTTTCAATAATGTTATATAGATTGAAAAGTCTTCTGGTTTTCTTTTGAAATTGTCTGAAGTTTTTGCTATCTGTCTTGAAAATACAGAAAACACTTCACTAGGACTACGGGTTATTCACACATGTGAGTGGGCTGAATTAAAGCTAACGGGTATACTTCATTCTTTTGTTACTTTGCCTCTGCTTGACTTAGCAGGCTTAATGTTCTTTAAATGTAGGAGGATGATGGGTGAAACTTAGTGGCATACTTGCATACATATGCAAAATAAGCAATCTATGATCCATAAACTGGGGTCCTGTTCCCCTGATCCAGAGGTATTGTATATAATTCAGTTGGTGTTTTTTCTGCAGCATTTATAAAAAAAGTAGTATTGCATTTCCAGCACTTCTTCCTCTATATTTACCTTGGTGACACAGCAAAAGGAGGATGCTTTGGCCAAACCCAGGCATTTTTAGAAGGAAAAACTAGTTGATGTTATGTTGTAGTGTGGAACGGTCACAAATCAAATCAAGCCTGCAGAAATAATTTATACTTCAGGTAGAAAATGCTGACCTGCATCCTGCAGCTGGCTCTCCCAAACAAAAGTGTAGTTGTTATAAGATGAAAATGAGAGAATAATTCTAGCACGTTGTTGAAAGCCCACACTCCCAGTGTGTGTCTCAGACTTGCTGGCAGTTGTGCAGTTTGAGAAGAATGGGAAGAAAGAGTGCTCCTTATGAGTTTTTACTGGGTAACCTCACTTGTGGCCGGAATGGCTTGCTGTTTTCACAGTTCTGCCTGTTTCTTGTAACTGGCCCGCTTGCTGCTAAGGTCATGGCTTCCAGAGTTAGACAGCTGCTGGCCAGACAGCTGGAAAAAGAGCCTCAAGAAATCAAGATTAGGAGTAGTTTTCTTACAAATCAGAGCCTGGTTAGTGATACAGCTAGCAAAAAAAAAAAAAGCCAGTTGCCTGTCAAGCTGGAAATCAGTGCATTCTGGAGATCATGTTGTTTGTCACATTTAATGAGTTAGTGAAGAAAGAGATAGCCTCTGTGCAAACTCTGCTGAGGGCTTTCACCATTTGTGACCATTAATAATCCAAAGGGATCTGAGAAAATCTGGGTTGCCATAAAGACATGGCTTACCTTAGGAAGTATAACGCATGCTATGAATTGCCTCATTCCTTAAATATATGAATAAGGCTGGCCTTGAACAGCCTTCTGAAGAAAGTGGCATGGGCATCTGGTTGAAGGTACTTTCTCATCATGCTGTTGAAACTTAAATGAAAGCCCTTCAGTGCCTCACTTTCAAGATGGACATGAAAGAAAATGTTACCTAATCATACACAGGATATAGGTCCACCCCTTTCAAAAGTGTCACACCATTTGATGCCTGTCACAAAAAAATGAAGGTGATGCATAGAGTTATTTGCCCTCAGAGTAAGAGCAAAGATGATGAACCAGATAGCACCTAAAAGAGAAGGTGCTTAAAGGTATGATTGTTTAATTCTGATAATGAAGCAATATATGACTTTGGTCACACATTAATGCATTAATATCAAAGTCACTGCTTGCCTGCCTAAGTGAGACCATTCTGAGGCTAATATTTTAAACCAGGAAAGTTTTGAAAACTGTGCAAACCTTTTGTACCCAACATCATAATATAGAACCTTGAGGAGGAGATAACATTAATGGCTGTAAATGTAGATCAGACAAAAGAAAATAGAACTTCATGATAATCATGAAAACAGAAAATATATTGCTTGGTCATAATCAGGTCAAATGCTGCCTCTGGAATTAAAAAATGACGTATATGTTTTATGAGTACTAATAATATTTTAATTGTGTGAACTAAAACAAAGATAACAATCTCCTTCATGTGATGGCTAAGGGCAGACATGCACTTCTCATGCATAGTAGTAAAGAACAGACATCTGTGCTGTGGGATCTCTCTTTACTGACTGTTATGAGTGACATTTATAGACAAAGTTGTCTTTTTACTGGCTAATTGTTCCACTTCTATCCTGATCCCTCTGAGTGAGCAGAAGGTTGACTGCAAGGAGACTACTAGTGTAATGGGAACATAGATTTCTAAGCTCTCTTACATAGCACTCTTGTTGTAGGCATCCTTCTTATACTACAGTCAGTCAATATGGCCCTTGTTCCCTCATCTGTAAATAATACCAACAACCTAGCTGTTTCAACAAGGAGGTTAGTATCTTCATTTTCCAAAGTTATTCTCATTTATGATCATAGAGTCATAGAATGATTTGGGTTGAAAGGGATCCTTAAAGGTCATTTAGTCCAAACCGCCTGCACTGAGCAGGGACATCTTCAACTAGATCAGATGGCTCAGAGCCCAGACCAACCCGACTTTGAATATTTCCAGGGATGGAGCATCTACCACCTCTCTGGGTAACCTGTTCCACCTGTTTAGAGAATCACTGACTTATTTAGGTTGGAAAAAACGTATAAAATCATTGAGTCCAGTCTTTAGCTGATCACCACCTTGTCAACTAGACCAGAGCACTAAGTGCTACATCCAGTTGTTTCTTGAACACCTCCAGGGATGCTAACTTCACCACCTTCCTGGGAAGTCCATTCCCAGGAATGGACTTGCCAACCCTTTCCATGAAGAAATTCTTCCTGATGTCCTGCCTGAACCTCCCCCGGTGCAGCTTGAGACTGTGTCCTCTCATCCTGTCCCTAGTTGCCTGGGAGAAGAGGCTGAACTCCGCCTTGCTGCTAAACCTTTTACCAGCTTTGTTGCCCTTCTCTGGACACACTGCAGCACCTCAATGTCCCCCTTGTAGTGAGGGGCCCAGAACTGGACACAGTACTTGAGGTGTGGCCTCACCAGTGCCAAGCACAGAGGGACGATCGCTGTCCTTGCCCTGTGGGTCACACCATTGCTGATACAGGCCAGGATGCCATCGGCCTTCTTGGCCACCTGGGCGCTCGATGGCTTATGTTCAGCCACTGTTGACTAGCACCCCCAGGTCCTTTTCCACTGGGAAGCTTTCCAGTCACTCTCCTTGTAAAAATTCTTCCTTATATCTAGTCTGAATCTATCCACTCTTTGGATTAAAACAATTACCCCTTTGTCCTATCTCTGCAGGCCTTACTAAAAAGTCTGACTCCATCTTATAAGCCCACTTTAGGCACCACAAGGCTACAATAATGCCTCCCTGTAATAAAGCCTTCTCTTCTCCAGTCTGAAAAACTCCAACTCTTTCATTCTTTCTTCATAGGAGAGGTGCTTCAACCTGTTAATCATTTTTGTGGCCCTCTTCTGGACCTGCTCCAGCAGCTCCATGACCTTCCTGTGCTGGGGACCCAGGAGCTGGATACTGTACTCCTTCTTGGGGTCTCACTAGAGCAGAGGGGCAGAGGCTGGTCACACTTGTTTGGATGCAGCCCAGGACATGTTTGGCTCTCTGGGCTGTGAGTGCACATGGCCGGGCCCTGTCCAGCCTCTCATCCACAAGTCCTTCTCCCCAGGGCTGCTCTCCATCTGTTCATCCCCCATTCTGTGTTGATACCAGGGGTTGCCATAGCCCAGGTGCAGCACCTTGCACTTGGTCTCATTGAACATTATGAGGTTCTCATAGGCCCACCTCTGGACTTGTCCAGGTCCTCCCTCTGTATGCCATCCATTCCCTCAGGCATGTCAAATGCAGCACTCTGCTTTGGTGTTAGCAAATTTGCTGAAGGAGCACTAGATAATGTCTATTTCTGTGGTGACTGGCTGAGAAACATTAATTTTTATGTCACCAGTTGTATAACGGGATTCTTTCACTTCCTGTTCTTCTCCCAACTCTTTTTTGTCTGTAGAGTGAAGGTGCCCTTTACTGAACGCTCTCCATGGGATGATAGAAATTTAGAGAATGGGTCTGAATAACAGAGCGAGACTGCATGCTGGAACTGCGGTTGCATCCTGATTGTATACTGATCTCATCCCATAGCAGAAGATTGCCTTGCAGGTGCAAAAATAGTTCTCAGTCTGGCCGACAGAACCAGAACAGCCCTCTGTGTGTGTGTGCTAGAGCACATGTTAGATGCATGCTAATTTCTAGGCAGCTTTGCTGCTGTAGCTTTGCAGCAGAGCAGTGTTTTTCCTGCCTACAAGCATAATCTGGGTGATGCTAAGGCAAAGCATATTCTTCTCCATGCCCTCATTTGTTCATAAAAGGCTACATTGATTCCAGCCGAAGGTCTGTTAAAAACAAAAGAGAGATCTTCAGGCTGCCCTGCTCTTCCCTGATCTGTGCGTGCTGTCATCATAGACAAAAGCACAGAACGGAATGCTGTGGCCTGCATGTCCTACATTTGATCTGGACTGCCTGTCCTGAGCAGTGGGATATTCGTTTGAACAGCATTGGTTGGGAACATACTGCAGGATGTCTCTTTTCTTCTGTATGTCTTCCCAAGCAACTGTGGACTTGAAATTGGGTCAGGCAGTCTTACATGAATCATCCAGAGCGGAACATAACATCTATTGCTTTTGAGGGTGTACTGGTTCTGACATGCTTCATAGCTAGATCCTTTGTTCAAGTGTATAGTGGAGGGCTGAAACTTGCCAGCATTTATTGGGAGAGAGCACTGAAGGGCTGCTGCTGAGCCACTACTGAGCTCTTCTGCCTGTCGGGAGAGTTTTTGTTGTAATACACTGTTTGACATTTGCAACTCACCTATCTCATTGCAAACTTACTTGAAACTAAGAAAAACTGCCAGACCTTTCTGGCTGGTGTTGTGTAAATGTTAGTGACTGGAGGTTCTCTTTGAGTATTTGCTCTCTTTAAAAAGCAAATTTTAAGACACATTTCCTTTCTCCATCTCTCAGCTGATTATGTGATCTTCTCTTCCACTTTCACTTGTAACAGTTCCAAGCATCTTTTTTTCTCCAAAAGATCAGAAGCTCAAATACTTGTACATTTGTTTCCTTAGGACTTCAGCATACCTACCTGCCTATTGAAACTATTATTTTTACTGACTTTTAGAGAATATCTGCAATTAAACTGTAACTAAGTAGATAATAGAATCATAGAATTATAGAATGGCTTGGGTTGAAAGGGACCTTAAAGATCATCTAGTTCCAAGGCATCTGCCGTGGGCAGGGACACCTTCCACTAGACCAGGTTGTTCAGAGCTTCATCCAACAATTCCAGGGACAGGGAATCCACAACTTTGGGAAACCTGTGCCAGTGCCTCATCACCCTCACAGTAAAGAATTTCTTCCTAATAGCTAGTCTAAATCTACCCTCCTTGTGCTTAAGGCCATTCACCCTTGTCCTATCACTATGTATCCTTGTGAAAAGTCCCTCTCCATCTCTCTTGTAGCTCCCTTTGGTACTGAAAGGCCTTTGCAAGGTCTCCCCAAAGCCTCTTCTCTGGGCTGAACAGCTCCAACTCTTCTTAGCCTGTCTTCATAGTAGAGGTGCTCTAGCCCTCTTCTCAGCTTCATATCTCTCCTCTGAACTCGTTCCAACAGGTCAACATCTTTTCTATGCTGGGGGCCCTAGAGCAGGATGCAGCACTCCAGGTGGGGTCTCATGAGAGCCGAGTCGATGGCAAGAATCCCCTCCCTCAGCTCCTGGTGATGCTGCCTTTGATGCAGCCCGGGACATGATTGGCCTCCAACCTCTCACCACAAGCACCCCCAAGTCCTTCTCTTCATGATCCATTCTCCACCCAGCTTGTACTTGGGACCCCCACCCAGGTGTAGGACTTTGTGTTTGGCCTTGTTGAACTTCATGAGATTCACACAGCCCCACCTCTCCAGCCTGTCCACATCCCTCTGGATGACATCCCTTCCCACCAGCATGTTGACTGCCCCCCACAGCTTGGTGTCAGTGGAAAACTTGCTGAGGGTGCCCTTGATCCCACTGTTTGTGTCACTGACAGAGATTTTAAACAGTGACAGTCCCAGTACTGGGCTCTGAGGAACAGCAGTGCCACTGGTCTCCACTTGAGCTGTTGACTGCATCTCTTGGAGTGAGACCATCCAGCCAATTTCTTATCCACCAACTGTTCCATCTGCACATCCATGTGTCTCCAGTTTAGCGACAAGGATGTTATGTGGGATATTGTCAGATGCTTGGCACAAGTCCAGGTAGGTGGTGTCTGTTGCTCTTTCCTCATCCACCACTGCAGTAACCTCATCACAGAAGGCTACCAAATTTGTCAGACACCGTTTGCCTTCAGTGAAGCCATGCTGGCTGTCACCAGTCACCTCATTATTTAGATGGTATATTGCTAACAGGAATAAAATGTTGAAACGCACTACCTCAAACGGCAAGAGCACAACCAGCCTTGTGGATGGATAACTTTTAAAAATGAAAATTAGAGCATTTACGGAATTAGTATCTATGCTCTTGTTCACTGGTCCCTTTCTGACCATCACATCACAGTGACTGTATCCATCACACTGACTTCTGCTTATTGCATTTACACATTTGCATGCATTAAGTATCCATAAGTAAGCAGGAACTTTGACTAACTGTGCAGTCTGACCACTTACTGCTGAATAATGGCTTATGGAGAAACCCGACAAGAAATGTAAAATGAAGACAGTGTTCTTATCCTTCTTGTCTTCGTCTCTTGCAATCTTAAGCAGTATTCTTAAGCAACCTTGATGCTTTGAGACCTTTCTTGAATCTAAGCATGAAAGTACCTTTGGATTTTATCTTCCTTTCACCTATTAAATAAGCTTCACACCTGTGGTTAGAAAAACTTTAAAATGCCAGCTTAAATACATTCAAAACCAATTTGAGCTACTTGTTGTGCCAACACTCTCCTTTTCCCCAAATAATTTTGGTTTTCCCCTGATGTTTAGCCCCTATCAATTTATAGACAGTAAACATACTCCCTCCACTCTTTGCTTTGCTAAGCTAAACAACTCCAATCCTTCAGTCATTTCAGCTCAGGCAGGCCTCACTCTATTCCTTCACCATATTTGTTTCCAATTTAATTTCAGTCTACTTCGAGATTTTTGCCCGGAACCAGACACAAGAGTTCATCAGCATCCTCATGCAGTGCTATTTTCTTGCTGTTACTCACAGACTTTCAGTTGTGGTTGCTTTATGTAGAGGACAGCTAAGACATTTTTGTGTCTGAAGAACCCTACAGAGTTTAGCCCTGACACTGTCGGCCTTCTGTGTTAACAAACAGAAAAGCACTAACTCCTCGAGATCATGTTTTCCTGCTGTGGGACATTTCTGCAGATGAACAAGCACTGCAGCTGTTGGAGTCAGTAACATGCTGTTGCATTCTTTATGTGTGCTGCTTGTCCACGGGCACTTCAGAGCATCTGCACTGTGCTGCTCATATGTGAATTTTATTGGCCCTCTCCCGGTTTGGGAGCCCAGACACAAGTTCCAGCTGTTGTGCACAGTCTTTTGATCTGGAAAGGGTCTGGAGATGTGCTGCTTCTATGGCAGTTTGTGTCTTGTACATGACCTCTGGCTCAGGATCTTCCTGATGGCAGCACAGGAGTCTGCTGCCAAGCCATCTGGTTCAGTCTTCTTGGACCATCTCTCAGTGGGACCCTTCTGGTGAGCTACACTGCAGAACGAACCCCGGGTAAGGATGGTGCCTTGCACAGTGACTACTCTTCCCCTTCCTGTCCTCGACTGCTGCTTCCATGAATGCATATGGCTTCCTGCTCTTCCTTCCTTTGCCCTCCTGCATGTGCATGGGCTGGGCCAAAGTCCCAGTTGCAAGTGCATGGCAGAGCACTCATGGCCGCTCTTTGCCAATGACTTACTAGGTGACATAAAAGACATCTTAAAGGTCCCAAGATGTCTGTAGACAACATCAACCAATCAACCAGAGTAGGTATCAGACATTTGCTTTCTGAAAAATGGATCTCTCCCTCTCTGAGCATCCGTAGCAGGAACAGAAAGAAGGTAATAAAAGAAGGCTCCACGGAGACCTTGTTTCAGTCTTCAGGTATGTAAAGGGGGTTATATGAAAGATGGGGTCAGACGTTTTCATAGGGACTGTAGCAATAGTGCAGTGGTTTTAAATGAAAAGAGTGTAGATTCAGACTAGATATGAGGCAGGTATTTTTTATGTTGAGGATAGTGAAACACCTGAACAGGTTGCCCAGAGAGGGGGTAGATGCCCCATCACTGGAAACATTCAAGGTCAGATTGGAAGGCGCTCTGACAAACCTGATGGAATTGAAGATGTCCCTACTTATTGCAGGGAAGGTTGGACTAGATGAACTTTAAAGGTCCCTTCCAACTCAAACTCATCTAAGATGCTGTGATTTTATGATTTTATGATCACAGAATAGAAAGCATGTTTCCTTCAGTTGAGTGTTGACAGGACTCTGTGTAACTCTGGTGGATTACTAAATAAACTCTTTTTGGAAAGGTGGGAATGCTGTGTTACAGATAATTCAGTATCTAATTCTAAAAGCTAAAGCCTGTATTTATTACCTTCGATTTCATGTATATCCATCTGTCACCAATTCTTTAAAACTTGTTTTTCACAATGAGATATTCCCATCCTGCAAATCTTTCTGCTATTATGTTACACTGAATTAGAACAAGTGATAATTTGGCTGTTTCTGTGTAATTTGGCCTGTGGGTGTTCAGTGTACATATATACAAGAGCAATTTGGCTAATGACTCATGCTTACTGCCCTTGTCTTTGACTATGCTGTTGCCCCAAGCAGATGGATATCATCATGAATTCTGTTTCAGAAAAAGATCCACCACCGAAGCTGCAGTAGTGGAAAAGGTTTATTCAAGTATTTATGTCCCAAATCCCGGAGTTTTATTTGCCATATCTTACTGGCACATTAGCTACTGCAATTGTTACGCTTCTCTCTTAAGACAGATGGAGAGAAAACTACATCCAAAAAGGTCCTGAAGAAAGTCCTATAAACTGGAAATTCTTTAAAAGCTTAGATTATTTTTTACCTATAGAATATTTTTAAGGTTCCTTTATTCCAAGCAAGTGCTACTTTTTTTTTTTTTTTTTCTTTTTTGTGGAGACATGCAGAATAGCCTCAAACCTTTATAGAGTTGTTCTTAGTTTGTACATAATTAGAGATTTCTCTGATTGGTATTTTCTCCAATATACTGATTATCATACTACTTACCCTCTCCTTTTTTTGAAGGAAACAGCATACAATTCCTGAGTTTCATGTGACAAATAAAATGCAAGCATGTTTTGAAAAGAGAAACATTGTCCCAACTTGACTTTCCATTCTTTTATGCTGTTTTGAGAGTGAACTAACATGCTTCTGATCATGAGAACAAACAAAAAGCGTGGTGACAGAGTAACAGCAATGTTTGAAGTAAAGCTGTTTAGCACTTCCTCTCAAGGTACAATGCCCTTGTGTCATAAACTAAACTACAGAGGGAGTAGCTGCACAGAAGGAAAATAAAACATGCCCATGGAAAAATGAAATAGGCATTGTAACTTGGCAGGGTTTATTTGTTTGTCTTTTATTGGTAACCTCTCAATTACTGGAACATACCTTCTGTCTCCAGCTGTGCCTCACCTTGTTTTGGCATGACCATAATTAACAGAGTTAAATTACACAGTTCTTAGTTGAAGTTAAGTACTTAGGTCACGTTCAGCCACTGTCTTCACTTTCACCTCATGAATACATTATTAGGGCAATAAAATTTCTTTGACTATAAATACAACTTTTATCTGCATGCTTTCTCTTTATAAAATTAATTTGGTATTTGTATATTTATCTCATTTGAAGCTGTCCTTATAGTAAATTGATCTTTCTTTTCATGTCAGTTTCTGATTATTCTCTTGGTATCAGACACTGCTGTATTGTTGACGTGTTGGCATGTCAGGAGAGGAGTGGGGGAAAAGAGGGTGTTTTGGTATGCAGTGGTAAAATCAGCAAAGTGTGAAGAATGGACTACTGTCTTAGTCCACTCATGAAAGGTGCAGGCAGCATTTAGCTTCTGAGATAAATTCCTGTAAAATTGACACATTGACATCCAACACTTCATTCAAGGCCAGATAGGCTGACCTGATGATCAAATTAGGTCTGCTGATTTAATTTGTAATGCACCAGGGGCCTGGGTGTTATCCCATGCCATTGGTTCCAGGGAAGGTTTGTCACCTGATTTCAAAGCAAGTTCAAACTCTGCTCTGGGCTAATGAAGAAGTGTGTCAGACCAGAGACATCCTGACAACCCTTTACAGATTGTCACGTTTCCCATAGCCTGTTTTCTCTAAGTCCTGGTCCACAGGCACCACATCTTGGCAATACTTTTAGCATTTATTACCAAGATGTTGCCTTAAAGCTCGTCACAATCTGGTGCAATTAAAGGGTTGGATCCTCCTGTCATTCAGCTCTGTGGGAAGTGTGATATTTCCTCGTTTCGCACTAAGCTTAGTCACTCCTCAGACAGACAGGGAAGAGGGACATATGTTCAGCTCTGTGTACCTGAGATAGCAGCCAGGGCTCCTCAGAGTCAGAGGGACAGATGGGCTCAGCCTCTGATGCTCTGTTCTGTCCTCTGAATGAGCTGAGTGTCCACAGCATATACTTTGGGATGGAGGGCAGGACATAAGTCAGCCCTGAGTCCAGCCTAGTGTGGCCATTATTGTGTTCTTGCTTGCGCATGGAAACAAAGAGCCTAAGCTGCTGAGAGTCGCAACATGGGATTAGTTCCTCCAACTCCAACCATTAACTTTTTACTTACTTCTCTTTCACTGCTCAGAAGCCTAGCCTAAAATAGGAGTGCCAGTGCACTACGTTTTCTCTCTGTACTACTATATTTTCATGTGATAGTCCAAAGGAAAGGCAGATCATGGTGAACTGTTTCAGGGTTAGGTCTTCCAGCATTTTCCTTTCTCTTTGCTAAGGGCTGCTGTATATTGCACTGTGGGTCTTGCTTGGGAGTACTCCTGAGGTGGGTTCTGTGCACACAAGGCAGAGTCCTTCTGCCTGAACTACCACATCCTTAGACCCTCTGTTGGCAGAATGGGTCGGTGTTGTTGGGACCGGGCTCCGTATGATGGGAGCAGATCTTTGAACCTACCTCTTTCTAAACGTCTTCTCACAACAGCTGTAGTGAAATGTAGCTTTAATAAGCGATGCGGCAGCTGTTGGATTTTTATGCCAGGTTTTAGAAGAGATTTGTGTCAGTTGCAAAGGGTGGGTACAAATATCATACTTTAATGACTGTGGTGTAGAAATTATAACACAAAGCTGTGACTGAATAGCGAGCTCTCACAAGAGAAATGAACCAAAAACTCTTGAAGTTGCCTGAGAATCCCAGGATTCAGTGTAGCTGACAGATACAGCTTCCTCTGAGACAGAACTCAAAGGCTCATTCAGAAACATTGACCAAGTGATTACAGAACATATCCTTGGATGTGACCACCCTATGTACAAGCAAAACATTTATGACTGCTGCTATACGTGTAAAGATTGAAACACATTTGTCCAAGGGTGTTATAAGACTTCTAAGCTATAGATAGTATTGCCATTCAGGATGGAGGGATTTTTGTGAAAATCTCACATGTGTCTTAGAGGTTTGATTATCAGTGTGATATCCCAGCTCACGAAATTATTCTGCTCTAAATCTCATCAGAGATTTTTCAAAGATGACTTCTAAAACAGTTGCTGTTATGTTGTCATAACTCATTGGCCTGACTGAGTGCATGACTCCGCCAGGTTTGTCATGGACTTCAGGTATTTATGAGGGTCAGACTTCCAGTATCTGTATTTATATTTTTAAACTTACCCTTCTTTCTTTTTCCTCAAGCTTTTGAAGCCAATGGGACTCTACTTTTGACTTTTTGAAATACCTAATAAATGTATATGCTACAAAAAAATTAGGCTGTGAGTAGATAGTATAACTTATCCAAAGATAATCAACTGAGAAAATGATGGGAATGTCCATTATTTTAGGATGGCTAGTGAGCCTATTAGGAAACAGTTCAAGAGAGGAGAGGTGGAAGAGATTGACTCAGTTTAGTTTTACCAGAGTCTTCCTTGTCCAAGCTAGAAATGATTGACAGCAGCTGTTCCATCTTGTTCTCGTGATCACACAGCCAGAAAGAAAAACTCCGGCTCTGTTGCTTCCATTGCACTATGTGGACTCTTGGGGCTTGTCAGAAGTTGCCTGCAGAGGCAGACCTTGAGAAGCCCGGCAGAACCCACTCAGAAAATGACTGCAGAAAGAACAAGCACATCTCTCTCATCTTGGGCCTGGTCCCTGACAACTTGTGATCTATTTGCTGCATGCTTCTTGCAGTGGATATGTGGCTGGAGTTCTCCCAAGCACGTTTCTGAGCTTAGGGAGAGGATGATTTAAAGTCAGTATATATAAATCAGTGCTGGATATTCATTGCTACATGATGTGGTTTATACCAGTGGGACTTCACATGTGAAAGAAGTTTGATGTGTCATTAGATGTTTCTGCTGCAAAAAATATTTGCAATTAGGAGACCAGATTTTCAAATTCTTTTCCCCAGAAACTCTGCAAGGTCTTAGTTCAGAATAATTTTGGATCCTCAGACTTTCCCTTACAGATACCAATTAAGTTTGATTGCTTAAGGAGTGAAGGAGGATTTAATCAGAAATATTTCCTTTTATGTTATCAAAAGTACCTCTATAAAAGATATGTGCTTACATTTTCTAGTGAAAATATTTCTGTTGTTCTGTGTGATACTAAGAAAGTCAACCTTTGTCTTGTCTAATTATGAAAAACACCTCTAGGATGCAAATATGCAGACTATGTGGATCTTGCTACCACAGATGGTGGCTTATACCTGGGATTCCCAGCCATGGAAAATCAGTTATCTCAAAGCTGACAGCTAAGTAGGCAGCTGGTCTTCAGAAAATACAGAGCTGGTGCAGCTCGTGTGGTAATGGCATCCAGACTCAAACAGAAGGGACCACTCCTGTGCACTGCTTGCAGACTGGAATGATCTAATTTTCACAGTCCATAAGCATCAGCTGAAAAATACAGCTAGTGGATAAGCCCTCTGCAACTTATAGACACTTGTCTGCATCAAATTCAGTGGGGAAGAAAAAACCAAAAGACAGCAAATGTCCCCACACCTTCTAAAGGACTAGAGCTATCTGAAAATTTGACTGAATCACTAGCATGGTAGGACCAGCCAACAGAGCTAGCGAGAAAGCGAGCTGGCTCATGTTTTCATTTGGAGACCTTGCAGCCTGGGAAGGAGGCTTTGGTGCTGCCCTTGCCTGCAGACCTGGGTGGCTTCGTAAAGCAATCAGGGCTGCTGCCCAGCAGGGACTGAGAGCAGCCCTCTGGGTAACAGGTTGTCCCTGGCACTGGCACACCCCGTCTTTTGGCAGACTGGGCTGTGGGTAAGGGCATGTGCCAAGGGAAGCCTTGTGCCACTGCCTCCTCTTGAAACTGCTCTTATCCCGTTGGGATACAGCTTGATTCTGTCGCTGTGTCTCAGCCACACTGGCTGTGTGTTTCCCTGCAGCAGTTGTCTGAGACGAAGTGAATATAATTCAATAATTACTGCAGCTACTTAGGATGCTTGGAGAGTAGAGAAAGAAAGTTGAGAGGTGAAGATACTTCTTTTCAGAAGATTTATAATTGTGGGGTTTTTCTCTCTATTTTTCTACCATAGGAAGAAACGAAGAAGCAGATGAGAGTCTAGCTCAGGCTATGATAAAGAGGTATTTGTTTCCCCACCCAGCAATGTTGATTAAGCTGGAGACAGGGAAGTGTATTTATTTCCACACTGCTGTTCCAAATCAGTGCCACCTGCCAGAGGAACGGACTCTGATAGATTCCTGTAACACCATAAGACACCAGTGTTATATTGGTTCTGTAGCCTTTTCTGTTGAAAAGTCATCACCATGGTGAATGTTTTTCATTGGCAGAGAAAACAGGCAGATACTCTCCCGCGTTGTGAGGCCAGATAGGCTGAAGTAGAAATTGCCAGACTTCGTGTAAAGAGTTACTTGGACCAAAATGCTGCAGCTGTGTAATGCAGGCTGTAGGGTGCTACATGCTGGGCAGTGATGTGGTGGTCTTGACTGAGCACTGTGAGCACCTGCTAAAGTTCAAACTGTGTGTGGATGGAAGTACTGCCGATCAAAGTAAAAATCTGTTCTGATCTCTATTAGATTTGGAGTTTAATTTGCTGCAGTAAGGGATAGTAGGAGTGGGTCTTTCAAAACCCATTATACTTAAATCATGAACATTGTTACCAAAAATGTTCCCCCATCCACAAGCAGCTGAGTTGGATATTTGCATTGCTTCACTCTTGAGCTGATAAAGTCAAATTGCTATTTAGACTGTGTTCTTCCCCAGAGAAAGATGTTTTTGAAGACCTGTCTTTTCAAAGCACTGGCCTGACATAACTCTGCAGCTGTGCTGACAATTCTCAGTAAAAATCATACTGAGGGAACATACTACATGGAACTAGGTGATTTTTTTTCTCGATTAATGCATTTATTTGAAAGTGATTTTCACTTGGGACTGGACAAATAAAATTATATGAGCCAAACCTTTCTTAGAAGGAACAAAACTTTTCAAAAAGGTTTTGCAGGTGACGTATATTAAAACAAATAAATTTAATTAGGGTTAATTATTCAGAACATAGCTATTTATCTCCACTATCTAGAAAGCTGAACAGAAACTAAAGGCCCTGTAGAAAAATACAAAGCATGGTAGAGAATGATCTGAAAACTGTCTACACTGTAATGTTAAAAAAACAAAGGCGGTATCGCTACAGGCTATAGAACAAATACAGAATTTATGGAGAGGTTTCAAAAAGCAGGAAGCTACTGGAGATTAAGTTTCTGTAAAACCAAGTTCCTGGTAAGACCTGTTAAGAAACTCTCATTGAGAGAGCTGAGTGTGGCTGGAAAATGGCTGCTTGTTGCTCTCCCTGGGTTGTCTCCAGGTCAGAGCACATTTCCTGAACTCGTGAGGTCTATGCCCTGTACCCTGACCTGCAGGACTGCCGAGTCTCCATTTCCTGTTCTGTTGTCTGACCAGATTCAAAAGAACTCACGAAGGAAACATAGCAACGCTTGTGACTCCAGGGCGTTCACTTGCTACAGTCTGCTTTCCCTCTTTTGCTGTCATCTTAGGAAATGTTCAAACTGAAAATACAGCTCCTGAACTCTTGGGGCTGTTTGGAAATACAAGTGCTGGTGTTCTTGGTGCCTTTTTTACTCTAACACCTTCAGATCACACAGAATTTCTAAGAGTTTGCTCTTGTTCAGGCCAAAAGCAGAATTTGAGCTTCAAATTTCCTCTGAGCCAGAGATACCTGGTTGCAGACAAATCTGCTTAACATATTGTTGTTGGAATGGAAAATGAGACTATTTTCCCTGCAAACAGCTTTGCTTATTATTCTGTGCCCCAAAGCTATTTCTGCCAATGTGAAATGGTCAAACAAACATAGTAGCATTTCCTCTCATTTTGCACAAAGTGGAATTAGCAAGAAAAGTTCAGAGCAAGGAAGAGTCTGTAAATCCAGGCCCATTTCACTTCCCTTGTTCTACCTCTCTTTAGGTTGGAGTTTAATTGATCCAGTATCTTGTGTCTTTAGTCTATGTGTTTTTTAAAACCAAGAATATGCTTCCGTTTATCTCTAAGTGTACTTTCATGCAGTTCAGGTACTCTGATTTTTTGGTCCGTACTGTAAAGCTGTTGCAGGGAGCCAAGTTTCTATTCCATGGTGAAATAGTCTCCTCCAGCTTTGCTAAACATCTGCTCATATCCTGAACACATTTCTTCCACCACATACTATTCTTAGTATCATTGTTCTGTGATAGCATCCCCTTACTTTAAGCCATTTTCTCACTAGGGAAAACAGAACAGAGTGGTCTGGATGCCTACGCTGAGTTTCCTCATGGATATAGATGTCTCCAGGTGTATCCTTCCTGCACGGGAAAGCTGTGCTTTGCAGGGAGCATACCACTCCAGTCAATTCTGCAGTCAGAAGTGGGGATGAGTATGGCTAGTGGCAATAGGCAGGTCTTCTCTTCCTTGGGATCGAGGAATAGGTGCTTTTCCCAGGTCTCAGTACCTGTATCTGCTAACTTGCCTTATGGGAAGGGATAGCCACTATGCAGAGAGGTGAAATAGGGATGACCTTTTGTCTTTGCATTGGCATACTTCAGCCACACTGATAAATAGCAGTCACACAGCCTGCCTGTATAAGACATGCTTGTAGCATTTTCCATCTAATTTTCACTCCTACACAGAAACTAGTAACCTCACAGTCCTTGTATATGTAACACGGCCTGGGAGAGGAAGGATCTAATGCGTGAAATGTAGCTCTCTCACAGCAGTGGGTTGTACATGGAGAAAATACTAGAATGCAATTGCCCACCAGCTGGAAACAGTACGAGTAGGTTAGCTGCTGAGAGAGGGCTGCAGACAGAAGCTCAGGGAGAGAACAAGGATGGCATTGCACTTGTCATCTCTAAAGACGCTGCAGCCCTGTTAGCAAAAGCTAGGAGGAGGCCTGCAATAGAAAAAGGAGCGATGATTATGCTGCTGGTGAAAAGCCAATAGACACACCTGTGCATTAGTGAATATAGATAGTAAAAAAAGCTGTTTCCTGCATAATGTGGTGGTGAACTGATGGGTGGTGAACTCCAGCCCTACTATTTTTTCTCAGTTTTGTGGGTAATCATCAGTGTGCTGTACCAGGCTGGGAAGTTGCTTGGTGATGTCCCTTACCCAGGCCCCAGAGAGGCATCACACTTCCCTATGGATTGGATCCAGCTGGCATATCAGGCCCTCCATTCCTCTCAAAAGGGAGTCACCAATGACTATTACTCTTCTTTTTCCTAGCTGAGGAGGTTGTGACGGGGGAGTAAGCTGCTCTGCCATAGGCAGCCTCATCAACCTGGATGGACCTTCACCCACATTCTCATTTCTCTGGTCCTCATTTCGCTGGTTCTCAGATTCCAGGGCCTCGTATCTATTGCATATGGGCACTTGAGGAGGTGAGAGAGGTCAGGAGGGGTTTCACCTGCCACCCCAAGCAGAAACCCATTTTCACTCCCCTCCATCCCGAGGGTCCCTTCCTTCTGGCTGGTGGTGAGAGGATAGGGGGTCCCTTGCTTCTTGTGAATTGGATGTCAGGTCTGTTTGTCTGAGGCACGGCAGAGTGCGGCTCCACCAGCCAATCTCTTTCTCCGAGTCCCTCATACATCTTAGTCTTTTTACTTCATGTGTCAGCTCTGCCACTAGGCTGAGCAGATCTTCACACCTCACACAGATCTTCACCTCTCACAGTTCTCCCTGCTGCCCTCCAACAGCAGCACCAGGCTCTGGCACTCCCTGCAGCCTGAGATCTGGACCACTGCAAGCTTTTGTGGGTGCTCCATCTGGGTCACCACATCCTTTGTGGTGCACACAGAGAAGGTAGCTTTTTTCCAAGTGGACACCATTCCTGAGCTCTCTTGGTGAGGATGCTGCCCACCAGCTGAGCTAAGTGCTCGAGCTGGCAGTGCGTCAGTGCCTGTCCTGCTCACGCCTGCACAAACTGCCACCCCGTGTCCTGGCTGATGTGCCATGCCCTGTTCGCCCACTTTATTGATTTAGCGTGGTCCCAGTGTGCGGTAGGACTGATGAATGTTGACTGAATCTGAAGAAGGCGGCAGGCTGATTTTGATAATAGTCAAAGAGTTCTGACAATTTATTACTTTCATAACTATTCTGAGCAAAGACATTATGAACAACAACTCTTTTGCACAGCTTTCTAAAGGGTTTAGAAGAGATGAAGAAAAAAAGTTTTGCTATTTCTTCAATAAATTGCTCATATCCTTCCCACAAAATGTGTCCTTGCAGTTGCATTCTTTCAAGTAGCAGTACCTTGGCCTTTAAAGCTTTTTGAACGTGTATGAGTAGGCACTTACAAGTCAGGCTCCTTTTCATTCCCTGTCTTGTGGACACACTCGTGGTCACGCATGAAAACCTGTGGGCTCCTGTGGCTGTCCTGCCTGTCCAAACACAAATGTGTGTGGCTTTTCTCATGACAACTGGGTAAGTAATTAGAATGTATTTTAATTTTGCGTATGGGTAGCATTTTAGGAGCTCCACGTGGATGTGAAAGCCCAATCTCAAAAAGTGAGGTGGAAACTTCTGAGTCATGTTCTCTTCTAAAAGTATTTTGCATTCTTACATTTGAATTAAGATTCTTTTAAAATGCAGAAAGAATTTTTATCTGATTGTGAACTTATTGGAGCCCTAATTTTTGTGTTCCTAGAAAGCAAAAACTTTGAACTTCTTTCAGTACAAAGAAAAAAATGGTAAAAGCCTCACTGGGAAAAAAAAAAAAAGTGAAACAGGCTACCGGGTCATCACAGTATTTTTATACAATTTTGAGTATTTCATGCACAGAAGTGAAAGTCACTTGATATCATGCTTTTGAAAAGAAAATTGCTCTGGAGTATTTTGCAACCATCAACACTGACAACAGCATCTTCTCAGAGAATGGGCTTTTATCAACTGTGAAGTGGTAAGAGAGCACAGCTGGCTTACAATAAAGCAGACATAATGTGAGTCTGTATGGCCCTTGTACTGCCTGAGATGTAGCAATGATTTTTTAAAGCCCATTCTTTCTGTTTGCATCACAGAATCACAGAATCAAAGCACTCTGTTTCCTTTAACTTAAAATTAATAAATAAGCTTTGTGTTTTCTGTTGGCTAATTCTTATTCAGTGAAGGTCAGTCATACTTCCTTCCAGAAATTCTACAGAAATAGGGTCCAGTTACTACTGCTAGCAATGCAGGATTTTGTGTAGGCCCAGTTACCTATTTGTGATCTAAGTGTAAGTAAGAAAATACCTAAGAATGTGACATAATGCACAAGACACTGGCACTCCCAGATAAATGCAAAGTACCAGTCTGAATAATTCTGCTCTCTCAGAATCAGAACTAGTGGGGCTTTTGCTGCTTTTGGGAGAGGACTTACTCCAAGGAGGAAGTCTTAGTATGGCCTGTCAGCAATATATTGAGATCACAGAATCACAGAATTAACTAAGTTGAGTAAGACCTTTGAGATCCTCGAGTCCAACCTATGACCTAACACCACCGTATCAACCAGACCATGGCACTAAATGCTGCATCCAGTCTTTCCTTAAACACCTCCAGGGATGGTGACTCCACCACCTCCCTGGGGAGTCCATTCTGTGGTAGCCGGTGAACATACACTATGTTAGGGTGACCAAAAAGGCTTCTCCCAGGATGCATCGTTCTGTTATGTTAATCTATCCAAGTTTGAATTCCCCGCTTGGTTGCTAGCCTCTACCCCCCTCGTCACTCCCCCAAAGCTTCTCCATTGGTCCCCGTTCCTTAATCCTGCCTTTTCCCCAGCCCCGGGAAAAAACCCTGAGCTAGCTATTGTTCTCCTATTTGCCCCTGCTACCTTCGACAGTGTAGAAGCAATAAATGCTGCTGCCGGAATGCATGCAAGTACCCTTTGCGGCTCTTTGCTACTGACCATAATACTGAAACTGCCCGTGTATCTGTGGGGGCATGAGGGACCCCACCGAGCCGGGCAGGGACAGTACTACCATTCCAATGTCCCATCACTCCTTCTGTGAAGAACAACTTCTTTATGTCCAGCCTAAACTTCCCCCGGCACAGTGTAAGGCTGTGTCCTCTTCTCCTGTTGCTGGTTTCTGGGAGAAGAGACTGACCCCCCCCAGCTACAGCCTCTTCTCCGGAAGTTGAAGAGAGTGATAAGGTCAGCCCTGAGTCTCCTCCAGGATAAACACCCCCAGCTCACTCAGCCACTCCTCAGAGGGCTTGTGTTCTAGACCCTTCACCAGCTTTGTTCTTCTCTGGACATGCTCCAGCATCTCAACATCCTTCCTAAACTGGGGGGCCCAGAACTGGACACAGAACTCTTAAGTGTGGTCTCACCAGTGCCAAGTACAGGGGAACGATCACTGCCCTGGTCCTGCTGCCCACTCTATTGCTGGATGGCCAGGATGCCATTGTCCTTCTTGGCCACCTGGGCACACTTGCTGGCATGTTCAGTCTGCCCTCATTCAGTACCCCCAGGCCGCTTTCTGCCTGGCCACTGTCAGGCTACTCTGTCCCCAGCCTGTAGTGCTGCCTGGGGTTGCTGTGTCCAGCGGAAGGACCCAGCACTTGGTCTTGCTAAATCTCCTCGTATCATTGGGTTTGGCCCATTGATCCAGCCTGTCNGATGGCCAGGATGCCATTGTCCTTCTTGGCCACCT
This sequence comes from Struthidea cinerea, assembly GCA_013397865.1. Classification (NCBI taxonomy): domain Eukaryota; kingdom Metazoa; phylum Chordata; class Aves; order Passeriformes; family Corcoracidae; genus Struthidea; species Struthidea cinerea. Next base: position 75,212 of record VZTI01003752.1, read on the forward strand.
GGGCACACTTGCTGGCATGTTCAGTCTGCCCTCATTCAGTACCCCCAGGCCGCTTTCTGCCTGGCCACTGTCAGGCTACTCTGTCCCCAGCCTGTAGTGCTGCCTGGGGTTGCTGTGTCCAGCGGAAGGACCCAGCACTTGGTCTTGCTAAATCTCCTCGTATCATTGGGTTTGGCCCATTGATCCAGCCTGTCCAGGTCCCTCTGTAGAGTCCTCCTACCCTCCAGCAGATTGACAGTCACACTCAACTTGGTGTCATCTCCAAGTCTGCTAATGGTAGGCTGATCCCTGGGGGACGCCACTGGTGACTGGCCACCGACTGGATGCGAAACCATTCACCACCACTCTCTGGTACTGGGCATCCAGGCAGTTCTTAACCCAGCAAAGAATGCTCCTGTCCATGCCGTGGGCTGCCAGCTTTTCCAGGAGTGTGCAGTGGGAGATGGTGTAAAAGGCTGTGCTGAAGTCCAGGTAGACAACATCCACAGCCTTCCCTGCATCCACCAGGCAGGTCGCCTGGTCATAAAAGGAGATCAGGTTGGTCAGGCAGGACCTGTCCCTCCTAAATTCATACTGGCTGGGTCCGATCCCTTGGCAGCTGTAGGTGCCATGTGATCACACTCAAGATGATCGGTTCCATAACCTTGCTGGGCACCAAGGTCAGGCTGACAGGCCTGTAGTTTCCCCAGTCCTCCTTTTGGCCCTCCTTATGGGTGAGTGTCGCATTGGCGAGCTTCCAGTCATTTGGGACCTCCCCAGGGAGCCAGGACTGATGATAAATGAGGCAGACTGGCTTAGTGAGACATTCTGCCAGTTCCCTCATCACCCTAGGATGGATCCCAACTGGTCCCACAGGCTTGTGAGCATCTAAGTGAGATGTTCTGCCAGTTCCCTCATCACCCTAGGATGGATCCCAACTGGTCCCACAGGCTTGTGAGCATCTAAGTGGCTCAGCAGGTCACTAACTGCTTTCTCCTGGATTGCAGGGGGGCTATTCTGCTCCCTGTCCCCATCTACCATCTCAGGGGGCCAGTTGTTCTGATTTCCTCTAGTATTTTCACTGTTCTACGTCTGACAAGTTTGGTAAAATCTGATGTAGTGTCCAGCACTTAAGGTTCATTTCTGAAAAGTGGTGACCACTTCAGCTCTGCCTCTTTTCTTAGCACTGGGAGCTTGTGCACTGTGCATCCTTCCCACCCCCTGCACTCCTGCAGATGGGAAGGCAAAAATGCTTTCTCCCTGCAACTTGCTGTAGAAGGAAGGCTGGTGGTAAAGGTCTATTCAGTGATTTTTCAGGAACTTAACTGAAGGTTTTCCTCAGTTCAAATTGAGGAACAGCTGGTGCCCATGGTGACATGAGTGCGAGCCAACTGCTCTATAGAAAGGAATATAAGAGCAAACTTGTATCCATGTGAAATCCGATGTAGTAATCACTCTAAATGATACCTTTTTTGGTTTTGTTAATTTTCTGTTTTGTAAACAACCACAGGACAGGTCACAGTTACATTACCCTATGCTGTGTGCAAGACAAAAGCAGGAATAAGGAGGTTGACACAGCTAAAAAAGACACTGGTTCGATACCACTAAGAGGTAAGAAATAATGGTGTAAGTCCTGGAGTGAGCTGTTAGTCAGAGTGGAATTAGTGGACAGAGGGCAAATGAGTTATTCCTTCATAAATATTTAAAAATGCTTGATAAATTGCTTTTTTATTTAGCTCAAGACTTGCATATAGTTTTGGAGAGAGGCGCTCCTTAAAACGATAATGGTCAATAACATACATGCTGAGTTTATTGCTGCATTTGGTTGATGAGGTTAAAAAGGGTGGTATCTCTGAGCAACATTGCTCTGACCCTGAGCAACAGAAATGCTGAAGTTAATGTCAGTAAATGATTATGCACAAGAAACAATCTTCATCTCTCACTTCTTTAGTCACTTTACACTCAGTAGCCCCATTTCAAGCATATTGTCTTTTGTTACTTTTTGTCTGGTTAAGTTTAGCTATATAATAAGTCTTTCTTCTTTAAGATTCTTGAAAATCAAGTGGAAGTTCTCCTTTCTTCCATCTAATTTTTTTTTTTTTTAAAGGGGAAAAGAAAGAAAAGTAGGACTTCTTTTATCCAGGAGTGTGTGTCACAGCATTTGTTAGTCCAAACTAACTAACTGATGTTCTGGAACTGTTTTCAGAATTTTTCATGAAGAAAAAATCTTCAGAAAAGCTGTTGCCTCCTCCCTTTACTCTCTTTTTTTGTTGTAGATTTGAGTATGAACTTGATCTCAAATTGTGTAACAAATACGATTGTGATGTATCCATGGTGTAGTCAAATTCCCAGAATCTTCCTGAAGCAGACAACCCAGAGATTCATGCCTATTTTCCTTGCTTATTGAATGATAAAATAAGAGTGACTGTCTTACACTAGATTTTCTGATTTGCTGTGAATTACTAAGAAAGACTTAACCTTGCCAGAGTTCACAGGTCAAGACACAGATAAGAAAAATTTTCTTTACAGAAGTTGTCGTATTACTAGATGTGTGTAATAAAACCATCCCATATTAGGTGTGATTTTCTGGATAATAGTATGCAAGAGGCATGCCTGAATCATAGAAAAATTAAATTGTTTGGATTGGAAAAGACCTTTAAGATCATTGAAACCAGCTGTAAGTCTGGTACTGCCAAGTCCACTGCTATGCCATGTCCCCAGGTGCTACATCCACACATCTTCTAAATACCTTCGTGTATGCTGACTCAGCCACTTCCCTGGGCAGTTTGTTCCAATGGTTTACAGCCCTTTCTGTGAAGTCTGATTTGGGTTTCAAAACCACGCATTTAATGTGTATAAATTGACCACCTAAAAACTCACGCATTTAATGTGTTGGTGATGATACATTATAAAAAGGGATTTTAAATGATCAGTTTTGGGAAAGACAAGTGAGTGATGTCCAGGGCTTTTTATACCACTTGCAACCGCTTTTCATTTCCATTTGTTTGTGGAATCTGTTGCTGAAAGATTTCACTAGTGATAGCTGATACAGTGAAAACAAAGTGGTGGACAACAGTTCTTGGCTGGACCCACCCAGGGGCAGAAAGAAGTGCTTCTTGACTGGTCAGTGTGGGACCAGCAACCTCCATGCAGCTCGCATTTGGTGTTAATTATGTGACTAGATAAATGGTTGTGATTTACCTTAAGAGTTGTCAGCTCATCCTAGCTATGGATTTTGTATATGAGGATATTTATTTTAGCTATTCCCTCACTAACTTCCCCCTTCATTGGGACCTCTAAATATGACCTAGGCAGAGGAAAATGCCTAAGGGTGGTTTATTCATTCAGGCTCATACTGCTAGTTCTCCTTGAAAAAAGTTCTCAGTGGCCCTTGAAACCCCAGCTGGCCTTTAGGCATCTCCTTCAGGGAAATTGTGATGGATTTTAAGATTATGCTTGAATTAAGGGGTGTGTCACTTGGGTAGATAAGAACAAGCCTCTGAAATGGTGCTGCTCAAGGCCTGGATGCTCGGTGTCAATCATTTTCCTGCGTGATTTGTGAACACTTGGCCTGAATCCCCTTTGTGTGCTCCAGAATGCAACTGAGGTCAGCTGCAGCTATCCTGAAAATAAAGGTCACATTAGAAAGACTGTGGTACAGATGTGTAAACAAACTGAATAATAACAAATTTGAAGCCCTGAGTTTTATCTAACTATTCTCCAGAAGCCAAGCCTCATCCTATCCATGTTCTGTTCCATGATTATACTGACCCATAACACAAACTTTCATTGATAGTTTCATTGCCTAAAATATTAATGAAGAAATACAAAACTTCTTGGCAATGAGCAATTTAAAACTTCAAGAGATGTCTGGATCTGGTGCTGGGTGATGTGGTTTAGTGGTTTAGAGATTACAGTGGTAGTGCTGGGTTGACAGTTGGACTGGTTGATCTTGAAGGTCTCCTCCACCCTTAATGATTCTGTGATTCTATTTATAAATAGAAAATCCTTCCTTTGGTAAAAAACAACATCAGCTAACATCCTACTGTGTTAAATATCCCACAGCCTTAAAATACTGTTCCTTGATCAAATTTATTTGTATTTCAATGAAGTAAGCATTACAAAAAGATTTTTTTTTTCTGTTGATGATGCTTTTACATTGGGCCCAGTAATGAAAGAATTGGTTGGAATGACAAATGTTAGTACTAACAGCTAATTAGAATGTCAAGCTTCCAGTGTTAATTGGAATTTTTATTGTTAGTCTGAATAATGCTAAATACCATACAGTGTTTAAGGAGACTACAACAGATGAAATTTTTCATTCGGTCGTATTTACAAAATAAATAGCATTGAAGTAATGAAAGATGACAAATTGGTGATATAAAGGGAATTTTAAACAAAATACTTCTTTAAGAGTTTTACTGATTCATGTTGCCTTCTGATAAGTGTTTTATAGCTTCTTCTATGAAAATATAATATCGTAGCTCTTACCTGTGAATGCAGAGTAAAGACTCTGGGCACAAAAAAGAAAGAATGGGTTTGGTCATCACCCGTGGGAGCCAAGAGTCCTTAGTCTGACCTACAAAAGTGCTAAATGTTTCTTGTATTGCTTTGAGCAAAGCACTCAAGCTCACATCTGTCAAGAATTTAAACATATAAAAGATTTCCCTTTGTTAGCACCTGAGTCATTCCATTAAATGCAATTTCTCTTCCTGGAAAAGACTTTTAGGGAGCACTAGTGAAAATTTTGGCCAAGATATTTTTGATAATTTAGGGGACAATTTCTCATAAAAAGGAGACTGTGAAAGCTGTATTTTCAGTTGCCTCATTAATGAAAATTTTCACTTTTTTTCCCCTCTTGGCAGTTCCAGTCATGAACTTCCATCCACTGGGTTTTTTTTTTCAGTGTGGCACCTATCACTAATGACATGAAATCTTTCAGCAAGAGATTTCACAAGCAAATGGAAATGAAAAGTAGATGCAAGTGGTATAAAATCCAGGATTTTCATTGTCAATATTGTTTGTGGTATTTGCTAAAAGTGAAGTATACATTTTTTCTCCTTCTAACACAGATCTTGTATTTCTTTATGTAAACTGTTTGTTGTGAAATTATCACTGGGTCAAAAAAGGGAGATTCAACCAAAATCTTTTTGTTAAAAAGCTTAGATGAAGATTGATTTTAAAGAACAAAAAAAAATAGCAACAATGTCCTCGGAAATGCCTGAGATTCAACGAACTATTTAGATAAGGAGCCTGACAACAAGCTCTGCTGCAATCTGTGCACAGAAGTTGCAGCTGCAGGAGAACCTGCTGGTAGTGGCTACCTCATGCAGTTCTCCATGGGGAAGTTCTCTGTGACAAGATTTGAGCAGGGGAGCAATGTTAGCTCTAAATTTATCTCTGTATTTAAATGGGTTTAATTCATGTTGTGGGAAAAGAACAAGCTAAGCATCTTCATGAAAAGCAAAATAGTAAAAAATGTTGTTTGCTTTTTTATTTTCCATCTCACCATCACAGTAAAATCTGTAAATGGATGGCTAATTTTATTTTACTTTACTTTACTTCCTTTTCTTCACATAGATATTGCACCTCTTTGCAAAGCATCTTCCACTGAATGACGCATTTTGCTTGTATATTTCATTCAACTCAGGTTGTGGTTCTAAAACCTCTTGACCATGTGTAACACATTACTGGAGGTTTACCACTTGCAGAAGGTGAGTTTGTTCATCTCCCAGGTTGGATGATAAAGTGAAAATATTTTCAGAACTAGGTGACATGGTGTATTAATTTAAAAGTACTTTATTTTTTTGTTGAGAAATGAGTTATTTCAATGTCATCGCAATGGGCATCAAGTAAGATCAGAATGGGTTAGGTTATCTTTTGGTCAAAGGTTTTGTAAATTTTATCGTGAATTTATAGACAGCACTAATTTTTAGCAGAACAGCACTGTTTCTCAAAGTTGTTATGATTCCTTTCCATGGCAGGAGGGTTGGAACTAAAGATGACTTTAAGGCACCCTTCCAACCCAAAGCATTCTGTGGTTCTGTGACTTTGCATCATGAGAAAATAGCATGGGAAGAAATGCAAATAGTGTTGTTCTGAAAATTGCTCCAACAAACTGTGCAGAAATCAACAGTTTTGATCTCTGTGAAGCTCATGAAAATGTTTATTTCAAAGCTGGCGCCGGTAGTGTAGAATTGCATTTGGGTTTTCTGTCTCACAAAGTTCAGGTGAGATTCACACCACCAGAAAATGTGTAAAATTTAAGCAACAAATTTGGGACCCTTCTTAGTCTTTTCCCTCAAGGAATATGCTTTTCTTCCCACACTTTGACACATGTGGACATTTATCCTAACCTTTCTATCCCAGTGCTGGAGTCTTTTGCCATCACTCCATGAGAGGAAAAGGTGTTAGGCACTGTATGTCTCAGTTCTCCTCTTTGTCTAGATATTTCTGATGTTTTCTGTTTATACCACCTTGTGCCAGGAACAGAAGGGATTGTGCCAGTTATCAATACAGAAAAGAGACTCCCTGTTCCAGTAAGACATTGCTTGAGAATAAAAGAGAAGGAAGAAAAAGAGTTTTAAAATCTGAAAAGCAACCTAAGCAACATGGTTCCCCAAAATAGTAATTGAAACAAATGGAAACTTCACTGATAGGAGGTGGAAATAAAAACACACTTTGATCTGTCCTGAAATGCATCTTCTCATGTGACATTCTCATCTGGGCAAAGATAAGGTTGTTCAGACATTTTGAAAGACTTGACTGTGTTTCCTATATAAACAGATGCTGCCCCATGCTCTAATAGTCCTTGATGGCTTTCCTCTCTAGGGCTTCTGCTTGTATTATCACCCTGTGCTTTGCTGTCTGTCACAAAAATATTTCACAGTGTTGGTCTGTTTTTCCCCAGGTTACCTTAATGACAGCACCTCTTAAGTATTAAAAGCTATGAAGTCAGGCTTCATCTACCACTGAGTGTCTGTAAGGCATTGGGAAAGAAACTCTGTGAAATTGTGAATCTGGATGAAAGATATGGGAAAGAGGGATATGTCTTTCCGTGCGTGCGTGTAAGTAAACAAAGGCTAAAGGCAGATGAAATCAAGAAGTCTTAATATAGGGTATAATCTGCTTTCTAGTGAGTTGTAGATTAAACCTATTGTAGCAATACTGTACAGTATGATTTATTCCCTCCCTCTCTAACCCCAGACACAAGGAAAGGTATTTTTTTTAGTTATAAAAAACTGGAAAACAATGATGAAATGATCAATGGAGAAAGGTTGAAGTTTCCTGTTTGTGGTCTTAGAACACAAAACTGCAACCTTCACATACCGAAATAGTGTTACGTTGATACATCTCAAACCAGCCAGTAATTGGTGGTTTGTAGGCATAATCTGATCACAATAATTGTGGATATTTGGATTGTAAATACACACCACCAGAAAAAGACATTAGGAAGCAATCAGAAAGGCTGTGGTAGTAAATTAACATCTGCTGTACTGCTAGACTGTAAAGTTCTTGAAAACAGTGAAAACCGATAATAATTTAGAACAGTAGGAAAGACAGGTTTGCATTCAGCCTCAGTCATCTGTTTGAAATCATCTAAGAGGAACTGACTGCTGACCTTGAGGGAAGAGCATTTATTACCAGTGGACAAGCTGAAAGTGCATCTGAGAATCTGTGGTTTTGGTAATGTTTCTTTGCAGTTAGTTTATTAATTTTTGCCTGTATGGAGTTAGTTTGGAGACAGGTAATAGGAAGAGACTTAATACTTAGAAGTAAGTGTTGCATTCGATAGTCACCATGCGATGATACAAGGGAATTGGCTCAGAGTGTCATTGGACCTCCTGAAATTTCGTATCTTCTGCAACTGCATAAAATATGAAAAATATCAAAGGGATTGAAAAATATGAAAAATATCAAAGCAGGATTTTTATGAATTTTAACTAATCGGTTTGGCTTGGTGACATAGTCTTTTTTCCACCTTCAGTATTGAAAGAGCAAGGTTCAGAGAAGAAAGTCAGGCAGAAAGGTCTGTTCTTCCATATCTGAGGCAGGGGTTTGTGTAGACAGTGTCATGTCACCTTCTCCTGAGGGCTAGGTGATATCTCAGGGCATCAGTAGGTTGGGTGAGGAGATCTGCGAGGGGCTGAGACTCATTCCACAGCAAAGGCTGATAAATTCTGTGAGCAAGATTTTCCAGCAGGTCACAGAATGGGGCACTCTGGGCAGGGGAACATGGGCAATCTTGTGCCCAGTGAACAACCAGCTCCTTGGCTTGTGTTTCTTCCAGCAGCCTCTTCTTTGAGGGGGTAGCCAGGCATGCTCTTTCCCAGGCTGTAGGAACAGCAGACAAAAGTTTATTTGAGCATCTCATAATTTAGGAGCCTGCAGCAGCTTTGTGCTCCCACCAACACAGGTCTGGTTTCTCTCGGTAGCACTCAGATTGCTGCAATAAAGTGGGTTGTAGGATCTATAGTTGATAGTAACCAGTGCTGACTCTAGAGCCATTTCTTGAGAGCTGTTGCTGGAACTTTTCACTAACCTGCTGCTGCAGTGGGCAGGAATGGAACAAACTACCAGCTGCAAGGGAGAATAGCAGGGTATTGCTCATTTTTATGAAGATGCTTTACTTTAATTCAACGGGGTGGAGAAGGGAAGTGGTCTTTGGTAATTTGATTCAGTGTGCCCTATTATCCTGTAGTGGTCCACGGGAGAGTGCTTTCGCTGTAGATAAAGCAAATGAGTCAAGGAATTTGGGTGGAGGAGGCTGAGAGGAGACCTCATTGCAGTCTACAGCTTCCTCAGGAGGGGAAGAGGAGAGGCAGGCACTGATTTTTTTTTTTTTTTTTGTGATGCCCAGTGACAGGACCTGATGGAATGGCCTGAAGCTATGTCAGGGGAGATTTAGGTTAGATATCAGGAAAAGGTTTTTCACCTAGAGGATATTTGGGCAGTGAAACAGCCCCCCAGAGAAAGTGGTCATAGCATCAAGCCTGACAGAGTTCCAAAGAGTTTGGACAAACGGGTGCATTCTGTGATTTTTTGGGGTGGTCCTGTACAGTGCCAGGAGTTGGACTTGATGATCCTTCTGGGTCCCTTCCAACCCAGCATATTCTAGGATTCTGTGATTCATTTTTCTGAAACTGTGGCATAACCGTCACAAGGCTTTTGTGTTCTTGCATACTGGAGTACTGAGCACACAACATGCCCCTGTGACTTTCCCACAACTGTTTGCCCAAAACTGTCTCTTTGCTATCAGTCAGGTGGGGACTAAAGTATGAATCTTACATTTTCCATAGTGGGTGATTCTTGTTTAGTCTCTTTGGAAGTTAGCATTGCCCAAGTTTGCAAAGAAAAATGTCTGAATTCAGGTTTACTGAGACCATTGATACTTGTGTGCTCGTGGGGCAGAAAGAGAACAGGTTGGTGTAAGGTCTTTAAAACAACCTTACCTTTTTTTAATGGGGTGGGTTGTACAGCGTCACGCCTGGGTGATGCTGAGGAGTGAAGCAATGCTCAGAGGTTTTAGAAAGTCAGTAAATGTTGTCTTTTTGCAGACAAACTGTTCTCGTTGTGCAAGTTGTTGCAGGCTGCTTTCAGTGAGGCTTAAGAAGGAATGATGCCCAAAGCAGTCATCTCAGCTATATGCCGAAAATAAAAACTAAAAATAATAAAAAAAGAAAAAGAAATAGGAGAATGGGGAATGTTTATTCAAAGGGTGATTGCTTAAACTTGTTGACATCGAGTCAAAAAGGAAACCTCATTAAAAACCACAACTCTACTGAAGGAAAGTGCTAGAAGATAAATCTTCTCTTTTGGAGCCCTTGCTACCATGAGTGAGAGAAGAAGTGAGAACAGAAGCCTAGTCATGGAGAACCACTGTCATATGCAAATACCCAGACATATCTAGGAGTAAAATGCAGGTGGCTTTGGTCCTTCCTGAAGATGCTTATGACACAACAGTTGGCCAAGAGAAACTCATTTTCTGGTGATAACACGGAGCAATTTCTGAACTGAGCCGAACAGCAACTACTGGGGGTGTGTGTCTGTGTGGTTATGTATTTTGTGACTCTGTTTCCATTCCCAGTGTAACTACAATGACAGGACTGACAATTCAGCTTGACACTGGCATCAGGATGATTATTATTGAATTACTGAGCCATTTTACATAGCAAAGAAGAAAAATGGTGGTGTAAAGATTCAATTTCCCACTGCCTGAATGGTCCATCAGGTTGCAACCCATCTGCTTTCCTGAACTGCATGTGTTCCCAGAGACTGCCAAGTACTAGAATGAGAAAAGGTGATATCCAGGGGAGAGAAGAGAGTTTCAGCAGGAACTGAAGGAATGCTCCTGTTGTATAGGAGAAACAAACAAACAAACAAAAAAAGCCAAAACAACAGAAAAAAAGAAAATAAAGAAATATGTATTTAGATAGAACTGCTGTTGCTGGTGTCTGTAGAAAGATCTGTGAGAGTGCCAGATCCTAGCACTGAACAGCCAGAAGACTCTGCAGCAGAAGACGCTGCATTGGATAAATGTAATATTTGAGACCAGAATAGAAGTAGCTTCTTATCCTCCTCAGCCCTGTTTTTTGCTAATGCTGTGCAACTGAGCAACTTGAGAGCAAAAATAATAAGTAAATGGGAGCAGATACCTGGGCAATACTGTGGTGACTGTGAGAAGGGGTGTCTAGGACTGCCCATATCTGCAATGACCCAGAAATTATAGGTCTGTTTAACACTGGGATAAAGGTCTGGGTGGTGAGCAGTGTTCCATTATGGGAGCCTTAATTTTCTGAGGGGTCTTTGCCTGCAGAGTTGGGAATAACTGCTGAACAACAACAAAACCTGTTTTAATGCATCTGGCACAAGCAGGCACTAGGTGTGGTCACATTGCTCTTTAAGGATGAAGGGCAAAATGATAAAGATTTAGTTGATCTCCTGAATACCGCAGCCTGGGTCATGTCACCTGGGATGGCTGCGGTTTCCTAGAAAGCTTTCCAAACTGCAGCAACTCTTTTGCAGAGACATCTGCTCCTCCTCCACATAATTGAAGGCCATAGAGAGAAATAGAGAACAGTCTGCTTCTCTCGTTGTACTCATCCAGGAGTTAATTATTTTCCACATTTTTCTGTCATCTGTGAGTCTGAGCTACACCAGTTCGAGTTTGCTGCCTCTGGACCTCATTAGGTCCTTGACCTGATGAAACTAGAAGTCCTTTCTTGTAGCACAGGGCTCTTCACACAGTTTGGCACTTACTTCTCAGCTTTGTCTTCAGTAAGCTGATAAATTGTCCTTCTTTCTTCCCTCGGAAAAAGTGTGTTCTCTGTCTGGTGAGACATTTACATGGCCCTTTGCAGCTTTTAAGATCTTTTTTCAAGTTGCACAGCCGAGCAGGGATCGAAGTCTCCTTGGTGTTTCCCGGACCTGGTACTTGCAGAGGCTCTTGCTCTTTCCCTGTCAGGCCCAGCTCAGTCCCCAGGCCTGTCAGACAACATGAGCTGTGCTGCCCTGCACAGCTGCACTGCTGTGGAGTGGCCACAGACAGACACAGATAACCAAAACCTGTTTCCAGAGAGCCTGGGGCTACTCCAGCACAAGTAATAACAGCCTCTCTTGGCTCTGCTTTGCCATGGGACTTCATACCAAGCAGGCAATCTTGCAATCTCTGCACTCAGACCAGCATCTACTTCCCAAGGATGTGTCTTTTCCCTGACCTCCCAGGAGCATGAAATCCCTAGTCCCGCAAGCCTTTAGCTGTCGGTAAGGCGGAAGAGGCCTCAAGAGCCTCTTGACGTGCTGTGGAAATGTACCAACAAAAACAGCTTTGGCATTTCCGTTGCACTGACAGCTGGTGGATGTTTGCCTGATGTGACTGAATCATCACGTACGGCACCAGTCTACAGGCACAAAGGAATTTCTAAGCCAGACCGTTCAGCAGCAGCACGTGGCTGTGCCATGGGGCAGAGGGGAGCCTCAACTCCAGTGCCTCTAAGGCTTGTTTGTGATGCAGTGGACACACCACCAGCAGTCACCTGGTGAAAACCATTCAAGCCACCTCAGACACTTGGTTAAACAAACCCACTAGAAGTTTAAAAGTTTTAGCAAGCTGTCTGAATTGCTTGTCAGGTTTTAGAGCTCAGATGCCATAGGATTTCTGAGTACTGCCCTGAAAGATAAAGGTTCTCAGTTGTTCAGTTCACTCTGTCTCATGGGAAACAGGGAGGGCAAACTCCCAAGTCATGCTGCAGTAGCCTGGACCAAGCAACAAAACATGCAGCAACTCTTAATAAACTAACATAAATACATTTGTAGTCTGACAGGAAAATAGAACAGAAGGGAGAAATATTCTCTGACAAGTACTAAATAGCTAACTGTCTTGAGTCACTGCCTTTTTTTATTATCACAAAAATTCTTGCATCGTAATTGTAATACCTGGAATCAATAATAAGAAATTGTGTTATAAAGAAACATTGCTGTGGTGTTAAATGCATTATTGGCATACCGAAATAATTTACAATCCAATAATCATACCTCTAACGCTGGTTATTGCAAACTGTAATTTGAGAAAGTTACATTGTGAATCTTAATTCAATACAGCGCTTGACAATTATTCTATTATGCATAAAGATAATAGGCATAACAATTGGCTTGTTTACCTGTGGCAGAAAGCCTACTCATTTTAATTTTGGATATTCCAATTGGTTGTCTTTTATAAAACAGTTAAGACGATAACTCTGCTCTTGCTTACCCTTAAAAAAAAAAAGGGTGACTCCACCAATGATACAGGCTTCTTTGCATTTTTGTGCTATAGATCAGAATATTGGCTCTTGTACTTACATCTTCTTGTGACTATCTTCTGCTCAGAAAGCTTTATATAAGTTAAGAAGAAACTTTCATCTTAATTGTAAACTAGTTTGGCTGCATGGTGTGGAGCACTTGTGTAGAGAAGTAGCAGTTCGTTCAGCTCATGGCATGACCTCACTCCTTTAAAACTAATGTAGAGTTATCAAAGTGACTCAGTTTTAATCAATTGCATTTCTGCAGACTGCCTGATATTATAAGCTGCCAGAGATCTAGAAATACAAAAATCACAAGCAATACTATTTAATGACTCAGATGTTGAAATAAGCTAGTGATTGACTGCCAGAGCAACATATTTTATTAGTAGGATTATTGTGCTCTTTTTTCCACCTAATTTCTCTTTTTGCTTTTTTTTGGAAGATAAGGAACGATGACACTTGTCATAGCTAGAATCTTAGCTACCTTTATCTGATTAAATATTTTTTGTCATTTTTCGTGTATCCCAGCATATCTCTGACATAAGTTTCTTTGGAGAGTGGAAGAATACAGAAGAAGAGTTAAGATATATTATTTTTCTCTTCATAAATAAACCTTGCAGAAAAGAACCCTGCAAGAAAACTGTGATTCTATTAATTTATCCTCTAAAGCATTGTATAATCCAATTGTTTTTCCACAGCAGTCATCAGAAATTCACTCTGTAACCATAAAGAGGGAACATTTTTTGTATGCAAAACAACCTTCTGCTTAGGGCTTCTAAAATGGAATTAATACTGCACATGTACAGTGTTCTTATTTTGATGACTCTTCAGATTAGGTGAACAAAAGATACCAGTTTTGTTTAACACAAATATTTTTTGTGACTGCTGGATAGAACATAGTCTCAGAATAGTGCTTTCTTGGGTTTTTTTCTTGACTTTTACCTCTATTAAATAATTTAAGAACTTTTTCTTCTCTTATTAGATAGGAAGTTTCAGAAAAATATTTTGAGTTTTTCTCCCAAAGGAAAAAAACCAAAATTGCCTTTACTGATTAAAATGATTACAGTGTGAAAATAATTTCTGTCTACAAAGGTGATGACCTTGAAATGTGAGGTACTTCAATTTTTTAAATAGGTTGTTTAAGCCACCCTACTGGCACAGAAGTTTTCTATCCCTCTCAAAAAACCCCCCAAAACCCAAAAAACACCACAGATTTTTTTTTTTCCTGTTGTCTGGAGGTGCTTTCCATGAGCATGGCATTCAGGCTTGGGGGATGAGGGGACAATGCAAATCTGGTTAGGTGTGCAGCTGTTAAAAGTGCCCTTGAAACAGAGAACGATATTCAAGTAGTGCTAGTCTCTTACTTTGGAAATGCTTATTTATCTTTACAAAAGTCTTACTAGAGGTTAAAAGAAATGTTGGTGGGATGTTAGAACACTGAATCCATTTACAAGGAAGGGAATCCAGGCCCTCTCTGGTTGTCAAACTCCAGCTGACTGAAAGGTAATTACCCTTTAAGCCAGCAATGGTAATTGCCTTAGAGACTGCCTAGTGAAACAGCGTTTTTACATGTCAGCTGGTCCTGGCAGTCCCCCCCCAGCTGACACAGGAGATAAACCTGATTTGCTTTACCAACACCTGAGTGATTTATCTGGAACACGGAAGATTCTCAAACTCCTTTGGCTGTAAGAGCAGTCCATGGTCTATAAAGTCCTTATCCTTGATGCATTTGGGGACAGTCCCTCCTGCATGTGCACAGAGAAGGCTTGGAATTATTATCCAAAATCATTCAGGATCTTCATCAGTACCTTTTGCTGCACAAAACCTCTCCTCACCAAAAAAGGAAAAAAAAGAAGGGCAGTCAATAAGCTAGAGCTTATTGGCACCAGAGACAACTGGCATCCTTTACGAGTGTTTCCTCACTACCTCAAGCTGTTTGTGTCCACTGAGTGTCCTCAGGCTTATGTTTAGATGGTAGCTTCCACTAGCTGTGGTTATTCCCTCTTCATTCCACAAAAAGGATCATTTTGAGATGATTTGGTTTTGGTACTTCAGTAGGAATATATTGAATAATGCACTGACTAATGAGGACATCTCTTAATTTGACAGATTAACAGAACAGTTTTTATTAAAATAGTTGCATCCAAGCAGTTTGCTTCTAAGAAGGCAAGTAAATGGGCAAAGCATAAAGGCAGTGTAAACAAATGGCAGACATTGTACCTGTCTGCAGTGATTCTGGGAGTGGTTGCAACTTGATGCAAAGCAAAACGGCTCAGCCCAGTTCTACTATGAGCAAATACTGCACAACTGGTATGTAACAGCTCTCCTATACAAAATTTGCAAAACAAAAGCCATTTCTGGATTTGTGATACAGGAAGGACTAAAAGTTGAATTTCAAAGCAGAACTTGCTATTGTGTCTAGCAAGACCAGAGCAAGTGAATATATTTTTCATTTATGCTTGGGTTATGTTTCACTTAACTTCATAACTTGTCTACAGAACCAACAATAAAAAGACCTGGTAGAAAATCCTATTTCACCTGCTAAACAAGAAAAAAGGTGAACATGACTGGAGGGATTAATAATCTACTGAGGGAATGTAGACATGTATGGAACGCAAGGTTTTAACGAAACCACAGGCTATGAGAAAATCCATTCAGTCCAGGTATTGCCCCAAGAAATCAATTTTTTTTGTGAATTACAGGCTTGTGACACATAGCATTATGTAGAGAGTTTTGGTAGAAGGGATTATGTTCAAACAGAAAAGCTTACCCTTTGATAAACTGTGGCTGCATATCTGCTGCTGTTGTCAAGACTGACCTCAAAAGGCCTTGGCTGTCTCCCGAGTTGCCAGATAATATTGCTTAAATTTGCAAATTTGCTTTTCATCATTATGCTACAGGTGAGGAAGGACAGACAAAGAGGCTGAAGTTCAGGGAAATACAAACTTTTAACACTGACCTCATAAAATCCAACTGAGGTACTAGCTAGCTGGCCAGGAAAGAGAAGGTTCCCGAATTGCACCTCAGCTTCTAAAAAGTTATCTGATAGCTTCTAAAAGTTCTTTATCCCTCAGAAGACTTGAAACATTAAACGCTCAGGGGCATTGTTCACTGTCTCTGGGAAACAGTAAGCAGCAGGTAGGAAATCAAACAGGCCTGTAAGGAACAGAGATAGTGCTGGGTCATATCACAGAACCATAGAAGCATAGAATGGTTGGGGTTCAAAGGGACCTTAAATCTCACCTACCTCCACCCCCCCTGCCACAGGCAAGGACACCTTTCACTAGACCAGGTTGCTCAGAGCCCTGACCAACCTGGCCTTGAACAAATCCAGGGATAGGCATGAACAACTTCACAGGGCAACCTGTGCCACTGCCTCACCACCCTCATAGTAAAGAATTTCTTCTAATCTAAACCTGTCCTATGTCAGTTTGAAGCCACTATCTTGTCCTAATGAAAACTCTCTCTCCAGCTCTCTTGTTGCCCCCGTAAGTACTTGAAGGCTGCTAGAAGGTCTCCCCTAAGCCTTCTCTCTAATAACCCCAACTCTCTCATCCTGTCTTCCTAGGAGAGGAGCTCCAGCCCTCTTACCATCTTTGTGACGCTGCTCTGGACTCCCTCCAACAGGTCCCTGTCATTCTTACATTGGGTGCTCATCTTCAGGGCAGGACACAGTCCCCATGCATGACCTTGTTCCTCGGACATTGCTGAGAATGGCAGAGCCCAGGCATGGAAATGGTCTTGCAGAGTAATATTGCTATCAGACACAGCAGGCTTTCTTTAAGAGAATATACAGTTTTCACAGTTTGCTGCGTACTGGAGCAGGCAATTCGTAAATGCCGGAAGAGAAGCAGGCGAGGCAGAAGCCTGGCTTGTTTGAACAGGGATCTTCTCTTGGAAATAAGGTGAACAAGGAAGAAGTATGCCCAGTGGAAGCAAGGTCAGGTTACATGGGAAGCAGACAGAGATGCTGCTCACCACTGTAGGGAGAAAATTTGTGCAGCCAAAGCTCAGCTGAAGTTGCAGCTGGCCAGAACCGTGGGGGACAATAAAAAGTTTTTAAAAATATATGAATAGCAAAAGGCAGTGTAGAAATACCATCAGCTTGTTACAGGATGAGGATGGTCGTCTCACCAACAGGGACATGGACAAGGCAGAGGTGTTTAATGCAGTCTTTGCCTCTGTCTTCAACATGGATGACAGACCAGGAGGGTGTCAGTGCCCTGAGGTGGAGTACCAGGACTGCGAGAATGATCAGGTCCCAGTTAACCTTGAGGTTGTGCAGGATCTGCTGCTCCAGCTAGATCCCTACAAATCTACAGGGCTACATGAGATTCATCCAGGAAACCTCAAAGAGCTGGCTGATGTCATCGCAAAGCCTCTCTTGATGATATTTGAGTGGTCTTGGGAATCTGGAGAGGTTCCAGCTGACTGAAAGCTGCCTAATGTTTTCCCAACTTTCAAGAAGGACAAGAATGATGACACTGGAAACTACATATCTTGTCAGTTTTGCTTCAGTGCCTGCTAAAGTTATGGAGAAGATTATTCTGGGAGGTATTGAAAAACATCTGGAGGACACTGCAGCCATCGTCACAGCCAGCACAGCTTCATGAGAGGACAGTCCTCTGATTTCCTTTTATGACAGGATAAACCATTTAGTTGATCAAGGGAAGCCAATTGATGTGATTTTTTTGGATTTCATAAAGCGTTTGATACTGTGTCTCTCCGGATCCTTCTGGAGAAAATGTCCAGCCCACAGCTGGATAAACACATCACATGGTGGGCGAGCAGCTGGCTCAGGGGACGAGCACAAAGGGTGACAGTGAATTGGTGACATCAGACTGGTGACCTGTCACTGGTGGGGTTCCTCAGGGCTCCATTCTTGGCCCACCTCTCCTTAACATCTTCATCAATGATCTGGACGCGGGACTGGAAGGAATACTAAGTCAGTTTACTGATGATGCTAAACTGAGAGGAGCTGTTGACTCCCTCAGGGGGAGGGAGGCCCTGCAGAGAGACCTTGACAAACTACAGGGCTGGGAAATCACCACCTGTATGAAGTTTAACAAGGATTCTGCACCTGGGATGGGGCGACTCTGGATGTGTGTATGGACTGGGCAACGAGAGGCTGGAGAGCAGCGCTGTGGAAATGGACCTGGGGGTCCTGTTCGATGGCAAGTTGAACATGAGCCAGCAGTGCCCTGGCAGCCAGGAGGGCCAGCAGTGCCCTGGGGGAGCGTCAGGCACAGCATCACCAGCCAGGCAAGGGAGGGGATTNGGAGGGGAAGCCGTATGAGGAGCAGCTGAGGTCACTTGGTCTGTTCAGCCTGGAGGAGACTGAGGGGAGACTTCACTGAGGTCTTCAGCATCTTCACAGGGGGAAATGGAGGAACAGGCACTGACCTGCTTGGTCACTCTTGTGACCAGTGACAGGACTCGAGGGAACAGCATGACGCTGAATCAGGGGAGGTTTAGGCTGGATATGAGGAAAAGGTTTTCCAACCAGGGGGCGGTTGAGCACTGGAACATGTTCTCCAGGGAAGTGGTCACAGCACCCAGCCTGACAGAATTCAAGAAGCATTTGGAAAATACTTTCAGGCACATGGTGTGATTCTTGGGGTGTCTTGTTCAGGGCCAGGAGTTGGGCGTGATGATCCTGATGGGTCCCTTCCAACGCAGGATATTCTACGATTCTATAACTTGAAGGCCTGAGTTCAGAAATAAAGTTGAAGGTGCTAAGTTGGAAAGGATTTTTCTGCTGTGAAAATGTCAAGGTGATGGAAAACCTCACTGTACTTGCCAAAACAGAATACACTCCCATCCAGCAAATGGCTGAGAAAGTGGACTGACCTATCTTTACCCAGATTATCAGTTCCTTGCAGCTACATAGGCTCTAGGATGGATGGATGGATGGATGTCTCAGCAGAACAAAAGTTAGTGTACATTCATTCTCTTCCAGCATAGGTCACTCCTTAAATTCTACTGACACAGCATTTGTGGAGGTGTGTTCCACTAAAGGTTCACTGATTAAAAGGGCTACAAAGGATGTATAGTTAACTGCTTATGACAGCCAGAGAAATTAAGAAGAAAATGGCATAAAAGAAGAAATCAATGAAAAAAGTGAGAAATATTTTTAATCAACCCCCCATTCTTAGTATGGAATCTGTGTGCCATTTAAGTGTATCAAATACTGTGCATTCCTCTTCCATTTCTTCTTGTATTAGTTTGGTTTCAGTCTGATAATTCTTAATACATATTTAAGAACGTTCTGCTGGGACAATTTGCAAAGCTAAAAGGACAATTACAGGCTTGGTTTTCATTTTCGGGGGGAGTAATTTGTTACAGGTATTGAAAATTTCAGCTTTGCATGTGAGTATTGGTTTCATTCAAGTATTTAAAAACAGTCCTGCAGTTTTTTCACCAGTGGGTAAAATGATAACGGGAATTTAGAAAATATTCCTTCTCCTTGAGCACATTGCAGTGTTTTAATGGGATGAACTCATATAGTACAAATAACGCAACCCTGTCCAAATACAAACACTTCTTCCTCTTTCTTGTTTCTTAGCAATGATTGCTTTAATTAGAACTTTTCATGATTCCTACTGTTTGACAATGGAGTTCTTTCCTTTCTTGATCCATACTCAGATGGTGTTTAAATTGCCAAGAAGTTTTGAAGTTTAATGCAAAAGTAGCTATAACCTATGATGAAGTCTGCTTTACTCCGTGTTTGCAAAGATTTGTGCAATACTTAACTCTGGAATCTTTGTGGAACAAGATGTTTGACTTTGTAAACAAAATCGTAACATGTAGCCCACCTGCCTTTTTTTTTGCTGTTTGCCTCTTGTTTCTTTTTTTTTTTTTTTTTTTTAATAAGTAGAAAACTTCATAGGTTCAGAACTGTGAAGGATAGGGTATCCACAGAACTATTAGCCCAATCTAATCCATTTATTTATGAATTATACTTTTATACTTTATCCAAATTATGATCTCTTCAAGGTTGAAACACCTGCTTTATGTACTGGATTGGCTCCTGGACCTCAGTGAAATGGAATAAGTGCCTAGTCTGTTTATCTTTTTAAAAAAGCATGAAACTGCTGTTTTAAGCTTTCGGCATAGAACTGGGGCTACAAGTATAGGAGTTTTTTTGCCTTTGTACTCTCATAGCCTTGCCAAAGCTGAGTCAGTTTGTTCAATATTTAATAATTCAGGTAAGAAGCATTTTGGAATTTATTTGTGATTAATGTTAAATGGGGTATTTTCAGAACTGTCTATTCCCAAAGAGTAATCAAGGCCTTTTATTGCCTCAATGCCTGCTTCCATTCGAGGCCTGTTCTTTGATAACAGCAGGCTGGACTGGTACCTGAGAAAGTAACTGTACTTTATTTAGTTACACCAGAGGATCAAAATTGCTGCTGCACACAGCTAAGGTCATGGCAGAATGAAGTAGCTGAGGGCACAAATCTTCCTTTTATGCTCTGCCAGGTTCAGTAATCCCTGGATTATTCATTTTTCCTTTTCGTGGGATAACTCTGAAGATAACTGAATTTTAAGAAGTATTACTTAATGCTTTGGACTCTAGAGCAACCAACCCTCCCACCTCAAAAAAAAGGGG
>VZTI01003752.1:95595-134123 GCA_013397865.1 Struthidea cinerea
CCCCCCCCACCAAAAAAAAAAGGGGGGGGGGGGGATAAAAAGAAAAATAAAAGCAAGCCAGCAAGCAAAAATATTTTTAAGAGATTCAGAAGCTTAATGCTTTGGATTTTAGAGCAACAAATGAAAACCAAACACTCCCACCCTGCAGAAAAAAAAAAAAAAAAGAAGATTTTGAATGTGAAAGTACTCAAGTATCTTTAAAAAATGGTACTTAAAACCCCAGTGCCAAATGTCAGTGTGAAATAGGTTTTTATAAATTTTTGGGGAAAAAACCAACAACATACAAACCAAAACCAAACCCTTCTATTAAACAGTTCTCATGGAAGAGACACTCTTTTTTTTCTGCTGTCTGCACCAGGGCATCATCACTTTGTGCCACCATGGATTCAAGGAAAAGTATCCCTTCTGTCAACCATCGCAAAGTATTGATAGTTGGAGCTGAACACTTGAGCTGGAGCTGGAGGGTCACGGCTTTCAGCAACACCCTGTTCTGTTCTTTGCCATAAGAACAAATATAATCGGGAGAAACATACATTTCAGAGCAAGCCTAGAACTCTACTGAGGACAGCCTGCTTCAAAGGCTTCTTCCCTCTCCTACGTACTCTCTTCAGAGTGAGTCCACTTCAGAGCTGTTGTCAGAGGGAATTTAAGAGACATGGCCATGCTTCCCTCAGAATTGGGACCATGAATAAGGTGGTTATCAGTTTACTGATACATTCTTGTCTCCTTACCCTGCCATTTCAGACACATGCTTTGTGCTGCATCACCATTTCTTTTTCCAAGAAATCACAAAAGGCAGCTACTTTAAGCGATTTATTACTGCACAAGTACTTAAGCAAAAGATTAAACTTTTAATCTTCAGCATTTGGTTGACAGTAGTTTGGCTGAACTGTCAATTAAACAAATTGCTTGAGTGTGTTTCTCAAGCTCTTAGTTCTCCAGAAAATGAAGTCAAAAACACTCTGAAGGCCAGAGCTGGCCCACTGGGACAGGTTAATACAGTGGGGGGAAAAAAAATCACATTTAACCTTTTCTAAGGTAAAATCTTCACATGGGTTAGTAATTGCCTATTTTTCTGTTGAACTACTCCTAGCAGATCTTTGCATAGCATTAGATTAACATTTTCCATTTTTACAGTACTTTATTCCCCACTGCATCTTAAAGCTTTTTGCAAATGAGTCAGTTATGTGGTGGCAAGTGAATATCAGATGAGCTCAGAGCAAGAACATAATGTAAAACAGCCAGTTTTATTTCTTTTTTATAGTTGTCACTTATCTTACAGGAAAACCTTAAAGTTCTCTTTAAACAGAAGAAGCAGATGTGGAGGTTTTCAGTTTCATATTCCATTTACTAAGATATCCTATCTCTATCTCTTTCCTTCTCATCCAGAAACACAATTCAGGGTCATGTGCTGTGACCTGACTGACTAGGCTGACTATATTTTTTTCCTTAGTCAAAATGACCACAGGAAAACAGGGAGTTAAGAGTCCAGTATCATTTTAATATATGACAAAGCCAGACTTGTGATTTTGACAGATGAATAAATGAAAAAGGAAAGTCTAATTGCATGAATCTTTAATCTCATGTGGTACACTTCAGATTAAGGACTGAGTCAGTGGAAATCTTTCTTCTAGTATCTCTGAATTCAGTTCAAAGTATTGAGACTTTCAGAAGCATGGCAGTGGCATTTTTCTTGTCACTTTCCCCTTTCCTGCAGCATCCTTTACACTGGTGTTTTCCCTATTTCTTACCATGGAGCAACAATGTGGTGAGCTGCGTGTTTGCGTGCTGGGAGGGAGGACTTTCTGAGCTGGAGCAGTCACCTCTTCCTACTCACTGTTATCCCTTACATTCCTCCAGCTTCTTCTGCCCTTTTCCTTCATGCTGAAAGCAATACCATTTCCCTCTCATGGGCATGCCTGGCAGTAATATTCCTAGCTGACTCCCTTTGGGGGCATAGGAGTCTGTTGCCTATGAGCCAGCAAAAAACAATTTGAAAGGAACTTCTTTGCACGACTTCTTGATAAATCTGCTGACAGTTGGAGTTAAAAAAAACAAAAAACAACAACACAAAACCACAACCTCCCCTTCAAAAAAAAAAAAACCACCAATACCAACCAACAAAAAGCCCCCACCCCAAAAAAACCTCCACAAAAAAACCCAAACAAATATTTTTAAAACATTCAGAAGCTTAGCCTAAAAAGTTCAGCTTTTTAAAATGAACGAATTTTTTGGCAGAGAAACCAAAAAGGGGAGGAGTCACTAATTTTAGCTAATGGGCTTATTATACTTTCTGATACCACAAAAGAAAAGAGTTGGAAGAGCTGCATGTCAGTCAACTAGGACAATTTCTGTAGTGGTCAATGCCTGCAGTACAGCCATAATTTTTAGGAGCACTGTCTAACAGCTTCTGAAAGTTTGTGGATGTACACATAAAAAGGCAAATTTCTGACCTCTGTAGTTCTGAATTTCTGAATTTCTGAAACTCTGTAGTTTTCCTACAGAGAAACCCCACTTCACCTGAAAGGATGGCAATAATGTCATAAATCGTCCTGCCAACAAGAGTTTGAAGTGTGGGATTGAAACAGACATGCTATTTTTCAGTTTGAAAGGTGGGTTCTGTCAGATCAGTGAACATCATTTACAGCATTTGAATGCGTAACTCAAAGAAGGGTTTTCTGTTTGGAAAATAATTTGGTGATTTCACAGGACTGCCACAGAGTAGCCCACATATTCAGTCGTGGTGAGAAGTACTTACAGTGAACGCAGTCATTGCACACACTAAAACTTTCAGTCAGTGCTGCACACAGACAGGGAAGTTGCCGCTGCCAAGCAGCACCTAGCCTGGCATATGGAAAAGTCAGAATTTAATCCACAAAAATATACCTCCCAAACTACCAGCAGTACAACAAGATGCCATTTTTTTTTCTATTTAGTTTTAGGGCAGGAAGTAACCTCAAGGGAAAGGAGTTTCAAAGTACAGATTGAGAAGAAAAGTGCTTGTCTAATACAGCTAATGGGTTTATGATTTTTAGTGCCTGAATATTCATACAAAAAGAAAATATTACATCTTCTTATGAGATCATGGGAAAAAGTACATCCAAGTTTAAAACTTGAATTTCTCTGGAATCATTTAACATTTTAGTCTTAATTTTCTTAAAATGTCAAAGAATTTTGTTTTCTGCTTATGTCATAATTATAATAGTAGGTAAAAGACTGGCATATGAAAAGAAGTATCATCACAAGTAGGAATACTTAATAAAATTGCCCAATATTTTAAAAAGTAAAATAAAATATAAAATAAAGTTGGAGCATCTCTCCTATGAGGAAAGGCTGAGGGAGCTGGGCCTTTTCAGAGTTGAGATGACTGAGAGGGGACCTCATCAATGTCTATAAGTATCTGACAGGAGTGTGTCAGAGGATGGATCCAGGCTCTTCTTGGTGGTGCCCAGCAATAGGACAAGACACAATGGGCAGAAACTGATGCACAGAAAGTTCCACCTGAACACGAGGAAGAACTTCTTCACTGTGTGGGTGAGCAAGCACTGGAACAGGTTGTTCAGAGATGTTGTGGAGTCTCCCTCGCTGGAGGTATTCAAGAATCATCTAGACACAGTCCTGTGCTGTGGGCTCTAGGACAGCCTGACCCCTTCTGAGTCAGTGATTCTGTGAAATAACAGGATGCTTAGAGAGAGTGAACTGGTGGTTCTGAGAACTGCCGCGGTTTAAGGAGATTACAAGTCTCTGGAAAACCAATGAATATTTCAGGTGCTCAGCTTCGTGTTTGTAGCATGAAACCTTTGGGTCCTCAATATTATCTCCTTTTTCAACTTATTGGTTTATTTATAAAATAAACATCATGGACTGAAATAATAGGTAGAAAGAAACATGCAGTAAATAGATTGTTGATTTGTGAAGAGATGTTTGAACACTGTTTTTAAGGAATGAAAGCATATATTAAAGATCAGTCTATTGCACAGCTGCACAGCATTTTAATTGACTACTTGGGTATGATTTTCAGAAGGACTTGACTGTGCTCTTAGTTTTTTCACTTCAAAAATAGAGACTTTATTAGAAGGTCTTCTCAAACAGTCTTTTTTCTATTGTTATGTTGTTAGGTTATCCAGAAATCAGCTAAATTTCTTGCCGCATATGTTTGTGTTCAAAGCAACTCTGGTGCCATAGCAGAACATCTTACTTCTGTTTCATCTACTTTAGCTGAGTTTGAAAGCTGAGACTGTCAAAATTGGTTGGTGTGCAGCTGCCATTTTGACACCAAACTAGCCTGTGGTTCAAGAGATGATGGCAGGCTTTGGAGATGATTCCTGCCTTAACAGAGTCATCCTGAGACGCTAGAGTCCCTCCCAACTTTCAAAACATTCAAAAAGCAAGGTGATTGAGTATATCAGAACTGCATACTGAAGTTTTGCAAGCTATTTTTTATGTGTCTCCCAAATACTTTGGTAAACACAAAACCTTTAGAATCTGATCCTTAGAAACCATCACGATTCCTTCAGAGTCTTTAAAGCCTTTCAACAGACTTGTCTTTACCAAGAGTTAAAATCTATCTGAATACATTGCTTTGCAAGTCCTAGGAAGGTAACTGGAAAATAAATCTATGCTGTCTACTCCAGTGTATATTAATAACCTTTTTTAAAGAAAACTTCTACGCTGACAGAATAGGGAAGTCATAGGACTGGGAGGGGAAGGAATAAGAAATGAATTCAGAAACAAATCTGTCTTTTGACCTCTCTGAAGGATTCATTTAGCCCTAAGTTACACTCTGTTTTCTGCCTGCTTTCTGGTTCTTATGTAACTCTACTCTTTTCCTCAGGAATTAATTTTCTTAATTTGAGGAACACTGAGTTAGTGCTTTCCACAGCGAGTTCAGGTTTGTAATGCTGTTTGTCTCCATTAATATGGCTCTAAAATATGCATTCTTCTTGCTGTTGTTGTTATTATTATTAATTGCAAGAGTGGCTTTACAAAAACACTCTAGTATCAGATGCTCTTGAATTAGGATAATAATTAAGAAGAAATGTATTTGTCATTTTGACAATACATGAAAGCTGAAGTACATACTCACCCACATGACTGACTTGACTCATCAAAATCAAAACACACCCTTTTTGTATGACTATATTTAGTTCTCAACATGTGTTACTATAGAAATGGTATCTACACTCATCTGTTCTTCTTGGGCAATTTTAAATCTCTTTAATTCATGGATTATCATAAGCTTCCAAGGGAGGTTAACCTCCTTTATCTCCAAAGGTTTGAAAATCGTGAGGCAGCTAGACTGTCTTTTACTTACTGCTGCAGTAACTGAGGTGCCTGACACTGACTTTTGTGTTTGTCTCGAAATTGTTTGGATCAAACATAACAATATATAATTTATCAACATTATTAGATATTTCTTGAGTGTTCAGCAGTGAAATTATTTTCTTTCTTGGAAATATAGTGATAAACTATTGGGACACCTGCAGAATTTCATACCTGTTTTCCCAACAAGAATCAGCTTACACAGTCCCTTTAGGAACTGTAGATCAGCTTTCCCTGTGTAGCTTCTAAAGAATAAGGCTGTAGCTTACATCACAGTTCCTCCAACTGTATTAAGCTAAAAACTTAATCTTTCCAGTATACATTTCTCACTGATAGTTATTTTAGGTTATCATAAGAACCAGTTTAAAAAGTGGTGCTGGGAGTAATATTAAACCAAGTGGAAATATTTTCCATTTAAGCAATGATAAAGGAAAAATTATTTTGAGTTTGTAGACTGCTGATTGCCTAGCATCTTCAAATGAAATAGCACTGTAGCATTTTTAAGTCTTAAGAAAATTGTATTTAATTTTCAGGCATTAAAAATCTCATTTAGCTCAAGTTATCACTGATAGCATAGCTCACACATTTAAAGGTGGAAGAGATTATTATGAGAAGATTGCAACTCCCCTGGAAAAAATTCCTAAATCTGGGTGCTAACAAGCTAGACTGAAAAGAAAGCCAAAAAGAATAAGGCATCTCAGAGAAGAGAACAATACACCCTCTGATTAGGCTTGGATTTACAGCTACCGTGTGGAGTTTCTAATCAGAACACATTCAGGTTGCCCTTTATTTGTAGTGTCATGGTTTGGAGCCCAAACCTAATTAGTTTATTTTCTCCTTCTGTTACTTCATCATTTATTTTCTCCTCAGGATGATATGCCTGATATTCTTTAATAAAGTCAGCAGAAGCTGCGAGGGCAGATCTTTAGATGCTGTGAATTTATTATCATCATCTCCTTACCCCTCATCAAGGAACAGGCTTACTCCTATCTGACATCATACTTTTTTCAGCCAGAGACTACTTGATGTGACCTGACCTAGCTTAATTGTAGTTGATGTGTTTTTCAAGATACGCAGTTACTGTAACTTAACAGTGTGGTTTCTAGAAAACAGTATCTCTGGTGGAGACCATGTTTTGCACAGAAGGGCATTTGTACAGAATCAAATAAATATTTTATGCTATTAGTTGTTAAGGAAGCTTGGCTTTCTTAGTTTCTGAAGAAAAAAGAAGCGCTCTATCTAATTTCCTACCAAAATGGAAATCTATTTCCATGTATTTTTGGGCTGAAAAGCAAGCATTTGGACATTATTATTAACATAATCAACAAAATTATACCGCCTTCTAAACTCAAGTTCTTCCAAAGCATGCCACTTCCTCAGGGCAGGTCACTGCAGTCTTCAGTTTAGTGATCCTTTTCTGTCCCAAGGCGGAGTAGGTGAAATTAAAGGGCATGACTAATTAATGCAGCAACTTCTACATAGAGCAGTACATCAGACGTGCTTTGACTCTCTACTTTCTACCTTTTTTTAAAAATGTTGGTCACTTTTATCCTTTCAAGCCTGCTAGTGCTGCATAGATGAGGGTCAGGAATATTTCAGAGTAAGGAGGACATCCCATAATATTTATTTGTCTGGTTCTTTTAGTTTTTTAATGTCATTTGAGGACGGTGCTTGTTGTATGTTTTATCTGCCCACTCTGAAGACAGGTTCACTCCACATCCAGTTTTGAAGGTCTCAGACTCATGCTAACTGGTGTAATCTAAGCTGCAGGGTAGGGAAAGAGCTGAAATGTGTTCTGCACCCTACCTTGAGACCTGCCTTTTTTATCTCCGGTTTTGTGCAGATTGGATCTGGAAAAAGCTCAACTGCTGCAATTTAGATCATCACCAGTTCTCTTGATGTGGTCTTTTTCCTGAATCACAGTGCTGATGCTTTTGAGAGAGAACTACTCAGACTCCCTTTGCCTTAAATCTTGAAAGGTGATTTTTTCCTCCTTTTTTTATTTTATTTTTTTTTAACTTGGTTGTAACAGAGATGGGATAATATTTTGAGAAAAAATAAATACATTTAGACCAGACCAAAAAAAATTTACATGCCATAGAGAAGAGAAAGGACATTGGGATAGCAGAAAACTTTAAGTATAATTATTTGCCATTGGTAGGAGCATCAACTGATCAAGTGGTATATGAATGTGCAGTGTTACCAGATGTAGTCCCAGCAGAGTCCGGTGTGTTTTCTCCTCAGCTGCACTGTTTATTTATGAAAGAGAGAGGAGGATCTCCCAAACCTCCCAAATTTGGCAGATGCTGCAAAGAAGTGAGAAGGTACAAACAAAGAGAGATTCAGCATCAGCAGCCACAGTTTTATCAGTTGATATAAGCCTCCTCAATTAAGTTGCCTGCAACCAGGACTTACAACTCCTTGTAAATCAAAAAGAGCAGGAGCTACCATACTTCAGAGTTATGGTTGGTTCATTCCCACAAAACCCCACTTTTTTTTTTTTTTTTTAAATCAAATTAGAGAGGTATCATAGCTTTGGAAAAAAGGATTTGTAAAAACGCAGACCCTACATTTGCATGCAAACATAGTGTTTTATTTTAAAAGCCAGTTTACAGTTGGTTATGGGGTGAGTGAGAGTCACCTGGGTCTGAGCTGTGAGGAGTAGCGAGATGTGGCACAGGACTGGCCTAAACTGTGGAGGCACCAAGGTGGGAAGTGACCTCTTGAGACTGACCATTCCAACACCCCCTGCTGGGAATGGTCATCTTTAATTTAGTACAAGGCATTATACGTTCAAAGGCATCCTGCAACAAAAGTACTATATAATGGCTTCTGGCAAACCTTTGGAATTGGGGAAACAGACGAGAAACAAGCACATAACAAAGCAAGTTTAAGTAAACTATCTACACTGCTCCCACTCCTGTGGTACCCGTGACTTTTCCCATGTAGCAAGTAGGCTAGGGATTTTTTCAGCCACCATTTGAATTATGAGCATCACTTTTGTAGATGTTTTTAGGGATAAAGAAGTGGGACAGGAAATTGCATTCTCACATGATTGAAACTCCAAGAGAAAGACAGTACTCAGGACTCGACAGGAATTATGAGAAGAATCAGGAATTTACATTTAAAGCTGAGTCAAGATGTGCATTGATGTCCAGTTCTCCAGTATGTGATGTTCATGTTACAGCTTTCACAAAGGTTAGCACCAGGTACATTTTATCACTTATTCTGGTCCACTCGGTCTCTTGCACATGTAAATACCTGAGCTGCTGAGCCCCAGGTTGAAATTCCCATGACTCAACCTGGTTAAGAGAGAGAGGTTATTTCCAGAGGGTTTCTTCATCACAGTAAGATTCTATAAGTCCTGAGGCCTTGTACTGAAGGGCTTTGGGAAGTAGTAATTATACCTTAATTATATGTGAAGTTAATGCAGGGCAAGGACAAATCTCAGTGTTGTATTTTGATATGCTAGCTGTATTAAAACCAGGGCCTCTTCTTAACTGAGCCATCCAAATGAATGTTTACAAAGTCAACTGTATACACTTGTACTCAGTTATCCAAAGTTTAAAGATTAAAATTGTAGCTTGTGGATTGATTTGATTTTTATTTAAACCAGGAAAAGAAAGCTTGAAACTGCATTTACCCATAGTTTGACTTTAATCTTGTATGGGCAGAAATGAAACTGGGGGTGTTCCAGGTGCTTTTCTGCTGAGAAATTGTTTTCTTAATGTTTACTATCTGTGAAGCTAGGTGCTAAGCCTGTTTGAAGCCTTACTGAAGAAAAGTATACTGAAATGCTTTTATTTAAAAATTTTATCAAGATCATGATGGATGAAAATTGATTTCCTGCCTGAATCAAGGAACAAGAATGGCTACTTCTTTCCCTTTTTATCATCTGTGCAGGTCTTTAAAAAGTCCAGCTCCTAGAATCCGTTACTACAGATCCCTGCTTTTATTTTCCTCTTTTTTCAAAAATAACTTGTCCATATGCTTTGGGAGAAAAGCTTGACAGTATGCATCTTAAGCTCACCAATATGTATCTTAAACTCTCTGTGCTTAGGAAAACAAAACGGACACATCCTACTGCGTATGCCAGCGCCTCCAGACACTCTGATTACTGTCCATGTCAGGCTGCCTCAACAACCCTGAGCCAGAGAAGCTGAAACTGTCCCTATACAGAGCCAAGAAGAAGGAAGTCTGGCTGCAATATGCAGCACAGTGGCGCAGCAAGTTCTTAAAGCATGGGCAGGGTTGAAAGACACAGACAGGACATTTGCCATAGCTGAACAAATATGCCTGTGTTATATTTTAATTTAGTGGGCTGATGGGGTGTTTTTAGCAAAGGACTTGACACAAAACAGTATCTCCCTATGCTCTACTTCCCCACGGGTTTAAAAGAATCCTGCTATTTTTCACCCTGCGTTTCCACCTCTTTGTGCTGTTTCTAACTTTTTTTTCACTGTTCATCTCTTTTTCCATGCCTTTCTCTGTTTTTTTAAAATTCTCTCAGCGAGATGCTTGCTGTCAGTTGTGTCTTCCCTTTCCGATCCTGCTATGTAGATGTCTTCTTCTTGTTTATAAACAAGCTGTCCTGTTTATAAATCAGTTCCAAGGGCTTTAAAACAGGCTAGGGGGAGAAGCAAAGTTTACCTGTTGGCAGCAATGATGCTTTACATGGGACAATAAACTTCTCGTTGTTTACTAACTGATACTAAACATTGGTAAACTGCCTGAGTCACATCTTTGCTTGGTCTCAGCAACATAATGTGACTCTGCAAGGCTTCTCTCTGCAGAAGCTCAGGAGTTGGTCAGAACTTGTGTATTAACCTCTGTTCACACCTTGCCATGTGCAAATTAAAATAGTGTTAACACCTGAATGCAAGACAGCTGGGGGCACAGATACCTTTACAAAGCTCTCCCTGCCCATTTCTATGTTGGTCTCACACAGTCTGTCCCAAAACTTTTCATATGGCCTCCCTTGTTATAAGATTCCTCAGCACAGGTGGGGGATGAAAAAAAAAAAAAATGGAAACAGCTGGATATTTCTGGAGAAAACCAAACCAAATCAAAATGAAACAAAATACAACAAAACACGCAAAAATCTGCCAATAACAACCAAGCTGTAGCATTGCTTATCCCTGTGAGAACCTTGCACAAATAGATACAAGGAACCAGTTAAAAATTACTGCGCTCAGCAGAACAAACAGTGAGTGAAAATATTTTTTCATTAGTATAGTCAAGATTTCTGCTTGTGGAACAAAAGGAAGATTTTTTCTTCAATAACCTCAGAATCTTATTTTGAAAGTGGCTGTGTAATGAATTCTTACTTCTCAAACTAAAACCTATGTTCTGTAAGGCTTAATACTGTATTTTCAATAATAGTAATAACAATAATAATAATAATAATAGTAACAACACTATCATTATCATAACCATCTTACAAACAGTTTAACAAAGCTTCTCTCCATCATGCTTAAGCTTCTGACATAATGGATGTTTAGGGCAAACTTGAGATTACTCAGACTAGTGGAAGTTGTGTGTAAAAATTTTCTTTACTAATGCACAGTGTTTTTGGACAGCATATCTGGATTTTTACTTTATCACTGGCAAAACATTTTATACCAACTATATATTATATGCTTTTATATCTGAAGATTATTTCACTCAGCTGCTAAGGGCAACAGGCAGAGATCTGCTCTCAGATCTATTCTGACTGGTGATTGCTGGGGAGGATGAGGAATGTACAGCAGCAAATGTCTGCTGATGAGGTCTCTCCAAATAAGCCTTTTACATTTGCTACCAGTGCAAACAAAATACGGGACTACACAGTTGCTGTGATTCAGAATGCATTTTCCATATTACATATTTACTTTGTTAATATGGTAAGGACTAAATTTGCACTTTGAGATCCTCAGATGAAATTATTGTTATTCTCAGTGTATCCATCACCACCAGATGGTAGCGTTAAAGTCTTATCTGGTATGTAAATATTTCACAGTCTTTCCAAGGATTTTTTTTGCTGTGTGTTTTTTTTGTGTGCATGTTTTGCAGAATGCTTTTGCTTTGTTTAGAATCAAAGGAATTTAGAAAGGTTTAGAAAGAACCAAAGGAATTTTTAAAAATTTAGGCTCTTGGGTTAAGAAACTGGTAGAGGTTTATTGTAGTGGTACTCAGCTGTATGAATTCTGGTCCACAGCTGGGATGTATACCACAGATAAATACAACTTTTCATAAAACATCCGTTCTCCATGTTTCTGACTTGCTTTCTTGTACAGTGGACAGAACTATGAGACCTGCTAGTAGGGCAGCAATAGGAAGTTGGGGGATTTTCCCTTTATGCTTTTACTCTGTGTTGTTTTCAGATTGCATTTTGTGATCTCATCTGCACTCCTTGCAGAACACCTGCTGCAGTCGTGCTTCCTCTTCTGCAGTGCAAATGTGTCTTTAGGGAATGACCATCAGTTTCAATTTGTATTCCTCAAGTTAAAATCTTTGCTCCTGCATAGAGAAGGCCCCACTCTCTGCTAACAAAGACCCCTCAGTTATATGCTGATATATATTGTTGTTCACCTACAGCCTGGATTCCAGTAAGATCTATACTGTCTTTAGGTACTTTAGCCATACATTTACAACCTAAAGTCTTTAGGTACTTTAGCCATACATAACAACATTAATTTCCTTAATCTGCCTTATTTAGACCACAGGTCCTGAATGTCAGAACAGTACTATTTGGTATCTGTTCCTCTACAACGAACAGAGAATGCTGGAGAAATGAAGGAATTATGTAAACCTATTTTGAAATGCTCTAATCAATGCAATATTTTTTTTTTTTTTTTTAGTTAATTTTTTGGTTGAGGTTTTTGTTCTGTACCAATTCTGACCTATTCATTGGTTGCAATGGGCTTTGAGAAAAGCCATCAAGCATCACCCATGAATTAGTGGCATTACTGATTTTGTGCATGTAGATGGACAACATACATCAGGGCATTTCAGCTTGCAGTCACCTTTCTCCTCATGACATGGCAATGCTAGCTGAGGAGGAAAGGCACGGAGGTCCTTTGATCCAGGGAGAAGAACATCACGAAGCCCGGTTGACTTGAAGGAGTTGCTATGGTAGCGCTGCAGTCCCAGCTGCCTCACTCGACGTCTAAAGGCTGTTTCTCAGTCCTGCACTCTCTCAAGTTTCAGAAGTACATGCTCTAGCTCTGCTTTACATAGGAAAGCTGCAAAGGGAAGGTGTCTTTCTTGTAATCGCTGAGTCGTCACAAAGATACCTATGTTCTTTTAAGTCCTACAGTCATTTATACTCACATCAAAATCTCAACACACCTTTGTATACCATTAGTGAAAAGACACTCTGGATAGGCTCCTGGGTTGTAAGGGTACTGAGCTGTTAATAAAACAGATTTAGACAGAGAGAATCCAGGCCTTTCATGACTCTACATTTCAGACTTTGACACAGGAGTAGTGCACACAGGACAACTAACAAGCCTCTTTCTTCCACTGAACACTTAGTTACTTTAAAGCTGTTTTTTTCCAAACATATCCTGGATCTCTAACACAGGTATAAAATAATGTCTAAGCTGAAACACAGAGTAGAGGGAAGAAGACAGGGAGGGAATGAACATATGAGCCAGCTTAAAGATCTCTGCTTTTTATATCTTGAAAAAGATCATTGGTGTTTTATACACTGCACAGGAGATACATTTCGCCCAGGCTTATATGTGTACTTTTACTGGAGTGACTTGTGAAGTAAGCTGGCTGAATCTGATCTCGCATTGCAAAATTATTTTTGCCAGCATGCACAATACAGTTAAATACCCCCTGTCTTTTTAACCATTCTGATGAGTGCTTAGGATTGCTAAGGAGGGCTTAATTTAGGAAAAATTCCACTTCTAATTTCAGTAAGAATTCAATTCTCTAGATAGTTATCAAAATCTCTTTTATGTTCCTCTTACAAGGAGACCAAAAGAACAAGAGAAAGTATACACTATTGTAGTTTAATCAGGATATGTTTTTCTGGAGAGGCCTTGGGCTAGGTGTTCACACTGATTTTGGGGTGAAAAATTTTCCATGATAATCTTAGAGTCATCCCACAGCAGTTTTGAACTCTGTGCATGACTAGATTCTTGATTTGCTGCAGGGGTTTGCAAATAGGAGTGGAATAAGACAAGGTGACCTACCCACTCCTGCATTTTGTGAGCTGACTTTTGCTGCCTCAGCACCAGGACCATTTTTTCACTAGGGTGGTGAATGGCTAGTCCTGAAATGAATGGATCAATAATTATCCCTTAAAATAAAAACCACCTGATCTCCTTTCTTTCCCCTCTCTCAGAGCTGGCCCTGGTACCTGTTTCACACCCAGCCTGCCTGATGTCATCAACCCCAGCTCCCATGTCCTT
The DNA here is from genome assembly GCA_013397865.1 of Struthidea cinerea. Taxonomy (NCBI): domain Eukaryota; kingdom Metazoa; phylum Chordata; class Aves; order Passeriformes; family Corcoracidae; genus Struthidea; species Struthidea cinerea. Next base: position 109,320 of record VZTI01003752.1, read on the forward strand.
CTGCTATGATGATGTTCATTCAGATGTGTTCCAAATAGTCATAGCAGGAAGCATATGTTCTTGTTCATGTCCCTGGTGAGCTGTACAAATAAATAAGGAAATTTTCTGCCACTTGAAACTTGCTGACTTATAGCCAGCTGGCTTATAGCCAGAAAGTGTCCTTTCAGATTTCTCAAAATTAAGGTAAAATAACAGGACTTCATCTAAGATTTTTCCACCCCTTTGTATTTTGAGAAAGTTTTTTTTTTTAAAACCCCACAGTTTCAGTCACAATTCAAGTTTAGAAATGTGTTCTTTATTGCCCTCAAAAGGAAGTGTTGTTTTGGATTTTAGTGTTAGACTCTTAACATTAAAGATTTAAGCATCACCGATAAAAGGCAAGCTTGTCATTTTTAGAAAAATTTCAACAAAAAACACTGACTGCATAGGAGATCATGAATATTTTAAAAAATATAGAAAGAAAAACTAAGAAACCTATTACACTCCTCAGTCCCTCTTATCAAGGAGGAAAGCAGTCCACATTGGAGGTAATAATTTAAAAAATTATTTCATGGCTCTGCCAAATGATATGTGCACATCAACACTGAAAGGTGTGACTCCAACTAGTTTATTTGCTGGTGGTCTGGGGGACAAGGAGGACTCAGTGTGGATGGGGTTTCCCAGGCCCTGAGCAGGTTTTATAGGAGCTATACGATTTTCAGTGCTGGAGCTAATTCAAATCTTGCTCAGGATTTGTGATAACATCTTCCTCTAGTTTTACATATTCTTACCCAGCCTGGAGGAAAAAACTAGTGAGAACAAATAGCTGGACAATGTAAAAGAACTAGTGCAGATATTGTCCACAATTTCCTAGAAAGGAGCACAGAGCCTGGAATAAGCTGCATTTGTCAAAAAAAAAAAAAAAAACCCAAAAAAAAATTCCTGGTTCTACAGGAAATCCGTTGCATTTCAGCTAATAATGTGAATGTGATGCCCTGTGCTTGCATGACAGTATGGTATAAAATTCTGACACGTGGTAAAATCTGCCTTCTGTCTTTGTATGACATAAGACAGAGAGACAAGGGATGAGATCCCGATCTCATGGGAGAAATGTTGCTATGACAATTTAAACCAGCTAAAAATATACTCATGACTGCTTAAAAGTCAGGGTAGTAAAAGCAATATTCCCATTCCAAGATAAAAATGAGCAGTTCATTGGAAGTTCAGAAATGGGTAATTCTGAGGAAGGTATTTTGACCTTGAGTTGTGTATCTATATTCAAGTAATTTAGTCTCTGCAGTGAACAGTAAGCAATTAAAAGCTGAAGTTGTATAGAAAATATACCGGGGGGTTATGGGTTTCTATGTTGAATTGCCTATTACTGCACTTGCAAGTTTTTTGAGCATGTGAAGAGTATGTGCTAATTGCTCCCAGAACCCGTCAATACAATGATGCTGGTCACAAAAGTTAATCTTCGTGGCTGTCGAAAGATGTGATGTGACTTTCTCAAGCAGACAAACAAAGATTTGTCTGTGCAAATCATTATGTCATGTCCAAAGAAGAAGTGTGCAGGAATAGTTTCCCAGATGTCTCTGTCAAGTATTTTTACAGTACCATCGTCTGCAGAGTGGGCTGGAGTTCTCGTCCTAAATAATTTTTCAGTTGAAAACACAAATGAGGATGTGGCAGGTCACACATACACCTCCTTCTTGTCGCAGTGTTTCTTGTACGTGGGTACCATATACTGCTGGAGAAGACAGAGTTGTTACTTTGCCTCTCTGATGTAGATAAAACCAGCAGTATTTACATGGCCCAAATTCTAGCTCAGACCCTGTGCCTAATTTGCTGGTGGGTGGGCATAGATTTTCAGTCCTTAGATGAATCATCATTTGAAGGGATCTGCCTGTCTCTGCTGGATTTCAGGAGAAAGTGCAGTACTGTGCCAAGCAGTGCTCCTCTAATTTGGGATCCCTAACAGTGTTTACATCACAAGACCCTGTAATTTACCACAGGCTTCAGCTTTCCAAACATTTACTAAGGGCGCATGGGGTTTCCCACTTCTGTTACAATACAAAGCTCACATCCCTGAGACTACTTAGTCTCTTTTTACCTGCATCCTCTAGTTTTATCAACAAAACCATGGCCATTTTGAACAGTCATTTCAGTGTCAAGGGTCACAGAAAGAAGGCCTCAAATACATGCAGATCCCAGAACACAGAGTGTGGCCTGATGCAGGTTCTACTTTTACACACTTCTAAATCAGATAACCAAACCAGAGAAATCCTGTAAGTATGCCCAGGATATTTTAGTGAAGCCTTTTACCATTTTTCATGTTTAGATTCGATATTAGGAAAAATGTCTTCACTGAAAGCATGGTCAAGCATTGGAATAGGCTTCCCAGAGAAGTGATGGAATCACTGTTCCTGCAAATAATAAGTGTGTAAATGTGGTGCCTAGGGACATTGTTCCATGGTAGACCTGGCAGTATTGGGTTAACAGTTAGATTCAATGATCTTTGAGGTTTTTTCCAATCTAAATTATTCCGTGATTCTCTGAAACTCATGTAACAGTAACTGGAAGAAAGTAAGCTTTTTATTTTTCTGTTGTTTGTAAGTAAGTGTATGCTAAATTTAACAGAGAAATACAGGTGAGAATTGAAAAGAAGTGACTCAAACTTAAAAGGCCCAACTGTGCTACTCACTGGCTGAACTGCAAGGCAAAATTCCTTGGAAATCTCAAGGAGAACAGATTATAAATAAAGTTAAAAATATACATGAAACACTGTAACCAGAATAGTCCTTTTATTTTTATCCAGGTCAACAGTCAGATGTTTGATGCTAACTTCCTTTTCTTCTGTGTCTTTTAGATCAGGATGCATAAAGCTCAGCTTGTGGTAAACTGCTGCAACTTAGTGCACCCGTGCACCCATCCTTTCAGATTATTGTATAGGTGTAAAAATTCAGCAGAAGAAAAATTCTTCTTCTCAAAATACTGCATATTTATCAGCAAACAATTTGAAAATAACTTCACACTACTTGCACTTGTTTCATTTACTGCATCCAGTGAATGACATCTGATTTTGTCCAATTTTGATAGTCTTTTTGATTTTATCTAACAAATTCATTTATCTAACAAAATTTTATCTAACAAAATCAACAAATTACTCAGGAAAATGAAAGCTTCAGTGCTTTCCTTGCTTTTTTTTTTTTTTAAAGAGGTGTATTATCAGTTCTATAAAAGTTAATAACTACCCTTTTTCATTTTTTTTCAGCTTGAATTTATCTGCCCATTTATTACCAGGGGAGTGCTATCCTTAATTATGTGTTAAAACCCACCCTGGCCTGGTGCATTATTTTCCCCTCATAAATCATTTTTCTTCAAGTGTTGTAAGGTCCCTAGGCACTTGCCATGGCTGACTGTCTTCCTGAGGCAGAGCTCTGGTTACACATATGGGTAAGCTTGCTCCAGAGGTCGGGTCTAGTTTTGCAGAGACAGCACTGCAGTGCTGAGTCCTCAGGTCTTGTGTACTGCCTCGTTAGCCTGAACTTTCACACACCATTCCTGCACATGGCAAAGTCCATTATGTGTTTTTACGTAGTTCACAATCTTGTCCATAGGTTCTTCCCTTGCACTCACAGCCCTGGCAGGTTTTATCGTTCCCTGAGGATAAACTGCAAAAGGCTGCTTGGTGCTGTCAGTATGTGGATCATCTGGCTGTCAAGCTGGATGTTCTAGCCCAGTTTGGTACCTAATCCTTACTCAGGAGTCTGCAAAGTAGCATCAAAGAAATACATATATTGCTATAGGTCTCAAAAAATCCAAAGGAGATTGGAGGAGAGGAAAATGAGAGAAATTAATTCATGAGTCTAGACATTTTTATTAGAAATACACAACAAAACAGTGGATAGAAGCCTGTCACTATGATAAAATCAATTATGTTTACCATGTGTTGGGCTGCTGGATGAGGATATACCAGTTCAGGCACAATACAACCTTCTGTCATTGCAATCCACGTGATTTCCAACTCTGATGACTGCCCTCTTATGTACACTGCCACATTAAGAGCGTAGTGATATACTTTCAGTATAAATATCTATATATAGATCTTTGTAAGCAAGATGAAAAAAAATTAATCCAACTGGACCTGAAATTTTCTTTCCCAACACAGAAGAGGGTGTCCCTCACTTTTACAATGACAATCAAATCCCTGTTACAAGGAATACCTAAAATTTTCATGTACATAGATAAGACTTTTAATGTGAAAACCAAAATGTTAAGGAATTGAAATGTGTGTTTGTTTTTTGTGAGTGTTTTTTTGTGGGTGCAGGCAGCAAAGTTTGTAAAGAAACTTTACAAGGCCAAATCTTGGATTTATAAAAGAGAGAAGGAACCACTGAGTTACTTACAGCAGTCTGAGGCTGTTGCATGCTGATGCTTCCTAGTTCTCTATTGGGGAGTTTGTAATTCAGGAATTCATGGACATTTGTGACCAAAGATTTTCTCCTATATTGGTATTCCTAATAGTGGGAGCTGCATGTCAGCCTGAAAAACAGGCTGAGTATGAGCATACCTTATGAATGTCCGAATTCTCGGAAAACCAGCAACTGGGTGTTTGGCTGTGCCTCAAAAAGGCATAAGCAAATGTAACTCTTCTTTTCCTCTCCTTTTCCTGATGAAAGGAAATCAAATCCCCAGGCTAACATGCTGTGCTGCTACAGGGACACTCGTAGCACTGTAGTAGAAAGTGTCAAAAATGGAGAACCTTGAAACTCTGAATGAGGTTCTGAACTGCTTGCATGTCTTCATGGAAAGTATTTTCTTCTATTTCATATTGACTTTTAAAATAACACAAAGGAATAATTGTAAATTATTTCAAAGAGAATTTTAAGAGTCTTGTAACTTCTTTGCTTTTTTTTTTCTTTTCTATATAGTATTGTTGTTCTGATGTAAGTAGCTGGTACCAGCACAACAGGAATACATGTAGTCCCTCAAAGTGGGGACTGGTGTTTGAGAAAATGTACTCAACATATGTATAAATAAAATGCAGTGCAGTCCATTAAAACTGGAGCCTGTCAGCATCAGTATGGAACAAAACTTATATCCTCAAAATTTAGGCACAGCATCAATTGTATGGGGATGTATGGGAGAGAACTGAGTCCCCAAAGTATTCTTCTCACAGCCTAGATTTCTTTTTCACTTCAAACTTTTTAAACTTACCCTTAATTCTAAGCTGACAAAGATGTCAGAGCTCAGGTAGGCCCTTTCTGGTGGGCCTACCAGTTCTGTCTTGGTGTCTTTTTGTGTATTTTTTAATGCTTTGCACTGATTGTCTGTGCTGTTGTGTTTGATGGTGGAGGCCGTGCCTGGAGCTACTGGTGCTAATGCAGAGTTCAAGAGACTACACAGAGTGCAGGAGTATATTTGCAAATCCTGCCTGTCTGGATTCCTGGAATAAACCTGCAGGTAGGGGCAATGACACTGTGGCATTGAGAAAGTTGGGGTGAGCTTTGTTATATTTGCACTTCAGGGCAAGCCCAGAATTGGAGTTTTCTATACTAGGGAAAGGTAATGAAGCAAAGAGCAAAATGAGAAACCTTGCAGTAGCAGGAGAAGAGTGACAACAGTTGTTAGGAAGTGAATGAGTGGGAAGATGCAATAACCCTTATGACTTAGGCACACAAGAAATTAGCAGCCTGGGAACACCAACTGTTGCCTTCCCTGGAAAGAAAAAGGATATATATTTTTGCATTGCCTTGAAGTATGCCAGGCACAGCACCAGGGTTACTGATGACTAACTGAATGACTGGGGCTGTGGACAGGAAGGGAAGTCACAGCTTCATTCCCACCATGCCTGCAGACTTTGTAGCCAAGCGGTTCCTCTTTGCTCCAGATTCTCTGGGACAAACTCAGGAGCCTTGTCCTAAAAGGATGTTGTAAAGACAGAGTGTTGCAAGGAAAGGATTCAGGTCAGTTACCTGATGAATGAATAGCCCCTAGATCCCACTGCTGTGCTTAGGGGTTTATATCTGATGGTGACAGTACCGGTGGATGTAATCCTCTCTGCTCAGTTCCTTGTACAGGGCTGGGAGCAGATGGTGAGGCTTTATGAGTTTTACTTCTGGTTTTGAACATAATTCTTAGAATTGATCTTGCCTTGCTGAATTATTAGTCAAAAGGGAGACAGCACCCCGTCCAGATGGATCTTAAAAATGTCCAGTGTTGGGGAATACACTCTTTCCCTGGGGAAATTAATCCAATGGCTCATTGTTCTCATTGTGAAAAACTGTACTCTGCGTCCAGTAGGAATGTCCCCAGAAGTAACTCATATCCATTACCTCTCATCTTTTCTGTGTGAATCCTTGAGAAAAGGGAGTCTCCATTTTCTTTGTAGCCACACTTTAAGCACTCAAACATAGCGATAAGGTCTCCCCTAAGCCTTCTTTTCCCCAGGCTGAACAAACCCAGCTGTCAGCCTTTCCTCAAATCGCAGGCTTCCCACTTCTTTGATCATCTTTCTGGCCCTTCTCTGAACCCTGTCCAGCCTGTCTACATTTTTATTTTTTTTTTTTTGTCCAGCAGGGACCAAAATGGAACACAATATTCCAGAGGTGGCCTGACAAACACTGAGTAGAGTGGGATAGTGACTTCTTTAATGTCTGCTAGTGATGCGTTTTTGATGGAACCCAACATCCTCTGGCCTTTCTTTGCCACAGCAGAACACCGTTCACTCCTGTTGAGCTTGTTTTCCCCCAGAACTCGAGGCGTCTTTTCTACAGAGCTGCTCCCCAGAGGGGTAAATCCCAGCTTGTGCTGCACTCCTGGATTATGTTTTCCCCAGGGCCAGGCCTTATATTTGTCTTTGCTTAAATTAAACCATAAGCTGTTTTCTGCTTCTTCACACAGAGTTCTAAATGGGCTCATCTCCATATCATTTGTTCAGTTTCCAGAACTGCTATAATCTGCCACCTGGTGTAGATCATAAAAAATCAACTTTTAAGCATGACCTGTTCAGTAAGTGATACTAATTTATAAAGTCAGAAAGCAAATTTTGGCTTTGTTACATACTTTAAAATTAAGATCCATTGTCTTGGTTTGTTTCTGACATGTACTGAGGATTGTTTCAACTTCCTGTTTTAATGTTCAACAAAGATGCATACATTGGTTGTTGTGGGTTAATTATTTTCTTTTAGGGTAAAATAGAGTTAAGTATGCATCTGACTAAAACAGGCAGCCTTTGACACAGGTTAATCAGTACATCTGAAGTATTTTAAATGGAAAAAAAAAGCCCGAAGTATTTTGAAGATTATCTTCAGTTCATGGTGTGATCCTGCAGCAGTTCTCACATCTCTCATTTGACAGCACTGGTATAAACAATGATGAATTTTTTAATTTTAGAGTTGTCAAGAAAGGTCTCCATTTTCTTAGTTAGTTTCCTTTTTCTTTTTTCTTCATTCACATCAAGAATAGCGGGAGGCACTCTGATCTGGCATGGACATTCTTTCTGTCATTCTTTCAGGTAGAGCTGGTGGTCTGAGTGTGACCAGCACTGTGGATACAGCTGTTTGGGAAGGAAGGCTTATGCAGGGGCTAGGGCTGTCCTGTGGCTTTAGTCCCCCGCTCTTGGATAGGTTGCACAGCTGCAGATCGTCAGTAATACCTGGGCATCTGTCTTTGATGGAAATAAACAGTTAACCCCAATGGCAGTCACATGCCCGAACACCTTTTGGATGATCTAATTCCGGTACACATGACTCTTCTATTAGGTGGGTGAACTATTCTGCCCTATCTCCCTGCACTGATGTGCACTAGATGCATGCCAGACTTTTGTGAGGAAACCTTTTACAAAAAATAGGATCAGAGTTCTAATAGACAGCCATTTCAACACAGTGTTACTGTTTTTACTGTATCTGAAGATGAATAATAACATAATAAATATGTTAGCTCTGAAAGACTGAGACCGCAGTCATGGGAAATGTGTACTGTCTTATTACCATTTTTCTTAGATAACTCTGAAATAGTCTCTAGAGCTTCAGTTTGATTAGATTTATGTTTTTACATGTTTGTTTTTATTTCTAAGAAAGCTGCAGATTAACAACTCTGGTCTTACTCAACATTACCCGAATATGTTTTCTGTCCTCTGCAAACCCTGCGATGACCTCCACAGTAATGCAGATATCGCCACTGCAATTACTCAAACCCTATTACCCCTGTGGTGAATTAAGTATTTACTGTGTTCAGTTGTCAGTCTTAAAATTGTTACAGCTCTCCCACTCTGCTCCTGAAGACAGGAGAAGTGTCTGACATTAGAAACAAAGCCCTGTTAATTTATCATTAAGTACCACTGTAGTACTTACTAGCACTCTCCTTGATATTTAATAGTACTTGCCTTGAGTTGGAGATAGATTTGTGGGTGAAGATCGGCCCTTAAGCTGACACGGCTTGCTGGTTAGTACTGCAGGACAGCATGGGGGATGTCTCCACTGTAGTCCTTGTTGTGTGCTCAGCATCTCCTCTAATTCACTGGATCAGTGTTATCTAGCAGGCTCATTACCTTGTCATGACAGGGGAAATATTCAGAGCGTTGACTTCTTTTTACCCTACCTGTGTTCCATGAAAGTGGGAAGTGGGAAATGTGTCGAGAAAACAACAAGTTGACACCAAGTTTTTAAAATAAAACCAAGTAACAGAATTTTCTTGAGATTTTGACAAATCTGCCAGCCTTGCATAAAACTTTCAGTTTCTTAGAGTCTACCTCAGTAATGATACTAGATGAATAAAATGAGAATAAATCACAGAGCCTTAGCAATCCAACCAGATCTTAGTCAGTAAGGAATTTAGATTTTTGCTTTAGCAATCAAGGTTTGGCTGTTAAAAGACCTTCTCTCTTTTGTCAAAGCTTGTGGGTGTTCAATTGACTGAAGATGACTGAAACTAGTCATTGACCATTCTCCCTGAAAACTCATGCTCCAATACCTTGACACACGGAATGCTGAGTACCACTGTTACCTGTGAGAATAAAATACCTGGAAAAATCAGTCAATTCTTTTACCTTTACTGTTAAAAAGATTGGCATGATGTAAGGCATCTGGCTTGAGATACATTCCACATCACCAGCAAGCTATTTGCTCCCACATTAGAATAGCTGGGGAGAATTAGGTCTCCTTGTTGTAGATGAGGTCAGACCAGCTGAAGTCCAAGTACAGGTCAGACCAGTCTACTGATACCATTTACAAAGGGAAACTGGCAGAAACCTGCAGCTTTACAAAGACTCATTTTTAGAAATAGGTTTGATTGTCTTTCTTGATACTTAGCAACACGATAGCAACCCATAACTAGCAGTTGCAGCCACTGAACAGGTGTCTGACAATGCGCTTTGTGATGAAAAGCAACAAGAGGATCCAGCAGCTCAGAGAGCAATGATTCAATGCTTGTCAACAGCCTCCTGCAGAGAAGAAACTAAGGTGAACCCAGGAGAAGTTAGAGACCTTGACAGGTGATGTAGGTGCCACGGCAATTTCACTGGCAGCAAACCTCTTAATCCTCAACTGGATTTGGGAAGGGATTTCCTAAAGGCTCTTCCCTCCACATCTGCTCCAGCACACAGCAGCAGAGCAGCACTGCCTGACTTCCTTCCAACAGCACCGCTGAGCAAACCAACTAACAGCATAGAAAATCAGCCCTGGTCAGTGGCCCTGAGCGATCATCACCAGAGACTCCAAAGGAGGACTTGGGCCTTTATACTCTGAAGAGAAACACACCACTGACTGCTGAGGCATAGCAGGCAGCACAGTGGGTACTATCTCATGAGAGACGTGATTTCACCTCAGAGAAGGCGAGTTAAAAACACCTGGGGGTGGCAACTCAGCTCTTCTCACGGGTGGCCAGTTGGGTAGCCAGGCTGCTGAAACAACCAGCCGGGGAGCACAGCATGCCCAGCCAGCATCTCACGGGAGGCACTGTCTGGTTCTGCTTCACGGACAGGGTTTGCTTCCTGTGGGGCAGATTGTTGCTTTCAACAACTTGCAACCCAGTGGCAACCCCCAAACCTGAAGTAACCCTTAGACCTGGTAGCATTGTGCAAATCCAGGACCAAATGCAGATGCACCTGACACATGGGAGCACCCCCCAAACCTGGCAGCATGCACCTGATGCCCACAGCAACACTCACAAACCCTGAAGTTCACCCCAAAGTGGCAGCAACCACCACACCCAGGCACATCCCCAAAACTTGTTAGCAACCTCCAAACCCACAAATACCCTCAAGCCCAGGGACACATCTTAAATCTGCCAACAGCACTGCAGGTTCAGAGAGCTGCCAGATACACCCCTGAACTGGGCACCTTTTCTCAGGCCAGGCAGACCCCCAAACACTGGCAGCACTGCATGGCCCCAGCAGGGCGCAGCAATCCCAAACCCAGTGGGCTGTTGCCATGCCATGGTGGCTGGGGCAGCCGCTAGGCCAGGTGCCCCAACTTGGCCAGGACAAGGAATGAAGGCTGGAGCAGGAAGCCTGGGTTGGTCCAGGTCTGGTGGCAACTTCACCACCAGGCTGGCTGTCCTCTTGTCACTTCTGGGGACTTCCCAGGGCACTGGGGCCCAGCTGGGCATCCTGGACAAGGCAGAGACCATGGATGCAGATGGAACTCAGGCATGTGAACATCCGCTGGGGGCAAAGATCTGCTCCAGAGGGACATTGACAGAGCAGCCGTTCAGGGCCAGCAAGGCTTGAAGCACACGGCCATGGCTCTGGGCAGCCAGGCAAGGCCAGTCTGTAGGGAGGAATGTCTGTGGAAGGTGCTGCCAACCCTGGGGAAGAAGATGAGACTCCAGTCTGTCCCCTAGCATTGCTCTTGAAAAAGGCAGAGGATAATGATGGGAAAATGAGTGTGGGATGTCCCAGCACAAATAAGCAGACAGCTCTTTTGTGACAGGTGAAGAGGGCCAACCAGCACTTGGGGCTGGCACACAGCTAGTCCTGTGGTGGTTTTCAGGCCAACTTTAGGGCTTTTCTCCCCCACCACGGCTGCCAAAAGGTGTGTCATGTCTTAATAGGCCCAGTCTGGGAGTGGCTGTCACTCTTGACTGCCACAGTGGCGTGGGGGAGTCCCCACAGTGCCTGACTGGCAGTGCTGAAGCTGCTGGTTTCAGCACTCGGTGCTGGCACGGTTGACCAATGGCGTTTCTCAGGCTGGCTGGCTAGCTGAGTTTTGTGCCCACTGTTGTTTCCTTGAGCAGTTTTAGATCCGGTCTGGCCCTGGGTGGCTGGAGAGACTGCTGCTTTCAGGTACCAGGGAGCCATGGGACTGCCCTGATGCCACCTGGCTGGCAGTGCTGGGGCTCACAACCTCCAAATTGTCACTGGGGGCTGCGAGGAGAGGCAGGATGGTCAGCAGGATGGCCACCCAGTCCCCAGGCAGGAGAAGTCATTGCAGTACCCACAACTCTCCTGGAGCCAAGCCCTAAGGCTCTGCTGACAGGCCCAGCCTGGCCCCTGGCCCCAGCACAAGATACCGGGGTGCTTTGCCTCTTCCCAGTGTCCATGAGTACAGCTGTCAGACTCCCAGGGTTCTGCACTGTTCCTCAAAGAGAAGCAGCACTGCTTTGGGCCAGCAGGACCAGAACAGACACCATCCCTTGCACTGGGCGTGGTGAGGCTGTGCCTTGAACCCTGTGTCCAGTTCTGGGCCCTCATGACAAGGAAGACATTGAGGGGCTGGACCATGTCCAGAGAAGGGCAACATAGCTGGGGAAGGCCCTGGAGCACAAGTCTGATGAAGACTGAGAGGGTTCAGCCTCAAGAAAAGGATACTGGGGGGGAACTTCTCACTCTCTAAACTGCCTGAAAGGAGTTTGTAACCAGGTGGGGGTTGGTTGCTTCTCCCAGGCAACCAGCAACAGGACAAGAGGAAATGGCCTCAAGTTGTGCCAGGGGAGGTTTAGATTGGATATTAGGAAAGATTTCTCACTGAAAGGGTGCTGAGGCATTGGAACAGAGAAGTGGTGGAGTGGCCATTCCTTCAAGTGTTCATCATGTCAGAGACATGATTCAGTGGTGGGCTTGGCAGGGCTGGGTTAACACTTGGGCTCCGGGATCTTCAGGGTCTTTTCCAGCCTCTCTGACCTTATAATGTCTATGGGTTTTATCATGCTTATTTTGAATAGCAGCATTAGTAGTGCTTGCTCACATTTCTTTCACTACAAGTCTTCCCTTCTTGCTTTGGGTAGATGTATTTTGCTTGTTACCCACGTCTCCCCGGCTTTTAGTCCATCATTTAATAGTTTACTGTGGCAAGTATTCTTTTAAAAGTTAGTATTTTGTCAAAAAGTTGGAAGTAAGGATATATTAGAGATCATTAATCCCTCTACAAGAGAGAAAATTGACAGATAGATGGGTTTATAAGCTGAAAAAAAGGATAGTAGTGCCTTTTGGGGCATTTTGGGAAAGACAACTGAATTCTTTTGGGTGTTATTATTGCAGCTAAGTACCTCACTGCACTAGAAGAGGACATGCATATGCAAGTCTTGCTGAGGACTTTCAAAAGTGATCACACTGTTTGGGTGTGGTGGAAGTGTGTTGACGGTGCCTAAATGAAGGCATCCACAGTGTCTGGTCACTCTTCAGCTTTTCTCACCAGGTTGTAGTTCTCAGCAGACTTTCCTGAACACATGAATGGTTGTAGGGAAAGACTGATTCAATAATCTATCTTCAAGCCCAATTTTGAGCTTAACTGGGCAAGCCGGTCTTACACCTGAAGTCTTACAAGCCTCTGCAAGGGTATTCCCTTAGATACATGAATCCTCATCTCACTGAGTGATTTTGTCTTCAATCTGATTTTGTGAGATTTTGTCTTCTGTGATTTGGGTTCCGTGACTAGCTCATATTAACATTTAAAGATTCCTGAAGACACCTCCTCTTATATTCTAACCTGGAAAAATATGTACAACGTAGACTGCATTTAGGATGCAGGATGAGAGCTAGTCATTGAACAGGGTGTTACTGAAGAATACAATACTGTGGGCAGTCTTCTGTCTGTAGAACATCTGCTTGAAGTGTATTTGCTTACCTCAAAGCAGTCTCCACCTTGCCTTGTATTCTTACAAGCACCCACGAGGCCTCTCACTGACATCTCCCTTAACTAGTTAGTAGAAATTAGTTTCTTGCTTTTCTGTTTAAAAATAGTAAAGTTTCTGACTAGTGTTGCCAGTGCCTTAGGTGGAAAAACAGCCTGAGCAAACAGAGTAATTCAGAAAACTGAATCAGAGCATGGTCCTATCTCTCATGTGGCTTGAGCAAGTACATCTTAATACATCCAGTTAGTATCCAGGAATTATTCACGATTTTTACTGATTTGTGTGTACAGTTCCAGAAGTCAAGGGGGAGGGAAAGTGTGTCATGGACCTTACAACTTTTAGTCAAAAAGAAATTATTTTTTTAAGGATTTGAATATTTTGCCACTATCCAAGCAGCTGTTACCGTAACTTGAATTTAGGTTTTCACATTTCCTGTCCAGAAAATTAGGAGGGATATAGGAAAATCTGTGACCTTTTTTACTAAGATGTGTTTCACTTTCTAGCTAGCATGTAGAATTTTAGCTCAAATATAATTTCAAATGTGTATGACCTAATATAATATTAGGATTCTCCCCTATCTGCTATCCTCTCTGTTTTAGATATTTCTTTGTAGGATCATTGTCTTATTTCAGAGAAAAGCATGACTTCATATACTCTGTGTCGGTGACACCCATCCCAGGAGCATGCAAGCTGCACTTATGTTTTATTAATTAACATAGTATTAGTATAATACTCTAAAGATGGTAAGCATCCTCACCTTGCTAATGTAATTACTGCTCTTCTGACCAACTATGCTCCTAAAAGAAGTAATATGGATATGAATGGTCCAAGATGATTACAGGCTGGGGTCTCAAAACATGTTGATGGCTTGGAAATTTCAAGTTACAAAAGCATCGTTAGTTTGCAGTTTAAAACATAGCGTACAGGGCCAATTGCACTATAAAAATACGAACATGAGGACATTCTGATGAAGTTAAGGAAATTGTGTGTATGCATATGCATGTATAACAGCATACTGCACAACAGGGCAGAAAGGATTAAATGCTTTTGGGGAGACTGGGTTGCATTTTCATATTTTTGCAACGAATAATTTTTTATGGACTCTCTACACCTAAGAGCATTTATCCTACCTCTCTCTCTTGCCTTCTGTCACTTCCTTCCTCTGCCTTTCTGTCTGTGCATTGCTCCATGACAAAACGCTGCTGAAGAGCTGGTCAAATACTGCAAAGTTATATCCTCACGACTTTACAGGCAGCCCTGACAGGGCCTTCAATAAGGTGCGAATTCCTTAACTTGAGTGATGACAGTGTGATTTTACAGACCAGGTTAAAGTGGCTAGGCACATCCGGAAAGATACTGCGCAACTAATATTTCAAATAGGTGCCTGGTATCTTTGAATCTAAGCTTAGATCAGATAAGAATGTACAAATACATCTGTGTTTCTCTGAGAAAGCAGTAAATAGAATTGTACTTTACCATGGGTTTACTGGCTGTGAGCCAAACCAAGGAAGCAGAGACAGGCATTGAGGCATGTATATTCATACCCTCCTGCACTGACCTCAGAGTTTACCCCAGCTTCGCATAATTTCTTCTTGATGCAGCAAACTATTTTTTATGCTGTTGTGGTATGTCACCCCTGAAGCTCAATCCTAAATCCAAATAGTTAATTATATGAAAAGGCCCATTAACTTGAGTAAGAGGACTACTCATGCACAGAAATCTGTGCAGTTCTGGGCCAGGTGCTAAAAAAGGAAAGCTGATCATGTTGTTTTGAAAGGCCAAGACTATAAAAGGTCTCCATATAAGTTTAAATTAATTCTCCCAGGGAACCAAACTAGGAGTTTGAATTTCTGTGTTAGTGATAAGTCGCTCACCTTTATAGTCCATCATTTCTATTCATTGGCTGTAACAGACTGGAATCTGTCCAGAGAGTAGAATTCTCTTCTTTCATTGAGGAAAGATTCCTGTTTTCACTGAAATCCTCCATCATTTCCCTTCACCAGTATGATATTGCTTATTCACAAGGGTTGTAAGTTTTAATGAACGTTATTTTTTGTTCTGTCTCAGCCTGTCAGCAAAGTTTAGTAAACCTTGTGCCTTGTGACAAATGCATTTACCAGCCGGATGGAGCATATTTGCAGTGTGCTCCCTTCGGAGATGCTGTCTCTGTGAATTACTGTGGTGCAGACCAAAAACATCTGGCATTCCCTTATGAGGAAAGGTAAGCATAGATCCCTTATTGCTGGCCAGTCCTAGTGGGGCTCAACCTGTGGCTTCATTAGAAAAAGGAGTTAGGGAAGAATAGCATGAATCATATCTTCACTATGTGTGCAGAGATACCTGAACTTCAGGGCTAGGAGGCCACCGTCCCTTCACTCCTCTTCCACACCTCCCCTGCCTGAATACACTACTGACTTCTTTGTGGCATGGCATCATTCCAAGTTTGCATTCTTCTTGCATGGGGAAAAAAAAGCTACAGTGCACTCATCAGGACCTTTTTTGCATCTAGAAATTGCAAGGTGGCAATGCAAAGGGTAGGCTCTTTTGAACATGTGTTATTGACCAGACACAACACAGCCATAAATTCATGCTCAAAATGTAATTTAGGACTTGAACTGCTCCCCTTTGGCAGTCATATGGAATCACCATGGCAACTGTTCCACTGGGAACAGCATGGGTACACTGGAAAATACTGCAATCTTGGAAAATAATTTTGGGATGGAAATTTCATTTGAAAACGAGGTCTTGTATGAGACAATTGACTCTCTCTTTGATAAAATGCTAGAGAATGCTCCCCCTTCCAAAGAGGGGCAGTTCTTGGGACCATCAAGTTTGTGCAAATGCTGAGAGCTACATGTAGAATTTCAAAAAAAGCTCTGAAGTTTCAAAAAACCCCTGTCTTTCTGAAGTTGTTCAATTGAACAGAATAATACTTTTGTCCCTACTCAGTGTGCACATGCTAAGGACCCTCAAATTGAATATGAAGTCATAGCAAGGACAAACACATTGTCTTCCTGGGAGGAGATAAAGGAAGTTCCATTGCATGGTGGTGTGCTATTTGATGACCCTCACAATATTGCCACAGCAGCTGCCCAGTGGAGAAAGTCACTATAAACAGGGAAAGAGGCTCTGATAGTAAGGAATTATAGGTCATGTGAAGTACATTAAAAAAAAAAAAAGTACAAAATCCATTTTGTTGAGATTTCCTTTGTTGTTGCTTTACTCTGTAAAGCTAATTGTAAAGATTGATAAGCAAAAAACCTGTTCCTGTTGAGACTACACAGATTTCTAAGCTACTAAGTTTCTTTAACAGTCCTGGGTTTCCATCATGGTTTACACATGTAATAGATCCAAAAAATTTAATCCAATGTGCTCATTTCTGAGAAGCTATTGCATTTTTAAGTGAATAACCTTGTTCAACCTTTGCCTTTCTTCCTTACAATATTGTCTGATGGATGCTGGAAGCAGAGGAATTACAGTGCTTCCAGATTACTGCTCTGCTTTAAAGGGGGTGGTGTGGCCCACTGGGCTGGAACACAAGAGATGGATTCTCTATCAGGTAACCTTGGATGGCTGGTTTCACACCTGTAAGCATCAGCTAACTGTGGCTGGAAAACAGAAGGGGAAAGGGGAGCTGATGGCACCACTGCTTTGCAAGTGCTTGAGTCACAAGCAAAGAGCTGTGACACAAGGGAAAAGCTCTATCTAAGAAGCAAGATTGACCTACAGCTACTTCTGAAGCAGGCTTATTTTGGGACATGATTCAATTCTGCCAACTCTCTGTCATTTTGTAGCTAAAAACATGTGTATTCGATCTGAACACATTCACTCTGATCTGTCTGTTCAAGCTGTTTTTCAAGGTTAATGGTTAAATGGCTAAAAATATAAACGAGGACATTCGCAGGGGATGTTGGAACAACCGTGCAAAATTTTACTTCCTTTGTAATGCTACCTGTTCTTCTTCATCATCATAATCTTAAAGCACAAGAGGTTCCTCCTCCCGTGAATTACAGTTATTAGAGAAGAAAAGCATTTTACTGAACACTGTCAGTCTAACCTTTTGCAACAGCTCTTTGAAGACAGAAACAGATAATCTGAATTGTCTTGCAGTTGCAGATGCAAAAGCCATCAAGAAATAGTCAGTGAAGCTGTATTAGTAGTGAAAGTCTATTTCAGTATAAATGTAAAATGTTAAAAGTGTCTGTCCTTTAATATCTTTGTGAGGCTGAAATGAACATGGAATCTCTTTCATTCTTGTAGATGAACCAGAAATACTTGGATGCTAGTGTAAGGCTGTTTTAGAGCCTTCGGAAGCAATCAGACTATGAGCTGGGTGTTGTGTTCTCTAAAGAAAAAACATTTAATTGCTCCCAGAGCTGATGTGAGTCATTGTTTGTTTTCTGTTAGAGCAACACCTCAGTCCTCAGCAGGGACTCTGAAAGTGAGTTAGTTCCATTGTATTTTTGTCCAGTTGTCTGCCTGCTGCCCAGATTTCTAAGAAGCATTATCTGTCTCAAAGTACTTGAAGCCTTACTAGGCAAGACAGGAAAGTCCCAGAAGTATAGGCAAGGAGGAGTGAAATGAGTAGCCAATTCCACTTAACAGCTAGGAGCAGATATTCTGAGTCTTAGAGATATATCCTACCTGTCAAAACACTTCCCAGTCTGCTATTCAGAATAATGATGCCAAGGAACCAGAAGAGGGATAAAATGTTGTGCTTTAGGATAATTATGGTGGTGTTAATGATACTTTAATGGCTTATTTGGGTTTTAGACAAAATTTTCTCAAAACTGTTGAATTTCATATTAAAGCCTATATATATATATATATAAATCAATAAAGTATAATGTGATTCTTTAAGATAATTATAAAAAATTTTTTCTCTGCCAGGTNAAGTATAATGTGATTCTTTAATCTAATTATAAAATTTTTTTTCTCTGCCAGGTGGTTTTCCACATGATACAACATGGAACTTCTATTAATCATCATAATAAACAGAATCAACAGCATCAAATGCTAATCAGTTCTCCACATTTAGGGTGCTGTAGTCTGTGTGTGTGTTTCTCTCCTAAATGGTGGCATAATGTAGAAGAATAGGGCAGTGTCCATTGAAAGAGTGTTCATATTTTCTGATGCTTCAGTTTGCAGGAGTCACCAGAAAACAGCTAGAGCACCCGGATGCATGTATGTCCGATGGCTAGTAACAGTTTCATGCACGTTGTAAGGACAGTTCTGTTGCACCTGTCAGCATCCATGGGATTTTTCAATACTTTTGTTTCCCTACAGCACTAAAGGTGCTATGAGACATGAAGTATTTCTGTATAATACGGGATCTGGGTGAAGTAAATTTGTGAGCTATTGTGAACTGGCGGTTCAGACCGGCAGTTAAGAGACGTAGCAGCCCTGAATTTACCCTGTGTTTTCATAATGCAGGGTTACCTGTCCTCTCTTCTTCTAAGATAGATAATTACACAGAAATTATAAAGATTTCTAAAATAAATCTCCCATAACTATCTACTTGATTTCAGATATTTCAAAATTACTCAGGACGCTGAGCAAGACTGAAAAATTTTCTGCATTTTTGCTTGCAGTTTTGGAAACTTTGGTCCAAATATAGTGCTTCTCATTACTAATGAATATTGCTTAATTTGCCTTACAGGTATCCTTAACTCAGGTCATCATTAATACAATACTTCCAAAGAAGGAAATCATTTCACTTTGAGGTTTTGTTTACATCCCCTGCTTGGGGTTTTTTTTTGGTCTCATAAATGAGAAACTTAGTGCTGCTTTTCCTATGGTGACATCATTTGCCAAACTTCTGTCCCACACTTAGACTCAGATAATCTGGTTGGATTAAAGCTGCAGTGGTCAATGCTACAATGAACTGACCTTCTCATGGCATTGAATCAGTCCTACCTGTAGGTACTGCATCATATAGCAGTATAGTATCTACAAAACTGCCTTTTTAAATAGTTGCCTTTTACATTTCCTGAAGGTTAGTATGATAGAAAAATACATATAGTCCTTCTGCTTACAATGTTTTTTGGTACAAGCAACACTCTTCAGCTGACTTTGGTCTTCCCATCTTGCAGATTTTATGACAGAAAAGAAGTGCAGGTTTTGAAGCCTGGTATATTGAATTAGTCATTGCTTCATTTTACCATGCTGTGAGAAGTACAAGCAGAGTCACTGACAGCTGTTCTTCTCAAGTGTTTTGTACGAAAAGATGATTGGTGCACATTCAACTTTTGGAGTCTTGGCATCATATGCAATTACAGAAATGGTAATGGAAAAGTTTCAAGAACAGCAATGATGTAGTGCAATAATTCTGATCCATGATAATGATGGGTTCAATAAGGTGAAGTGCTGGATCCTGCCCCTGGGTCACAAAAACCCCATGCAGTGCTATGAGCTGGGTACAGAGTATGTGGAAATCTAAAGGACCTGGGGGTCCTGGTCAACAGCAACTGAACATGAGCCACACGTGTGCCCAGCTGGCCAAGGAGGCCCATGACATCCTAGCCAGTATCAGGAACAGTGTGGCCAGCAGGACCATGGCAGTGATTGTCCCCCTGTGCTTGGCACTGGTGAGGCTGTACTTTGAATTTTGTGTCCAGTGCCAGGCCCCACACTACAGCAAGGACAGTGAGGTGCTGGAGCGTGTCGTGAGAAGGGCAATGGAGCAATGGATCTGGGAAAGGGCCTAGAGAGTAAATCCTGTGAGAAGCATCTGATGGGGCTGGGGGTGTTCAGCCTGGAGAAAAGGAGGCTCAGNCACGTGTGCCCAGCTGGCCAAGGAGGCCCATGACATCCTAGCCAGTATCAGGAACAGTGTGGCCAGCAGGACCATGGCAGTGATTGTCCCCCTGTGCTTGGCACTGGTGAGGCTGTACTTTGAACTTTGTGTCCAGTGCCAGGCCCCACACTACAGCAAGGACAGTGAGGTGCTGGAGCGTGTCGTGAGAAGGGCAATGGAGCAATGGATCTGGGAAAGGGCCTAGAGAGTAAATCCTGTGAGAAGCATCTGATGGGGCTGGGGGTGTTCAGCCTGGAGAAAAGGAGGCTCAGGGATGACCTTATCACTCCCTAAAACTGCCTGAAAGGAGGGTGTAGCCAGGTGGGGTCAGTCCCAGGCAACCAGTGACTGGATGAGAGGACACAGCCTCAAGCTGCACCAGGGGAGGTTCAGTTTGGACATCAGGAGGAATTTCTTAACGGAAAGCAGAGTCAAGCATTGGAACGGACTGCCCAGGGAGGTGGTGGAGTCACCATCCCTGGAGGTGTTCAAGAAACAACTGGATGTAGCATGCACTGCCCTGATCTGGTTGACAAAGTGGTGATCAGTGACAGGTTGGACTTGTTGACCTTGCAGGTCTTTTCCAGTCTAAATGATTACATGATAATTAGTCTGTCTGTCCTATCTAGTTTAGGTCTTTCAAAAAGTATATTTTATTAATCTGATAAAAAGAAACACAGTGGGAAATATGGAATAACTACAGCAATAAAAACCAAAACCAGTATTGCCCTAAGTATGAGTGTAATTCTGGCACCACTTCTTCAGAAGCTCTCTGGTGCTGTCTGAAAGAGAGACACAATTTAAGTACTTAAGAGATCTATAGAAAATTGAAGAAAAGCAGTGCTGAAGCTGATCCGTGTCAACAGCAGGGCTTTGAAAATGAAAACGCTCATCACACATCAGACCTGACCTGGCATCTGCATGAGAAGGAATGGGGTAGCAAGCAGTGAAACACTCATGAGATGTTGTGGACAGAGCTGCCAAACCTGTCCTGAATTAAAAAACTCTGCCTCAAAAACACCATCTGCTCTTACAAATCGGAATATTTTAGTGAACAGGGGAACAGGGCTGCTAAAAAACCTGCAACAACATCCTTCAAATGCACACATCATATATTCAGACTAAGCTGTCATCAAATAATAAAACTGTGCTTAAAACAGGAGACAGTGAAAAACAGCTAAAGGAACAAATGGTTGCAAAATAAGTGAGGGCAGCTGTCCTAGATTATGCCAGTGTTCACAAGTGTTTGTGAAACCTACAAATAAACATGTTTATATTTTTAGACTTGGAAATAGACAATAATTTAGACATGGAAAGTTTTTATGTGATGCCAGATTAGCAGAACATCATAGTGATGAATGCCTTAGAGGTAAAGCTAGGTAAATTAAAGTTTTGCCTACCCAGCACTTGCTCAGCATATATATTCCTCTCTGGATACTTAGAGTGTGTTCCAGATCAGAAGTGTGGTCAACTGAAAAGAGCCCTGTCCTGAGTGAGCCAAGTATCAGTTACACAGTCTGGAGCAAAATGCAGAGCATTAGAGAGTTAATCTCATATAGGTATTCCTCTTTCAATTCAAACCACTGAATAATCCAGACTTGCCTCCTATGTATACAGTCCTTGAGAAACTGGGGCTGGCAAGTCATATTCAGTAGGTCATTTGATCCATCACTTTAGTTTAGAGCTGGGCTTAGGTGAGAGGCTTTCCAGTGTGCACATGCTAAGTAATGGTTTGGCTTACAGTAAGAGTACAAAAAAGCTATTTAGCAATAGCTGTTTATGTAAGCATTTATTTTACAATGCTCTAGTTGAACTCCTCCAAAGTGGATTAAGTTGAACAGCTCAAAGGCATTTTTCTGTGAAATTTGACAACCCACAAAAATAGTTAGGGAAGAATAATGATGGCCCATTAAATTTGCACCTGAGCTTATTTGACAGTAAATTCCCTGTGTTGACAGGTCCCAAGAGCACAGAGCTCGTAAGTGGATTGTACACATAAAGTGTGGTGTGGTTGCAGCAGACAGGCAGCCAAACAGCCTTGAATGCTCAGTGGAGGCACGAAAGGTTATGCTGGAGAGCAGCAGAGCTTTTGTTGGCTAATTAAACAACCATGCTGTTACAGAGCAAAACAAATTAAGGAAGGGAAATATAAGACAGGGGCAGGGTTGAAATAGCAGTGTCAGCTGGAAAGCTGTGGCACAGAGCATTGACTGATGTGACAGGGATGTAAACACACGGACTTCCAGATTTAAAGGTATTAAGGCATTGCTTCACAAAACCTTGCAGTGTCTAATCTGTTTACAAATGTGACCCCTTAAGGTGCTCACATTTTTAAAAAAACATTCCTTACCCATTGTTAAGGAAATTTCCCAGTCTGACCACTCACGAGGCTCTGGCAGCCACAGTCCCCATGTCAGAGACTGTCGCTGTTGGGACCGCAGCCCCTTCGCAAGCAGGGGCTGCACTGAGCCCACAGCAGCCCCGCTGGAGTCCCTGCTCACCCCACTCTCACTCAGACGAGGCTTCCCAGGGCAGAGTCTCAGATGTCTCATTCCATAGAACAATTTATTCACGGTGCAGTAACACAGAAACAGCCCGAGCTGGTGCCTCCGAGGAGGATCCCGAGCAAAGGAACCCCTGGGCTTTTACACCCTCGCGGTCCAAGCTGTGCGCAAGTCTCAAGTCTCCCAAACCTCGCTCTTCCTCCGGAGCCCTCGGCTCCTGCTGTGTCTCCCAGTGTTCATTCCCCTGGCCGGCCCCACCGCTCTTCGTGCGCTTGGTTATGCAAAGGGTCGGCAGGTCACGGCCTCTCGTCTCTGTGGGCTCTCACCCAGAACTCAACCAGCATCTCAGTCTGTACCCTGAACTGCAGCTTGCAGAGCGAGCTACCTGCACCAGTGTATTCCTCAGTACCCATGCTGTGGGAGCAGGTACCACCATCTTTTCTCTCCCTGCTACAGCTGTAGGTATAGACATAAAGCTCGATGTGATGTGCCACACTTATTCTTGAGAGCGGTCTTCTGGGTTGTGTACACAGCGGGAGTGCCTATGGCAAGCTGTGTGAGCTGTACAGCACTGCCGCAGGACAGGGCTCTCTGCAGCATCTTTGTGACTCCTGAGCTTTTGCTGTGCTCGGTAACACATGGTGGTCTGTGAATTCAGGTTTGCTCTTACAGGCATCTTATGCTTGGTGTTTTGGTGCCACTCTTTGTCTTTACTTATTGTTTAAACGCTTTTAATCACTCAGTCACAGGATGCATCTTAGAAATAACAATGCTTATTATGAAGACAGTCCCCAGTATGGTGCTGCTTTGGATGAGTTCCCAGGGGAGATTGTGTTTGCTGGCAATGATGCCCACCATTGTGCTTCAGTTATTTGTTTCATAGGCCCACGTCTGTCATGCCCTGGAAGTCATGCACCAGGCTGACCAGGAAGCAATAATGTGGGAAGTGGGTGAATGCACTGCCCCTCACATCATCTGGGTGGACAGAGTTCATACACAGAGATTTGTGGTAATCGGACACTTACCTGTATGTGGAGTGCTTCCTACTGTTGAAGAAGGGTAGATGGGCTATGAATTAATTTCCTTGTCAGCACTTTGCCATTGTTTATTACAACAGGGGCCAGAGGGCTTTGCTGAGTCCAGAAAGTAGTTGATGCTTAGGTGACAAATGGGAGGTGGACTGAGGAAAGCAACTTCAGAAAAACATGCTCTCAAAGCCATGTTCTCACTTACACCCAGGCAACACTGCTGTACACAGGCAACACTGTACTATGCAGGCACCCTTACTCAGGAGAGCAGCTGCCTCGCCCTCTCCATTTCCTCAGTTACTCCCCCGCAATTCTAGGCAATGCTTCTTGTATATTTTATCAGTCTTGATGGCCTTGTACTGTAAATATTTTATGTGGAAAGGCACTGCTCTGCCATGGCGGTTGGGAGAACAGGACGGTCTTTAGCAGAGCTGCCACGCTTAACAATCTGGGTGAGTCCAGAACAGAAACCCACAGGCTGGTTGCTGAAATCCTCTGCCTTTTTTAACCATAGCTGCCTTAAGGGGAAGGGAAGTGCATGAACACCATGCCAGCATCATCCACACGTGAAGCTCCTGAGTCTTGCTAGCACAGAGAGGTGTCTGCAAAGGCTGTCCCTATTCCTGAGGCTGCACTGCCCACAAGATGCTTCAGGAAACAAACATTCTGGGCTCAGCCTTTGCTCTACACAGAAAATGTTCTGTGTGACAACAAGAGAACCTCCTCCTCTGGCAGGCATTTCTCAGGTTCTTCAGGTCTACTCTCCTGTAATTTGTTTTCATTTTCTAATGAAATCATTGTGATGAAATGAGACAATTGTCCCCTGTGGGATTTGAATAAGCTAACTCGTGCTTGCCATTAATTAGCTGGGTTTCAGTTCTTGATTTCAAACTATTAAAATAATTAAGTTTGTATGAAGGCTTAATCACAGAAAGTAGCTGAGTCTTACAGTAATGTCAGTATGAGTCCCACCGGGGAGCATGTTCCCAGTTAGCTGCTTCCGAACATTGCTTCTGGTGACCTGCTCATACGGTCTAATTGGTCTGAACTGAAAGCAGAGTGAAACCAATTAGGACTGCAGAAGTCTGGTACATCGTTGGGGCCAGCTTAGGGAGTTTTTTCACATTATGGTTTGTTAGAGAATCTTTCCCTCTGGCCAGCTGTTGAAAAATGGTTTATTCTCTTTTGGCAGGAGCTGAAATTCAAGTCACATGCTCATGCCCTTGCTACATAAATTTGAATATCTGAAGTCAAGAGTGCGATTAAGAGTAGTGCGGAACCCTTGTCTAAATGAACATAGAAAGCTATGAAGATGACCCAAATCTAAGTAGGGCAAAAAGTGACTGTACCTCATGCTGAGCTGTGACACTGTCCGAGTCAGGAGTGCTGATGTGGAAATTTAAGTAGCACTTAACACATTTTTCTG
>VZTI01003752.1:134250-150911 GCA_013397865.1 Struthidea cinerea
CCGCGCCTCCGTCCCTGCAGGTAGATCTGTGCCTGGGAAAATTGTGTGCTTTAAAACACTTCAAGAGGCTTTTCCAGTTTTCCTGTTTTGCACCAGCTCAGAGAGTGTGTGTATGCAGTGTAAACATACTGCATGGAACTGGACTGGTTTTATTAAACACCGAATCACTTTGTCCAGGACAGCAGAATTATTAATCAGCCTGGGTGAAGATGATTTTCCCTGGCTTTCTCTGAGTTACACCATTGTTAACAGCTTGGTGTCTTAGGAGATCAGTTGTCTCAACTCTAGTTATATTATCTTTTGCATCAATTAATTAATGTATTAATTAATTAATGTATTAAATAGTGTATTAATTTTGTGTTAATTGCTTTCCCATTTTTAAAAAATATTCCTAAATTTTTAGCTTAGCTGTAATAAAAACATTGCTTCACAAGTCAGAATGTTCTGAGGACATAATTCCAACGTATAGACATGTCTTCTTTTACTGTCTGTTTTTAAATATTTTTTTTTAATGTTGACTAGAGTTTTCCTGCATTTTTCTCTCCCCTTCTTAAAGGTACAAGACAAATAAAGCTTTACTGGGGAGAGAAATGAAACCATAGATGATGAAATTGTAGAAAGATGAAAAAAACAGAGGGGAGTATCTCCTTGCTACTGCGTGGTTGTCAGTTCATCAGCTGAGAGTGAAGTAGTAAGTGTAACAATCCGGAAGAAGAGTATCAAAGCAGGAAAGGACCAGAATGCAATGTAAAACTGTGCTGAAATAAAAGTAGTGTAACTACACCAAACAAAGGGAAAACCTTGCCCTGAACATTGCTGCACTTGTGTCTGTTTGAAATGGAAGGGGTTTGCAAACATGCAACAAAAATGATCAGAGCTGGGGAGATGGCTGCAGGCAGAGGTTGCCATATACCCGGTTCCAAGTTAGGCAAGAGTTGGGAAGCGATGACAGCATAATCCCCAATGAAACAAGGCATCATAAGAGACTTCAGGGCTTCTACTCAATGTTCCTCACCTTTTAAAACCACGAGGGGACACTCAGTGATGCTAAAAGGAAATCTTTCTTACTCAGTAGTTAATGAACCTTGGCATAAGATAACGTTGCACTCGCCCATGCAAAAGCAAGGTTGAAAGCTTTCCTTACTATGAAGGATCCAATCAGTGGAATGCAATTCTCTTAACTAGTCATTCAGCACATGCTTTACATACAAAGTTGATTAGAAGATGTATATTATGGTTACTTCTTTACTGCCAGTGTAATACTGGTGGTGCAGCACTTTAAATTTCATTACCATATACACCTTCTCTAAGAAGGTTCTACAGCTTTTTCTTTCTGTGCAAATTTATCTATGTCAATAAAGGTAAAGTCTTTGCTGAAAAAGCACAGATTATTCAAACTCTGTCAGAAACAGGCAGTATAGCTCTTCTTCCAACCATCGGAAGCACAGTGGTGTTACTTGCTTGCTATTTAAGAGCAAGTGCGTAAGGAGATAGAGGTATGGTACCCTGTCAGCTTTTGTGTGGCTACAATGCTTGCTTCATTTAGGAGCTGCTGGAATTGTGTTGTATTACTTCAGAATGGCCATCCATATGTTCTAGTGCTGTGGGTTTGTAGAAACAGTCCTGTTCATAGATAAGGACTTAAGCAGGTTTCGAAGTCCAATTATCTCAGTTTGCCAGCATTCAGATGGATCCTTTTTGATTGTCTGGTATTTCCTATTGATTGTCTTAGGACCAAACTAAGCTGATCTCTCATGGTGTTACAGCCACATGTTTCTGGTTGGGAAAGATGAAAACAGGATGTACCTGCTGGCCTTTGGTCACAGCTTACAGCTCACCTGCCTTCTTGTACTTACACGTGGTTGAATCTACTTAAAAAGAACCAATCTGCCCAATTTGCTGAATAAATTCTATTCCAAATGAACATGTTGGAGTAATATTTTGTACAGAAATGGGTCTTGACTTTTTCCTAATGTTGCTGGTGGTGGGACCCAACCTAGAGTTATGCCTTTTATTTCAGAGAACTTCTTATGCACATGGATGCTGGATTGTTGAGCTTATAATCAAATCCAGGTTTCCCAGGTGCCTAGAAAGACAAGTAAGTGATATCCTTATGCACTTATGTAACCCTTTCTGCTTAGCTTTTGTTTCTTCATCCCTGGAACAGAGTTTTTTGAATCTTTCCCGTTTTTCTGGTAGCATTGCTTGTTTCTTTCTTCCTGAGAAGCTGGGCTGAAAATGACATTATTTAGGTTTTTAATTAATGAAATAACTTGACTGATTTGATGAAACCATTCCCATTGCTCTCTGAGGACTTTAAACCAAATCCTCACTTTCCCAGCATTGAGAATAGAAGGCGAAAGACATTTAGACCTGAGTTGCTGATAGGTATTGTAACCATCTGGCCTCTGAAGCCGAACCGGCTGTCAGCTCTGGGCTGAGAGACCCAGATGGACTGCAGAGGTCTGGTGACAGGGGAGCTGAATAGGAAATATCATGAGAAACATTTCTGCCATGACTTCAACAGGGAGGAGGTCAGGCTTTCTTCACATTGAAAGTGTGCAAAGGGAGATGCTTTTCATACCGAGCTCTCCAGCATCCCTTAAATCTTCTGTTAAAAAACCGTGCCTTTGCCAGTCTTTGAGGATCATAAAGGGAATGTATTGTTATATTATTCTTGTTTCTCTCAGACCAAGCAGGAGAAACATTAAGGAGGGAATGTCCTGCTAGCTGACAGTTATTCATTTCTTATGAGCGTTTTGAAGTCCAGATCATGTGTTTGTATTCTCAGGCTGTATTATTTTTCCCATGGTTTCTGAGCTCTCCTTGTGTTTTTTTCAGAAGGGTTTCCTCTTAAGCTAGGCCATTATCAGTCATAGAAGAATTATCATGGCACAGCAGCTGTGCAGCTCATTACACATCTAAGGCAGGCACCAAAAAGGTTTTCCCACAGACCAGCAAAGCTGTTTTTCCCAAAGAAAAAGATATTGCACCTTCAAGTGTTCTGTTGCTCTGCTGGACTTGACTCTTGTCTCAGCTTGGATATTCACAGCTATCCACAGCTTGGATAGCTCATCCCAAGAGCCCCGTTCCCCCTATAACTTCAGTGAAAGAAATTAAAATGCGTTATGATAATAGCAGTATCTGATAAATCTGCTGCAGATAGGCAGAGCTGCACGGTTTAGCAGAGCAAATAGGCTGGCTTCAAAGAGCTGTAACTATGAGGAAAATCATAACTCTGGGAGGATATATTCTAGGCACAAAATCTGTGGGTTATGAAAAGGCCCTGCTCTCTCCTATGCTGCACAGCCTTCAGGAGAACAAGGATGTTGTTTGCTTTGTCTCTTGAGTGGCTTGAGCTGAAACAGTATGCTGACCTCCGAGCCACTGGCCAGCAGAGGAAAGGGCCAAGCTGTGCAGGGGCCCATCAGTACCTGCCTGCAGGAACCACATAGCTGGGAGACAAAGCCCTGCACAACCAGGCTACCAAGCAACAAAGGCAAAGCCACAGGTACAAGGAGCTGTCTGCCAGATGAAAACATTAGGGTCTGGCTGGGGGCCTGGCCCAGAAGCAGTTTTGAAGCACTTTGGTCGTCTTCATGTTCTGATGAGAAAGCAGACTAGCCACTTTTTCATCACTCTGGGACCAGCTATGATATCAAGCCTCTTGCAGGAGGTGAAAATACCACCAGGATTTCACAAGGGTATTTATGGCATGCGATAGACAGTGGTGGATCCTGCAGATTTCCCATGCATGTCCTTCACAAGCAAGCTGTGGTATGGTGGGAGATAGGGGATGAACAGTGCTGGAGGCTGCCACATCCTGTTTGTGTCCTGTTTGGGAGAAATGTTGCCTACATTGCGGAGACAGGTAGTCCAGTCTGCACCACTGCTGGGAGAAGGCAGTCAACAGCTCTTCTCATAAACCTTGCTGATGACAGCTGCCTTTCACCTAGTAAGCCTGTGCATGTAATCTGAACCAAAAATGGACTTGCACTTAGCACTCTTTCAACAGAAATCACATCCAGCTCATTACAGTTGTTGTGGCTAATAATCACTGACAGATGTCTGAATAAAACCAGGAAACAGCAAGAGCAGAGGAGTGGGTGGTGCATGTGCTCCCTTCGGTGACCACGTTCTGTGTGTCACTTCAGTGGGGGGGGACTGAGCCTGTACTGTGATTATAAATAGCACACCTCTGTTTCTGTTTTGAAGTATCTCCATATGGGAGTGAAGAGATACTGAAAGCTACCCTAGATTCTCCAGTCTGTTGCTGGCATTGCTCCCAGAATGCAGCCTGCTGGAACTTTGAATTCACCATTACAGAAATGTTGGAGGAATTGCTTATCAAAGAATGAACAATCTTTATTTCCCAATAAAAAAATACATGTAATGTTTCTTGCAACTAGAACTGAGTATAATGAAGAGACAAAACCGAAATAATGGAAGATATTTTTGACATGTTGATGTGCTTAGCCTTAGTCATCTGCCTTTAGTGATTATGCACTAGGCTTTGAGAGCCAAAGATATAATAGAAAATGTAGGAAATTGAAATGATGAAGTTAAAAAAAAAAAATTCAGCTACAAGGGTAATCTCCCATGCTTTTTTTTTTTTTTTGGCCAGTGTCTGTAAATTCTACCCATACTGAGATAAGCTAATTGGAAAAAGAGCAGACTGTGAGCTTGAAGTTTTTTTTCACAAAAAACTGTTTCAAAGTAACTCTCTTGATTATAAAATTTTCATTTCTTCAGTTTCTTGGTGACATAAATCATCATGATCAGAGAAAAAAAGACACAGAATTCACACAACTTCCCACACTTGTAATTGCGTATTTGATCGTAGTGTTTATAATTTGTGTAAATAGTCTAAATCACTGTTTAAAGAGGACAAGCAACATAATATGGAATAATTCACAGTGTGCATACAAACACCTTAAAAATCTGTGTGGACAATTTCAAAGCAATTAATTAACAAAGGTTCTTGACTTTAGTCAGCTTTAATGTACTCTTCTTTTATTAAAGTACTGATTAGTCCTGCTCTGGTGGTAGGAGATAACTAGAGAAGGGCAGCTAGGCCTCAAAGCATGAAAGGATTTGGAAAATCACACTGGAGGTGAGACTCAGGAGAAAACTCTAAATGGCTAGTTTGCATCCTATCAGATTAATTATCATCAGTGGTCTAATAAGAATGCTGTCTGCTTGGCACTGTGAATGCTTTCAAGAACCAATTGGAAAGTGCTGCCAGGTGTGCACACTGCAGTTGTGCATACTTTTTGTCATTTGCTGGTGGAATGGCTTCGAATAAATGGTAGGGAACCATACTGACTAGTGATGCATGCAGCACATTTAAATTAGTTTTGTTAACTAACTCTCAGCCTTCTGTATGACTCGTACTTGCAATAGAAGCTGGCAGAGAAACCATCACCTTTCTCACAAATTAGTTTTGGCCAGCTTTGGTACGTGACTGTCAGTCCTAAATGACGGTGTGTGTCTTGGAGGGCTTTGCATCCGTCTGCTGGTTTAGAGAAATAGCAGGAGTTTGGTAAAAAGGCAGCAAAGGGAAAAGTGTTGATATATGATCTCTCAGTATGGTTGGGGGTTTTTTATCAACTAGAACAAAGAAAGATGATCAGGAGTACTAGAAATGCCAGTCCAGTGGCACATAGGTGAAGGCTCTCACCAAAATTTAAGTGTTAATCAGTATTGCTGTGTTTTTTAAGGCTTGCAAAAGTCCACCTCTGAGGACCTAGGCAGAAAAGGAAGTTTGCTCACCTTTTCCCTATGTGTGCAATTCCTTTTCCTCTTGCATTGCCGGTAGTGGAGCTAGGCCACCTAAAACTAACAATGACATGTTTTTACCACATCAGTTCCAGCTGTTCAGTACTTGAATGTGAGGCTGAACACCTGAAAGCCTGCAGTTTCATTTTTTAGTGTGCTTAAGTGGCTGTGAACTTAATGGTTACCTGTAAGCTGTCAGAGGTTATTAGGGTCCTTGAAGGCTGAATTCTGCTCCATATAATGCATAAGGAAGAGGTGATCCAGCCACAAAAGTTCTAAGTAGCATGTGGCTTGTAGTCATCAACAATTTTGGTTTCAACTTTTAGTCTGCCATTGAACACCCATAATATTTCAAGGTCTCACAACTTTTGGAAGTCATATGCCTTGTCCAGCCCTAGGATTTCCTACCATTGTGTCAAATCCTGTATGTGTATGTAGCGTCCTGCATGCATTTGCTATTGTGAGTCTCACAGAGGAGCAGAAACAGAAACGTGTGTGGTGAACCACAGTGAAAGCCATGTAAACTATGGCTTTTTTTCTTGTCTAGTTGGGTCTGAAAAGTGTCCTGATGTTTCTGGACTAGTGATTTAAGGAGGAAATTGACAACAGAATTTTTCCTGTTAGAGCTAAATCTCAACCTTTTGGTTTGTTTCAGTGCACCTGCAGCTGAAAGGTATTGCATGTGTTAGGAGAGCTGTGTGTCAGTACGCATCTCTGGTAGGGAAAGAAAATGTCCTTGTTGGATCTTTGACAATTTAGTTTCTTTCACAAAAATTGAATCCCCACACACTAAATCAATGTAACTGATTTCCTGTTTCACTCCTCTTTATATTTCCTTTCCATTTCAGAAATTACAAGGCTGTGTAAAGACTTGAATTTTCTCTCTTTGGTAAATTGCTATTTACACAATCTGGTTAAATCTGGAGAAAAACTGCAGAAAAAACAGGTGTCTGAGCCACCTATTCAGGCTAAAAAAAGGTTTGCATGAGAAGTGATTAATACCTGATTTACTTAAGTAATTTGGGAGTTCTGCAATTTATTTTTGCAGAGGTCTGGGAGAAGCCTGCCTTTTCTGTTATTTTTACAGATTTCTGAAAAGGTGCCATGTCTTCCATTCTTGTTTCTAACACAGAAAAAAGTCAGGCAGATCCAACTGCACTAAAACTGAAAGAACTTAACTGAGAGGCATGGGCTGTATTCTGAGAAAATAAAAACAATGTATATTTAATACAAAGACATCCTCAGAAAGTGTCTGGGTGGCAGTCTACAAAATCAGATCCAAGAAGGTATCGAGACACTGGATTCCCATATCATATATATCCTCCCACAAAAAACTTGTGAACCTGGACTAGAGGCAAGATGAGCTGGTGGAAATAAGTCCTGGCAATGGTCTCCAAGCACGCACAGAATATGGTGATTAAACAGGATCTGAAGAACCAAAGTACTACTGGGTTTGTTGGTGATTGTGGTCTTGGTTTTTTTGTTTGTTTGTCCAGCTCCAGGGTTTCTATATGATGTGGACGGGTTCTGTGGACCCTGCCTCTGATCCTCAGGACTGTTCAGGTTTTGGATTATCATCGATAGTATCTCTAGTCTAATGTGAGAACCAGGATTAAAATACTTCAAGCTTTTCTGTCACAAAAAAAAAAAAGGGAAACAGAGGTAATAATTCTTCTGCTCTCATAGACTGGTGAGAAAATTATGAGGCACTTGGATTCTTTAGTAACAGAGAACATAGGACTTCCTGGGGATGACTAGAGGGGTATATAGGGTACCAGAACTCCCAGGACTCCTGGGACCAGGATTCCCAAAATTTCCTGCACAGATGGATCACTTGTTATCAGTTTTGTTATACTTTCAAGCACCTGCCCGTATGTTATCTTTTAAAAAACACGACACAGTGTGATTGGGCAGAAATGTAGGTTTTACATATGCACAGGCTATTCCCAACTATTTCTCTAGAGAGTAAATGCCATGTTTCTGACCTCACCTTACTTGACTCCTTTTTTTCAGAACTGCCCTGCTCCTTGTCTAATTGTGTGCAAACTATTGGAGGAAAGGGAGATTGTCATACTATTGGAGTACTGTTTTAGGAGGAGTAAAGATTCTGTTTCATGAAAACGCAGTGACTGCAGACAGTCTGTGTCCTACAGCTCTGCCTTTACTGACGTTTTCTCAGGTTTTTGTGTAGCTCCAAAATGGTAGACTTGCATTTGCGTCATCTATATCCAATTTACCATACTGCACTGGGGAGTGATTCTCAAGCTTCTAGCATAACCTCCAGGATCATCCTGTAATCCTAACTCATTTGTGGGACTAACTGGTGAATAGTTTCAGTGTTATTCTCAGTTGTCAGATCAAATCCACTAAAACTAGAAGACAGGCAGGATGTTGCCCTTATGTTCTCTTTCAGAGGCCTCAGCTACTAGAAAATGTTAATGACCTTGGTTTGCTCCACTAACCTAACTTAGGTTGCAGGCTTTCTGACTGTGAAGCGTGAAATATGTGCATTTAGGAGATTCTGCATTTCTCTGTTTGTTCCCTCTGATCAAGGGAACGTAGTAGGCAGCTGAATCCTGGCAGAAGGTTTTTTGAGAAATCCTTGCCAATTCAGCTGCACTAGCCATTAACTGCTGGATAGTTGTCATAAGGCAACATGGAGTTGAACAGAAAGTCTTGAACTCTTTTTCACACTCTACCAGCAACCATCTGAGAAAGACAAAATGATGAAAGCTTGTTTTTCTGGGTGAAGCTTTAAACATTCACTATCAAAAAGACAGTGAAAACTTTTTATCTTGGTGCATGTTTTCTAGATGATCTTTAAAGCAAAGATCTTTTTGAATATCGTCAATCAAAAGAGTGGGGCACGAATCTACAGACATCACTAATCAGATTACACAGGGGACACTTGGGTTTGATCAAACAGATTACATTTGGATTTATTAAAAAAACCCCCAAAAATATTTTTAAACAAATGTTTTGTCAAGCTTTCAAAAAGGAGAGAAGCTTCATCTCAGGAATTCCTTTCTCAAAGTCAGCTGCTTTGTGTATTAACTTATTTAATTTCATCTCATCCATTCTGCAGCAGGCCTTTTCATATGACTTCTCTTTGTGGTGACAGTGATGTTGCCAGTACGATGTGCCCCCACCCCTTCAGCCAGCTCTGGGAGCTTCCCTTTCCAGCTTCCATGTAGAAACTTTGGCTGCTTCTCTGTGCTCCAGAAGTACCATAACATATGGAGCTGTTGCTTTGGGATGTGATGTCCCAAAGCCATTGTTCTGCATACAGAGATTTTTGTCTAACCTAGTTGATGCACACTCCTTGGATGGCCCAGAAAAGAAGCCCACAGTAGAGCTGGAAAGGAGGGAAGTCACAGTATTCACTCACAGAACTTGCAGACACTGAATTGGCTGGAGCTTTCTCTGATACCAACAGTTATGTGGAATTATAATTTATCTTCTGACTTGAGTCTCTAGCAGCATTTTGTCTGTCATAAGTTTCAAATATGCTCCTCACACCATGGAATGGGCTTCATGTTCCTCTTCCTTTTTTTCCCCCCAGTCTTAGGTTTCTGCAGTTTTATGTGGACCTGCAGCAGCTGCTGTCCCGTACTTGGGAGTAATTTCCCACAGTTAATTTATAGGTGTCAAATACTTGCTGTTTAAATCAGCATATAACCCATCTTTATTGGCAGTGACAAGTGAGTGCTCACGAGTTATCCCATTAACCTCAGTAAAGCATCACTTCAGTGATACTAATTTTAGCAGGGTCAGATGGAAAATTACTTATTTTTGCGTTTAAGGTAAAGTGCCTCAGATTTTCATCTTGTTTTTGTCTCTTGTATCTGAGGGAATTTTGGAGGGTAAAATAGTTGTAAAGCATATTTATTTCAAAGAGCAGCCACACAGTGAATAGTGTCATTCTGTCACAGTCTGCTTAAGGAATCTTTGGGACACAGTGGTAGTGTTTCTTCCATTACTTAACAGCTCCTTATGGAACCATTCAGAATTAGAACTTGTATTAAAAATAATCCTTTTATGCGGGTTTTGGAGAAGTCTTTTAACTCAAAATATTTCGCTGACGTTTTTAATCCAAATCGAGCCTTTATTCCAGTTCACTTAAAGCAAAATATAATGTTCTCCCTTTACATTCTACCTGTTCTCACTTCTTCCACAAGAAATGGGCTATCTTTCCTTGCACAAAATCAATTTTCTGTCCTGAGTGCATCTGCAGTACTTGTAAAGCTGCTTGTTACATCGCCATCTAGTGACTTAAAATCATTGCAAAACTTACCTGAAGACGTTTCACTCACAGCCAAGTCATAGTGTTGAAGACCCTTACTTGCTGGTGCAGTTGCCCGTCCTTATATGTGGAACGTCTAACGGAACATGAGTGATTTCCTAGAACTTGAAAAATTAATCTTTTCTCTGCTGTCAGTGTATTTTTATAAAAAGTAGATGCAAGAGGAGGGAAGAAATATGCCAGACAGCCTTGAGTATAGAGCTAAAAAAAGTACCAATATCCTTTTAAAGAAGTATTGATTTGGTGTACTGAAGCATAGTAGCACTAACTGAAAATTACCTGTGCATTTTCGAGCTAGAGGTCTCCTCCGTTCTGTTTGATTTTTAATACAATCTGTATTATCTGTTTTTGTATTCTCTTCTTGGGTTGAGTGTTCATATTAAGCAACAGTTAAGACGGCATGGGAAGCAAATGTACAGTACCCTTTTAAAACATAATAGAATTGTGTAGCCAGAATAAAGTTGCTTTTTTGTTTGTCAGTTATAAAGTGAGCAGCTGTGGGATGGTACATGGTCTTTGCATTTGTAAAGGTGGGCAAAATATTATAGAAGACCAGGTGCTGCTTTTGATTTAGATATGTGGTAGCACAGGTGAACAGGATGTTTTGAGGGCATTTCTTTACTGACTGCTTCAAAACAAGCAACAGGTGTTAAGCATATCTGATTTTCTGCTTTTATTTTTCACAGATGTGCTAAATGGGCAAGGACATTATTTCTAATCAGAGAGACCCACAGCTCTTTTACTTCTTGCAACAAGATAATTTCTTACTCTTCATGTCTCTGTGTCCTGTGTCTGTTTCTGTGTCGTGAGAGCCATTTTCACTTGGAGGTGCCAACAGTAATAGTTTTGTCAGCCTGTGGATAGCAAAGAGACTTTTGCTCAGATAATGTCTGAAAAATTTATGTCTGAAAGAAGTAACATGGATGTTCCAGCCCTCCATTATTTCTCAATAGTCTCCTTTGTAATGGTAGGCTCTGTCAGCTACAAACCTGTGTAAGTATCAGTGACTGAAATATCCTCCTTCCTCATTAGTTAAACCAGGGTGCACCTATTTAAAGTATCTTTTCTTTTGAGTCAACAGAGGGCAAGATGAAGTTGTGTTTTCTGGCAGTATTATACACAGGGATTCCTCCACCATTGGCATTGGGCTCCCAGGAGCCACAAGTAAGAGTTAAAATATGAGTTCCTCTGTTTTCAGGCTGGGGTGCTTTGCACTGACAGCAAATTAACCTCCCTCCCCGCCACCATCTCTCACTCCTAGTCCTGTATTTGGTCCACTGTCTTATTTAATCACTTCTGAAGTGATCTTTGGGGTGCAGTTTGGGTTTAGCAGAGGGCAAGTTTCTTGCAGTGCTAGAAGACAAGACTTACATGTAGTTGACAGCCTTTTAAATTAGATGCATATTTTGATGGAGCCAGAACTGCTTCTGAAAGCTTGCTTTACACATATATATTCATCAGCTTTAAGATACTCATTATATATCTTATTTCACTAGATTTGCATCTTCTTTGTTGACATCTGATTTTCAAGCTGAAATACTGGAATTGATATCTGTTTGTAGAAGTGGTGGGGAAAACACTGATTGCAAAAACCAGACATATCTGGAAGAATTTTCGGAAAGAAGTCAGTATAAATATCTGCTTTTTACAAGGTGGGAA
The DNA here is from genome assembly GCA_013397865.1 of Struthidea cinerea. Classification (NCBI taxonomy): domain Eukaryota; kingdom Metazoa; phylum Chordata; class Aves; order Passeriformes; family Corcoracidae; genus Struthidea; species Struthidea cinerea. Next base: position 145,991 of record VZTI01003752.1, read on the forward strand.
AAACGAGCTAATAGCACTAAGAAAGTAATTTTTATGAGGTTCCCTTGCAAGCCAGAAAAAGAGCCAGGAAATAAGAAGTTATCAAATACTGAGGTGTTATCCCTAGAGAACATATGAAAGGGAGCTTCACAAGCCATCTGGAAATTTAAATCTGGGGTTCCCTCTCTCCCAAACAGTCTATCAGCTGTTTCCATGTCCTTCAGTGAAGTATGAGGAAAGCACCAAGATGACTCTGTAAGCCACATACATCCCCATATGCTGATACAATTTGTCCCTAAGAGAACAGAAGCTTTAAAACTCACGAATTAATTTTCTTTTTATTTTATGTCTGTGGAAAGCTAATTACTGATAAGCTGACTGCACTGGTGACTTGTATTACTGAGTGGGAGTCATCAATTTACCTCAATAACACACTGAGTAGAGAACAGAGACAGTTTTTTGTTCCTTGGGCTCTATTATGCATTTAGAACTATGCTACGTGACTTTATTACTTTGTCTTGAGGAATAAGTATCACCATAAATTGGGCTATGCATATACCGATCTAGTTCATCCTCACATGAGAGATTAGAAAGTTATCCTGACTTTAAATGTGGTTTTTGGTAGAAAGGTATTAATAGAGTTTTGCTCACAGCATGATGAAGGTCACAGACAATAGAAGACAACACAAATGACCTGCAGTCTTTCTAGAGAGGATCTGATTTTTGCTACAACAGTTTAAGGACCTGTGGGAAGTCCAGCCCAACTGAAGAATACTCTTCTGTCTGAAAAACTGCATTTCTTTTCTATTCGGACCCAGGACTGAGGACAACTCTTCTTCTCTACATTATACTCTCCACTGAAGCTCATTAATCTTTTTTCTGTGGTTGCTGTTTTTCCTCAGCTGAGTATTTTAGATTCTTTCTTTCCTGTTGCCCTGTGAAATCAATACGTCTCTGCACTGACTACTGTCCATGAATTACAGAGCAGGGTCTCATGGATCTGTTAAAAATTTCTTCAAAAATAGCAGTATAATTTCATAGAAGCATAGAATCGAAGAATCGTCTAGGTTGGGAAAGACCTTACAGATCCTTGAGTCCAAACATTAAACCAAGGCTGCTGAGTCTACCACTATGACCCTCAATGCCATATCTACCTGTATTTCAAATACCTCCAGAAACGGAGGCTCCACCACTTCCCTGAGCAACCTGTTCCAGTTACTAACTATTCTGTCAGTGAAGACCTTTATCCTAGTATTCAAACTGAATCTCCCGTGGTGCATCTTGAGGCCATTTCTCCTTGTCCTGTTGCTAACTTCATGGGAGAAGAGGCCGACCCCCACCTGGCTGCACCCTCCTTTCAGGCACTTGTAGAGCGTGATAAGGACTCCCCTGAGCCTCCTTTTCTCCAGGCTAAACAGCCGCTGCTACCTCAGCCAATTCTCATAAGACTTGTGCTCTAGACACTTTCTGGATGCTTAATTGATCTCCTTTTGACATGATCCAGCAGGCCTTTGTGCTTCTGGCTGCATTATTAGTGTCTAAAATGCCGAGTACTCGAGCCTTTTCCTGGTTTTGTGGCATTCTTAAAGCCTGTAGAATGATTTCCGTAGGAGTTCTCCAGCACTGAATAATATGCTTGCCCAGCCTTTTTTAGAGGAACAGATTGGTGTTTGGCAGCGTTATTTTGCCCTCTGCTTTTCACAAATCTTTTGGAATCTTTTTAGAGCTCTAAAGAGATGACTTGAGAACTTACCCTGCAGTCAAATTTAGATGGAGCTGGCCTGTGTGGTTTTAAAAGCTGTTGCAAGGCAGGGATGGAACACATTTAATTTTCTTTGGAATCCCTGCTAAAAATTAAGATATATTTATGGTCCCGTGCTGTTGTATGAAAGCAAATTTGTATGGTTATTTTTCATTGTCTGCATGGAAATGTTTTAGCAGATCTTTGTATTTCTAAGACAACATCAGATTGACTCTTCCTATTTTTTAAAATCCTGTTAGGGAAAGAAATAGCTTATTTCCTGGTGCTGAAATTGGTATTCATATCACACCTTTGAGCTTATTCTCCTTATGAGGTATGTGGTATCAGTTCCAGTAAGACATCACTCTATAAATAGCTTAAGTTCAAAGGAATGAAGAAATAAACAGCAATGCCTTCTTCTCCCAGAAAGGGAAAGGAGCATCTTCACTGAGTGGTTTTCTGATCAGCAAATAAAACCAAATTGTTGCACAATCTCTAATGGGCCCTCATTCTACAGCACTAGCAGTGCCTTTAAAGTACTTGATGACCTTTGCTTTGCTGTTAATTTCACCTGAGACTGTAAGCAAAATTTTAAAAAGTTCCATCCATGATGGATAGTTCTGTTCTGAGCAGTTCCACTCAGTGGTCTAGCAACCATCGGACGTTTTGCCTTTGTGTACATTGGATCATGATGCATGAAGGTGATTCTTGGAACCTTGCAATGTAAGCACCCAATACATTAATTTTGAGAGGTGTGGATTCTTTCTGCTCCATTGACTATTCCATGAAATTAGCTGTTAAAAGTACACTGTCAGGGCAGGTCACTTTGTATCAGAAGGGAATGTTCCCTTTGGTCATTTGTAAACCTTAACATTTGTTGGAGTAATGTTGAGAGTCACTAGGCATGATTAAATAAAATACGCGTGTAGGAGTGTTATTTCCTGTGGTAAGGTGGCTTACTGGCATTGCTTTTGATTAATATTAAATGAGCATCACGTTTCATGCCCAATAATGTTGAAATTATTGGGATTTCCACAAAACTTTGTTTTATCTATTTACAACCATCTGCTATTCGTGTTTGGAGTCCTTTTTACTTATGAAACCTGGTAACATTGGCATGCAGTGAAGAACTCCTTGATGCACCATCATATCACAAGAATTTGCAGTGCAAAAAATTATATGGTATGCCTGTTACAGAAACTCATGTACTGGGGCTCCTGTCAGTCAGAATTCCACTGAACATGATGATCTAAAAATGTAGATCATAAGGGATGATCCGGTTCAAATGGGGTTTTGTTAGGTATGACAACGTGAAGGGAAGTAGGAGTACTCCTGAGGTCATGAGAGAAGTCTGTCACAGAATCAGCTCTGCTGTCTCCTTCTCCCTCTGCTCCTTTTTATTCCCAATGCATTTTAATTTTCTCTCCAAATGCACAAATCTGTCAGCCTAAGCTGATGGTCTACATCAAGAAGGAAGGTTGTGAAAAGGAAAATGGCTGAGAAAAAATAACACACCACATCTTGGTGTCTTGGGAATTATTATAATATACAAAAATAGTGAGTAAGGACCTCTTATGCAAGAGTAAAGGGATTTGTAATAGAATGTAGGTAACACCTTAATTTAAAAAAGAGAAAGACAGAAGGGCACAATTAGTGAACTGCAGGCAATACAAATTTGAATTATGATATTATCCATTAATTATCAGGATTTTGCTAGCATTTCTTTAATCAAGGCATTTTTAGTTTAAGTCTAGCAGATGGTATATCTTGTAGCTCACAGTAAGAGACTGGCCATTATCTTGAGCAACCAGGTCTGAAGACATTTGGAGCTAATATACATGACTAGAGTTTGATTTTCATGTGGAAATTTTTTGTGTCCGCTGAGGTTGCACCAGAACTATCAGAGAGATCAGGCTGGGTTCCTAAAAAGTTATCTGTGGGTGAAAGTGAGGTCAGAGCTGTAGGGAGAGGTAAAACTCTCATCAGAGCAAATGGTTGTAGCAGCTGAGGCCATCACAGCTGTGACACCTTTCTGCAACACTGTGGAAAGTTTATTTATCTCAGATATCAGACTATCTGTTTGCAAAAGAGATCACACATCGTGAAATGGGATGGTGAGGTGGGGTCAGAAACCAAACCAAGTGTTATCATGTGCTTAGGTTCGTGCACCTAATAGAATATAATATCACTTTCTGTAAATATTGAGATCACCACATCAGCAGTGTTACAAAATGGAATTTAGGGTAGACATACTCAAAAGCAATCAAATCCCATATTTAAATGTATCTCAGTAGTAGCACTTCTCTGGAACTCCTCTGTTGTTCTTCAAGATACATGTTAAAATTTTATTCAGTACAACTGACTGGCAAATCTAAGTCATTCATGACCGTGGAATCTCAGAAACAGAAGGTTTAGATGTTTGGAGTTTTCTTAGTTTATGTCACACTGTTCAGGGGCTTCCACTGTCTGGTAATTTAGATTTTACATTGGCCAAGTAACTGCACTTTAACATGCACACTGATTTGGTACCCTGTAAGTCCGCTATCCTTCTGGCTCTCTACTCTTCTGGGAGAGCTGCTGTGCTGAGATCTGACTCCAAGTCACAGGAGCTTGCTGGTACTGTAGGTTTCTCTCAGTTCACAGGAAACATTTGCATTCAGAGCTCCTTGAAGTGACCAAGTGTGGGACATCCGTGAGAGTAGTGAGTGGTCCCCTGCCCCCTTGTCCCATATTTAGCCTGCTGTGGGATCACTACAGGACTAGGCATACACAGCTGCCCACACTGTGTCACCCACTGCCCTCGCGTGGAGAGCATTGCCAGAGCTACAACCCACCCATGCAGCAATACCAGGTGCCAGCACAGATTCACTTTTCAGAATAAGCACTGTTTTCCAACATGGAAAATTTTTGCTGAGTTGCATCCCATATTCATCCCTATACTGAATATGTAAGGAAGGAACATACAAAGGCCCTTTGAGCTGTTGCCTTTTTCTCAACCTGGAAATCAAACTCTAGATAATTTTAGTAAGGAGGTAATATAAAAGTGGGTCTTTATTTGGAGGCCTCCAGGGGCTGTTATGGAGAAGGTCCACAAAAGCCCAGCCCCCACAGGGGTGCATACAGTTTTATAAGTTCGGTAAATTAGCGTAATTGACAAAAAGCACCAATCAGGGGCACAAGTGGTGATGCAATCCCCCCCCC
>VZTI01003752.1:151632-162957 GCA_013397865.1 Struthidea cinerea
GGCCCTCTCCGCACCTGCCGACACGTCGGGGGCAGCTCCTCGCCCTGCACGCTGCACAGAGGAGGCTTCCGAGCCAAGCTTGGTGGTGCTGTGTTCAACCTGACCCCTGGTGGCACAGCTGGTACCGCTCCGGGCGTTTTGGAAGGGCAACGACGTCTGAAAGCGTCAGCATGTAAATTTGACAGCCCTGGGGGCAGCTGTGCCGTGGGCTTGAAAAATAACTAAAGGAAGAAGAACAAGGTTTGCGAGCTGTCCGCCCCAACATATGTCTGATACAGTCTTTCATAGTACAGGCAGCATTTCTGAGGCAGGTCTCTTCTCAGAACAAGGTCTGGTACCAGTAACTCGTACTATTTCTGTTTGCTCGGCTCCTGCCACGGAAAAAGCTACCTGGCTGCACAGTTTTGCCCACCCCAGCAGCCTCCTTATTCCGTGGTGGACATCAGGGCTTCTGATGCTCCCCTTGTCAGAACTGGTATTACCTGCAACGTTTATGCTAGTTTGTTTAACTTTTAGTGTTTCAACATGCATTCAAAAAAGAAAACAGATGCATAAATATACAAAACCTTCTTATCCACGTTTTAGTTTTTTGGTTTTTTTTTTAAGTAAGTCCTGTGTCCTGCCTACCTGTGTGAGTGAGCTTTTAGCTTTACAATATCTTGAAGCTTGCACCACACTGGCTCTTCACTGCATTATATACTGCTCACATAAATTGTAAAACTGTCTCTGCACAAGTGGATTTGCATCATGTACTTAAGGAGTAGTATGTGGAAAGAAGGGCATGGGGAAGCAGCAATGCTGCTTTTGGTGCCAGCACCTTCTGGAGCATATACGGCTTCATGAACTCATGGGCTGACCATACCACTTGTTTTCAGAGCATGCATGTTTTCCCACCTAAATAGTCTGGCTGCTGAATCAAATGGCTTCCCAGGCAACCACTGATACCAGCAAGGGTAGAGATCTATGCTCTGAATTACCTTCTGCAGGAGGCTACCTCAGTGTTTCCTGGAAGGGTAGAGACAAGCCAGCTATATCAGATATTAATGCAGACATCACTTAGGTATATGACAGGATTGTATTAGGTCAGAATACAAGCTTAGTGACCATTAGAAGGAAAATGCAGATAGTTAATCTTACTGCATGCTCCTCCACGAAGGATTTTGACTCACATTAGTAAAATTCTACTAGGAAAAAATCAGATCCATGACTTGTAAAGTGGGTGTTTGAAAAAAAAAAGTTATACTTTAATGTACTCTAGAAAAAGACCAAGCCAAATTTTCATGTAGCAGATTATGCTTTGGCAAAAGTCTTACTGTGAGCTAACTAAATCAATGAATTAGAATTTTGTGAATGTATGGAGGTTTTGTAGACTAGAGGACTTTGCAATAGCAGTAAGTGCACTGATGCAGTTATGTATAGATTTTGAATCCTTTTGTATTTGATTTCTGGATAGAGTCTTTGGGTGTACTTCATGTTCAAAGCTGCATACTTACAAGGCCAAGAAACTTCTTAAAGTGAAACCTGAAATTCTTACTTGCTGTCAGTCTACAAAGTAAAATGGAGTTGTTACCAAAAATCTGGTAAAATTAAAAATTCCTTAACACCAATACAGTATTAAGAAGCAGGCACTCTTTATTTCACCAGATGCACAGGAGGGTAGCTCCTGTGAAAGTAATGCATGATGAGTACAGGAGAGTTTTTGTTTACATACTGTATTTTGCATACATATTCTTTGATTGTCCCAGAATAGACATACATATGAAAATTATTTCCCTAAAATCTTTAACATATTTTCTCTCCCCTTAACTCATATGCTCTCCTGTCCTGTGGGTCTCTTCAGTGGTGCCTAGTGGTCAGGGACTCCAATGTTACAGCTGATCTAATAAGCTGGCAGGGCACTGGGGCTGGTGAACTTCCAGTTCTCCTCCTTACACAGTGGGCATTGAGCAGTTTCATAGGCCAGTGGTCTTTGAGGGGTAAGCATTGTGTTAGCTCACCAGGTGTAGACAGTTTATCATCTAGTACCAGAGTGACAGGAGTCCCATATTGTAACAGAACAGTAACTTCACCTGGAGCGCTGGTATTGGGCTATGCCTGCTAAAATAAATAAGGGCATTTAGTTCTCAACCCCAGAATGAGGACTTCACCCACGTGATTTCTCTGTCCTTTGGCATTCTTTCCCTGTGAGAGAATTTTTGGTCTCCTCTCACAGTTTTGAGTACTGTGCTAAAAAACAGGTGCTGCTTGGCCAAAAACTGAGGCAGGTGTAAGGACTCAGAGGACAGCCAGTGGCTGAGAAGTTTTGTTCCAAGCAGCTGGCTGAATGACAGAGTTAAATTGGTGGCAAGCCAAGGCTGTGTAGCCTTGAGACCGACTCAGGAAGGAGAAGACAGCCTGGGGTGTTGTGAGTAACCTAGATGTGCACCTACACAACCCCTAGCAGCAGCTGCATTGTGCTCGTCTTAGACAACTCTGTTTTTCCAAGCTGTATATTGCTGTAGATACTTTATAAGACAAGCCACACAGTCCCCAGTTGAGTTTTTCTTGGAATTATGATGTTGCCACTTCCTGAAATATGATTTTTTTTTATCTGTGAGTTTTCTTTTGGTTGCAAAGTAAACAAATTAAGCTAACACCCAGGATGAAATCAGCAACATTTGGGACCACAAACTTTATGGGTTTAGGTTTCAGCCAGAGCATATTATTATAGCTTTTTACTGTAATTTTTTTTCTCCTCCAAAAGTATGTTGGGCTTCATGCCAGCCAATTTTCTCGGTGGGGTTTTTTTTTTGTCTCCAAGAGATTTTCAGAGGTCTGAGGATATAAGGCAGCTTGTGGATTTCTTCTTGGTTGCTTCTTAACTCCTACTCTGTGACACTGAAATTCCCCTTTCTCTGTCAGTCTTGCCAGAACATTAAAGCCCCCCAAATCACCACATGCCTTGAAAGACACAGCACAGTTTATCAGTTTTCTCTCCAATTTCAGAGCTTTTGGGTTGCAGCTCTCCTGTCTTTCACCCTTCCCACGCAGCTAGGAAGTCTAGAAACTTGTTTTATTGCTTCTTCATGAAAATGGAGCATCTTACCTACTTTTGTACCTACAGAACCTGTAGTGAACATGATTAAATTCTCAATTAAATCCCAGGCATTGATACTATTGTTTCCTTGCTGCTTTGAAAGTGACAAGTTTAAGTTTTCAGTGTTGTCAAATGTCCCTTAGCATGACTGTCAACTTAAATTTGTAGGAATGACATAATTGAAAAAGGCTTCTCCAAGGAATATCAAGCTCTATTCATGCTGTTTCCTACTCTTCATCTGTTAAAGTGTTACATAGTACATCATAGACATCAGAAGTTATATTGCACCATGGAAATAAATTTCAGATTCTTACCCTAGTGATAATTCTCTTGTTTCTAAGATAAACTCTGGTTTTGCCACTTGCAGTTTCTAGATTTTCTTCAGTTTCATGTACCCCCATGTCATTGTTTTGCAATACAGAAATACCATTTCATATCACTTCTCCTAAACCATGCTGTGCCTCAGATTCCTTAAGGCAGTATTGCTATAGGGTCCTTGCACAGCAGGTCTGAAGTCACAAGAGTTTTTTTGTGTGTGACTGAAACTTACTCCTTTTAGGGAACCTGTGGAGCTTGATGTCAGGTTCATTCAACTGCTATTCAAGAAAAGCACAGAACAGGTGATAGTGCATGATATTACCTTTCTGTCTAACTCTTAACTAAAAATGGATGGAAATCAAGGGCGGACTTTTAAATGTCCTATGACATTTCTGCAATGCTGGAGAAAAATTGGGTATCATCTGTGTTATTATTACACTTCAGCAGATGGCCAAGAAGTGAAAACAACTTGCCCAGTGCCATCCAGCGAATGAGGCCATGGGGCTAATCAAAGAAAATTATGTTTCCAGCTCTTTAATTTTAACCATGTATGAAGTGGTAAATAGTCTTTATACCTATGAAAATATTAAACACTTACAATGCAACACTGAGAAATACAGCACCCGATATTGCCCAAGAGTGTCTTTCATCTCACTGCTGTTAATCTGCAGCATTTAATGACCAGATTGACACTATCATAAAAGTTCATCTCTAGCTTCTATGAGCTTTTAAAGGAACACATTCCTCAAACTAGTTATATATTTGTGTTGTCTTTAGAGAGTGGATCTGTAAAACACTAAGTGACAGGTATTTTCATTTGCTAATAAACTTGTTAACTGTTTTGCTATGAATCTGACTTTGTATAAACTTCCTTCCAGTGTGAAATAACTCCCCTCTCATTCTATTTAGGACCCTCAGCAGTGAAAGCATGCCTACTTTAAGAAAAACGTCTCTAATGTGTGAGGAGAAAAGTGATTTTTATGGTACATTAAAATGACAGAGTAAATGTTCATTTGTCTTTAATATGGTGATCTTTAATATGTAATGATTGTCTTGTCCATACTATGACTTTGACAGGTGCAAGTTAAAATCTGTTTCATAACGGAGAGGCAGAATCATACGACCGAAGCATGAATACCTCGCTCAAGAAACTGCTGTGCAGCAGGGGGCACTGGGGGTGGAAGGTGGGGTGGTAAATTGGCTTCCTGCTGGGAAAGGAATGTTAGGAGAAGGCATTTTGTGGTCAGTTTGATACATACAGCTTGTTCGCTTGTGCTGTATGCAGTGTTCCCTCGAAAGAAACAAGCATGGAAAAAACTTTACCTCCATAATCCCAGCCTAAGCAGCTTGCCTTTTCAAGCAAGCAGCTCTTCCCTTGGAATTTGCTCTCAGATTTTTAAGGGGTCATGCAATTCTTTCTTGCAGGCCACAGCACTCTTGCCCTTCCCCAATGATCAAAACTCAAATTTTAGAGCCAAAAAGCTCTACATCCCACTGCCTAACTTTTGAAGAACTAAGGGAAAGGGGCCTTAAAAACATGTATATTACTGTATCATCTACCAACTGCTGATCAAGCAATCCTGGGAAACAGTGAAAAATTTAGAAGACAGTCATATTCTGCATCTGTAAAGTAGCAAGCAAGTTCGGGGTAGTCAGAGTAGAATATGCCCTGGATGTAGTCGTAATACACAAAATTAGTGAATTGGATATCCCAAAAACACAAGGGTAAAGGAGGGTGAGTGAATTTCAAGTAAGGATGCAAAAGAAATTTCTTAAAATTTGAAATATTTTATACTGTAATAACAGTGTGTAAACTTCAGACTTTCCTCCCAGTTACTTGATACAAAATTCCAGGATGGGTAAATTAGAAAGAACTCTAAGGACTCTTTTATCAAAAATAGTAAGTACTTGGGATTAAGATGGGGTTTTTGCATAACTGGATTTCACACTGTTTTGCTGCTTGGGTGAAATATGGATAATCATTTTCTCAGTGTTACCTTACACTTCGCACATACAAATTGCCACAAACAAAGTGAATATCTTTCATAAATTACACCTGCTCCACTTGGCATTTTGCCTTTTAAGAGAAGAAAAGTGGTTCTCTCTGCTAGATAGATTGCTTTGGACAATGAGCCATTGAAACTGATAATGTTTTCAGGTGAAGTTTTCTGACCTGAGAAGAACAAAGAGACTGATATTTCTGACTTCAGAGTATGAATTCTGCAAAATGCTGCAAGGTGTAGGGGCCCATGGGGTATAACACTAAAAATACCCCAATATTACATCTGGCATCCTGTGATCCATTTCACAGCAGTAATTCCAGTGTTGTTTGCTTCCTATGTGAATTAATGTCCGTACATTAAGAGTGTGATAGTGAATGGAGTTTGATCAGTCCATTGTTCCAGGTTGAAATATAGCTCTGAAAAGATATTTTTGTTATAAAAGCTAGAAATGTGAACCAGCATCACCATACTTGCAGGTGTTGAGACAAATCAGGAATTCGCTGCCCTAAGTATTAGGTCACAGATGAGGCAGAGGCTAGGACAAAACAGCAAACGAAAGACATGTTGCACACAAGAAGTAGTAGATTGTACTGAACTCCAAAATAATTTGTCTTGAAAGACAGCGATCTGAAGTCACATGGGGGTTTTTTTTCCTGTCTTTCAGACTGAAAATACCATTTTAACATATTTAGTACAGATAACCTGAATTTAACCCAAAATAAAACAAATTCTGGCAGTGACACTGGGAATTTACAATTCCAGAAGACAAGAAAAAATATAGAAAAAAAACCATGAACAATCTGAAATGCTTCCTAAAGTATTTCCTTTTTTTTACTTGCTATCAAACTCATGACGTGTAATTCTCTACTTAATTTTATTTTAAATCGTTTTTAGACGTTCAGTTTAATCATTAGTTTATTATATTATTTGTGATAATAAAGCCCCAACAAAAAACTCAGGGGGATGTGGTAATTTTTTTTCCCTAATTTCTTTTTGAACTTTCACTAAACTATTTCTTTTCTATCTGTGGAGAAAGTATCTGTGAATTATGATGACATCTCTTGGCAAGTGCTGTCTTCAGAATCATGTAGCTGTCAAAATATGTGATGAAGTCAAATGGCCTTAAGGGAGGAAAATGTCATTCATCTGTCATCATGACAAGTGATATACCTCTGTGAGATCGTCTGACAGATTAAAGTTTATCCCCAGAATCAAGAAACTTACTTTAATGATTGAACTCCCCCACTTCACAGCCTACCAGCTGTGTCCTTCTTCCTCCCTTCCTTCCTTCCATGCTCAGCACTTCACCTCAGACAGTTTTGCTAGTTCTTCAGTGTGACGTTTCCACATCAGACCCTTGCAGGCAGCCAAACACACTTCTGTTTCCTTGTGGTGAGCCCATCCAGGGCTGCATCATCATCTGCACTTTCCAAAAAGTGTTCCTTTTTTTTTTGGCCCATATCTCCCACGGTGCAATCCCTGGCCATGTTATTCCACCTGCAACGGATGGTAAGGTTTCTATGTTAATGCTCTTGAAATATTTTTAAGTTACTACTAAAGAACTAAAGGCTTGTCTTTTTCCTTAGCCGACAGGCCCAGCTCCCTCACCCTCTTTCCTGGGTCATGCTCTAGGCCCCTAATCACTTTGATAACATTAAATGCTTCGGGACTGAGTTCTCTGGCACAGAACTGAAAGACTAGGCAGTTTTGAGAATTTTATCCTCAAACCTGCTGCTGGTAGTTGTATTTTGTGTCTGTTGTTTAGTTTTGTTTGTTTGAGTGGAAAACAGAAAAGGAGGTGCTAAGTCTGGGATGCAGATACAGAAAATGGGTAACTCTGCTATACAGGGAAAAAGATGATTGTATGAACAGAGGTGAGGAAGTTGTGTGCTCCATAGTGAAATGTCTCTGTCTTTGTTGTGCTAACAGTTAAGCTAGGTGGAAATGTTAGTTTTGCTTGAAACTCCTCACTGTCTGGCAGTGTTTCCCAGTGGGACTGTGCTTTTCTTCAGAGATGTTGCAGGAATTTTAAGGATTGTTAACAGCAACTGTGTGTATGGGAATACTCTCCTTCTTTGCTGCCTGTAGTATTCCCTGCTGATGTGCTTTGATCTGGGTCTCACCTCCTTACACACTGAAGCTGTAGTTTGGAAAGGAAATAAAGTTTAAAAATTTCACATTGAGATACTTCTCTGTGTTCTTGCAAATCGAGTAGATGATAGCAATAAATAACAGCATCCTTGTCATGACCAGAACATCACTGACATTCTTGCTTGTGTATCAAAGGAGGAACAGAAGCTCATCATCCCCATGCTCTGCTGCTCTGAGCAACCAGGCTGTGCACCTCAGCCCATCAAACGGTAGCATCCTGATGCTTCTGCTGAGATCAAGAGTCTATGTTCAAACTGCAGAGATACTGTAGTGTAAAATTAAATTAATAACAGCGAACAACCAGGAGAACTGGAAGGATGGATCTGCAGGCATAAAGGTTGTTTATGGTAAAGCCAATGTATAGAGACAGTATTCTAAGTACTCTTCCACACTTTCTTCCCAATTAAGCTCCTTAATATAATTTGGGTTGTATTCAGTGCTTACGCAACCACACAGAGTTTAACAGGATTACACCAGAAAGTTTTTGCTAGAGAAGGAAGTAATTGACAAAAAATGTGTTCATTCCACTTAATAGTTTACTGCCTGCAAAATGCCTTGAGTTCCTCCAGTGGTACCTGTATCAGAGCAACATATTGTCATTTACTGCACTCTGGGGAACATTTTAATTCAGAAGAAAGCTGAGCACTAGCTGCGAATGTATCACAGCTTACAGCATCTGCTTTTTTGTTCCTATCTCCAGCAGCACTTGCATGGTCACTTCTGTGTTCAGTTTTTCTCTTATCAACCACTTTGGCAGCAGAGCAAGAAATCTGAAGTAAAATTGAATGATGCATCTAAGTACTGGGTCTTTTTCCCACAGTTACTTGGTAGGTGTTAGGTACTGCAGTAGCAGGGGTTCAGCAACCTGCTCAAGGCTGCATGGGTCTGGATGTGTTTCTGTGCTTAAATGTGCCTGGGCCACCAGAATTTTTCACTAGAGGTAGGCATGAGTGCGAGCAGCTGCAACAAGGAAAGGAAGGCTGTAAATCTGCAGTTTGCCGCACAGAAAGATAAATTGCCTTTTGCAGCTCTTTCTATTGCCACATCCTCAATTTGGTGTAAAGCCTTCTTGGATTATTCTGATACCAGAAATTTGCTTGGATGGGGGACTTTCTGTCCGGGTAGAAAGAGCTGAACCAAGTGCAACTGTTGGAGATCTGGCAAGGCAGAGGCAGCTTAATCCCTATGGTTCTTTCTTATATGAAACCCTGGAACAGTTATTCAAAAATGTATGTGCTAATCCACCTGCAAAGCACCAGGTCAGTTGGTGGCAATCTCAGTCTTCATGAGTGATGGCTGTAAATTCTGTCTAGGTGTGGAGAGTGCTCATTCATGTAAGAAGGCTTGTGTTGCAATGAAAACACCACAGAGCCGTGCTTGTGGCCACCAAGGACTGGAGGAGTTCAGAGGCAGAGCCTTGACCTGCTGCGCTTGTACACTGTGGCAGGCAACAGTTTTGAAGAGAGGAAAAGTGACGGCTGTCAGAAGGGGAAAAGGTGGGAGAGGGAGTCAGCTCCAGCTGAGGTGTGAAATACGGCATGGATATGGAGCAGCTCCAGGAAAGCAGAGGAATCCTACGCCATGAAAACAGAATAGGCGACTTTCATGGGGTACTCTGCCTGAGAATTTAGTGCCCACAGCAAAGAGGTGACAAACTTAGCTGTTGGATCTCTCTAACATGAAATTATGAAGAATAGGGGCTGCCTGTGGAAACAGAGTTAACAGAGCAAGTGTTTAGGACAAGGGCTTGACTTAGTCCTACAACTGAGAAACCTCTGCCTTTATTATGGAAGATAAAAATCTGCAGGAGGAGGATATGGAAACAGATGGAAGCAGGTGATCATTCTGAGGGGTGAATGATAAAGGCCAATGTAGTGGGGGAGTTAACATATTCGAGGCCTGTGATACAGCCTGCTGCCCTTGGCAGGGGATATTGGAAATAGATGCTCTTTAGGGTCCATTCCAACCCCTTAACATTCTATGATTTTAAGATTTTAATAGTCTGGCAGAGGCACAGAATCAGGCTTCCACAAGGCTACCTTGGAGTGCAGAGCACATACTAGGGTGGGAGGAGGTTCAGTGGAGGGCTTGCTTCAGCCTGTTGAGTCCCACAGGATGCCATGCCAGCTGTAGGAAATTTACCACTGACACAGGCTATGGAAAAAAATAATGAGTGTTTGCAAAGGCCAGGAAGTGGCCTGGGGCACTGCATTTTACCCAAAACTGTCTTCACTCTACCCTTTCCTCCCCCTCAAAATGGGACTTATTACAAGATTGCTTTTGTCCTTTTATGCTGTAGGAATCTTACCTTTAACAGATTAGTAACATTGTGTACAAAGAGACAAAGCACACTCAGGAAAAAGAAGTATGGAGTGATCTCTGTCCAAGTATTACAGCTGTAAAGCTCAAAGTGATTTCACAGGTTTATGCTGAAGATGTATATGTTTAGACTTTTACTGGCTTTTGTTAGTTTACTAGCTAGAGTTTTCACATTCAGAAATAGGAAAAAATCCAAACGCCTCTGTGTTCCTGCACAACTCTTTCGTAAGCACTGTGTAAGATTTTCAGGCATAGCTGCTGAAAGCAGTGTCTCAGCTGCCGGGTGTCCCCTTGATACTTTGAAAGAAATGATATTTCAGTACTCAGCACTCACCCTTACCACATCCACAGGAATATAGGATATCCCTACAGGATACCTCTGCTTGAGCACCTCAGATCATCCTGGTTTCCAATGCAGTCCACAGGCTCTGGGAAACATGCACACAATGGCTTCTCAGTGTTCAGCTTACTGATTAATCCTGTGAGCCTGGCAGGACATCCAAGGCTGACAGGTTGGAGAGCGCTGTGTGCGTCGCTGTGCGTGGAGGCAGGCCATGTGCAGTACCTCTGCTGGTGAGGTGACCTTGGCCGTAGAGACCTGGGTCTGCTCCTTGGGGCCACAGCCTTCCTGGTACAGCAGCGCGCAGCTCAGCATGGGCTGCTAACCCTGCTGCTCAGCCAGCACCGAGAGGCAGTTTATTATAGTGAGTCCTCATCCGTCTGTGCTGTTTCACGACACAAATACTCCCCTGGCTGCCTTTAGAGCACTCTTTTGAGTAGCAGAAAAACATTTTTTTGCTGAAGCAAATGGCCTGAAAATGTTCTCAGAATACTTAAAAGAATTGGCCTACTATTTTAGCTGCAGTACATGTAAAGTGCCTATATTCTGGATTTACTTTTTAACTGAAACAGGTGGGCTGTGGACCAAAAAGGGAAGCCATGGAAGAGCGCCTTGCTTATGGGATGCTTTGTTTTGCCACCAGAACTGCCTCATGCAGACCACTTACCGCTGCTGATAGGTGGCATTGCTCTTGCATTTCTGCCCTGTTATGTTGTTCTTTGGCCAAGGTTATTCATCCTGCTTTTCTTCCCTAGTGCACCCATTTCTCCAGCTTTCCCTTAGTCAAAGGTACTGGTATTTTTCCGGCACGCCACGCCCTATCTTTGTCATCTTCTTTTCTGCAGCAAGCTTACAATTTCACTGACTAACTTTTCCAGGTAATGCTGAAGCTGTCAAGAGCAGTATAAATTGCCCCTACCCACATTCTCAGGTGAATTAGGAGAGGATAGGGAAGGTGCTTCTTTTCTTGTCAGTCACTAGAATAAAATCTCTCTTGTGAAAGGAATTTGGGGCTCTACACTGTTTTGGTCCTATCCATGACAAATGGCAAACTTTAGCTACAGGGGATATCTGCTTTCAGAAGTTGTTATATGCTAAAGATTACCAAAAAAAAAAAA
>VZTI01003752.1:163023-200592 GCA_013397865.1 Struthidea cinerea
CGAAAAAGTACAAAAAAAAAAAAAAAAAAATTGCTGGAGAGGAATATTTTACATCAACAATTAAGTCTGCTATTCTTGAATTCCCCACTTGAAAAGCCTGTCATCCCAAATAGCTGGTGTAATTGCCAGTTTATAGTACTGACATGGACCAGAGCAAATTCAGTGATGGCACTGAGCAGTGAGAGCTTTTTCAGCATGAGAAGATCTATCCATTTCATTTCCTCCAAAGCCCCACAATAAATTCCTTCTGCTAACTAATGTTTTGGACAATTGAAGGACAGTAAAAGGTTTTATGTTGAACCACAGCCTAGATAAGTATGGAATGCATCTGAATTGTCAAATCATGGCTATTTGTCAAAGGGAAAGGCTTGAAATGCTTTCATCTGTGCTGTACTGTGTGTGAAATAATGTGTGTAACAATGTGTGTGAAATAATTTTTATTAGATAGACTGACAATCATACTTTCAAAAGCAGTTGGTAATTAGAAGTGAGTGGTATTTCCAGTGTGCTGGTTAATGATGGCTGTCATCCAAATATGGTACTTCTGGACATTGACAGATTCATTTGCTAGGAGCACCAATACTGGCTTTTGAGTTGTAAATGTGTGTTCATGTGGCTTCCTCTTCCCCCTTCTCTCAAGAGTCACTTGTGATAATTAAACACTCAGCTCCTTCTTGAAATAAATGAAACCCAGGGAATTCACTCCCTTGGGTGCAGTATTTGAGGTGCATAGGCTTGCTAGCTGCAGGGCTTTGTTGGTCTCTCTGATGCTGTCCCACTCCATCTGCTGTTTCATGTCAGGTGTAGCCTGTAGCTGGGATGGTGCTTTTCCCTATTTCACTCTTCCTCCCACAGAAAATGGCTCAGGAACACCCCTGAACCTTTGCTCTGCAAGTGACAATGGACTTTTTACTTTTGCACATGGATGGAGCGCTGTGAGGAAACAGAAGGAGCCAGATGTGAGGTGGTCTCACTGACCCTTGACATCCTTTTATTGCAGCTGAGTGAGTTGGGAAGAGAAATACCATAATTTGGCTGTGTCTAAGTAAGAAGTCGGTGATGGTGATGACCTTTGTACTCAGCAAACCAGCCAGTTAATTGTACAGGCCCCTTCATACCTAAGTTTCTAAACTGGTGATGTTCCCAGTTTGAAACCTGAAGGATTGTGAAAGGAGTTAGATACAGGAAATCCTACTTACCATGCACAATACATTGAAGTTCTGCAGTTCTTCCTCCCAGGAGGATCAAAGCCTATTTCTTAGATAAAAGCAATTTTCTCAAGTGAAAGAGGTAGGAAATTGCTGAAAAAAGTGATTATCTAGAGTAATAACTGTGCAAAAATATGTTCACTGTAGTAAAAAAATCCCTCACTCCTCTCAAAAGACTCAGAAGTGCTGAGAAGAGCATGATATACTAAGCATATGGCACTAGGAAAATGTCAATGAGCAAAGTTAGCTGTGTGTTACAAATGAAGCAGTAATTAAGAGTACATATTCTGCACTTCATGGCCCTTTCACTGTCTATACATGTCGTCACCAGTCTTAAATTTAATAATTTACTTCCGTCAGAGCCGAACTTGGCTGGTAAAGAAATTCAAAACAGAAAAAAATACATTGTGAAAGGGGATAAAATCTTCAAAGGCAGCTTCAGCGCATAGTGATTCTGAGCTAGAAATACAGCAAGGTTAAGAGTATTTGCTTGTGGACTGCCTTCAGCTTTATCAGTTAGTACTTAAACTTACAGGTTTTCAGTGTCTGTGTGAGACCACTGTTCAAAACTTTTGAAATCCATGGCACAGATAAGGTGGGATGCCTCTCCTTCTCTGTTTGAGTCCCTTGAATATTTCAGTGCATGTTGTTCTGAAAGGAAAAGTGACATCATCACTACCAGTTTAATAAAAATGAACCGAGATTGGAAAATTCTACGTGCTTACCTGCAGGTATAGACCTGATTTCACACATACCTGTTGGATATTAACTAACACAGGAGCCCTTCTGAGGATGGCACTATCTTCAGAAAACTTTACAGTCCCTGGAGTTACAAATCTAAACACTTTTTTTCACAGCTTGCCAAGAATAAGCCGCTCCTAGGGCCTTCAGTGTCTTTGAGCGTTTAGTGTCCATAACCACCCAAGGGTATTCTCATGGCCTTGTTTGGTGTCTCAGGAAATCCAGAGAGAAAACATTTTAGCAATCTGAAGAATCACTGTGCTTTGGATGCAGAATAAGCTTGAAGAAGGGACACTTGCATTCAGTTTATTTTTCTCTTATTGTTTTCTAAGGTCAGAGACATACAGAGTTCCCAAGCTGAGTTTCAGCAGGGTATGCAGCACCAGTGTTGTGGTAAAATTCCAGGCTATGGGAATGCTTCAGTGCTGGGATACAACTCTTCATGTGGCCCCAGACAAACCTTTTCCTGCAGTTACGAGGCCTCAGATGTGAGAGTTATGGCCCTCTTCTTCCTTAGGTGTGGAAAGAAGGACGTGAATTTTGACATTTCCTAGTGCTAATTTAAAGGACCCTCTGGGAGTGTCAAAACTGTCAGGTGGTGAATACTCTGGTAAGGATCATCCCACATGAGGGCAGAACACGTTCTCGTTAGTGCAGTGGATGGTGTGTCTTGCAAGGCAGCATGAGTTGGACAGGCTTTTAGAAGAGCCTCTGGTCTGCATTCCCATGTATTGCTCTGAGAATAGCATTTACTGTGCGACTCAGAACAACCTAGAAGTTACTTACTTCTGACCTCTCTGAGAAATTGTGCTTGAAAATGAACTGGGACAATGTTGTTAACTCTTCCAGCTGGTATTGTGCACCTGCCACATGGTATTTCAGACTTTTTTAAATTTTTCTTCTTGCAAGTGCATAATTTAGCCCAGGATGGGAGTTTTTGGCATTTTGGCATACAAGAATGTGCCTGATGTTGTGGGACCTCTTGCTAACATCTGCTACAAATGTTGTTTTGTTGACAGAAGTATTGAATCAGTGAGTGAACAGTGCTGTATTTGTAGTTAAGGAGCTAGCACAAATAACTTATCACATACAAAACTCGCACAGGAATATCCGCCACTGGGGTGAAGATTAATTTCACTATAAAGGATGTTTGGCTGAGTGAGAGCCCAAAACAGGCTAACCCCATGCCGGTGAAGCACCTTGGACAAGACTGGGCAGGTTGGAAGGGGAAAGCACTGTACTAAGGGAAGGAGATCTGGAAGTGTGGTGGACCCTCATCAGCTCTGCTATGGCTAGTCAGCAGAAGCCTCCTGCCTTGGAGCAAATACCTCGGCAAGGATGGCATGTTAGTCTGGAGAGGAAGGATGATCTGGAGATGAAAGAGTCAGCTGCTTCCCCAGAGAGGGGGCAGGTGAAAGGGAGCATGGACAGAATGGATGAAGAGTTTGAGGAGGGCTGGCCTCTGGCACTCCTGGGGCATGTTTTTCTGTGAGTGATGCAGTAGTAGAGTCCAGGGAGGCAAAAACAGTGTAACTGCCAAGTCCCAGCTGGAAGAGCATGGGGCACACTGCTTCCCAGATAAAAGTGACTCTCAGCGTTTGCTTGGAGGTGTCTGCGTAGCCTTCCATCATTGTTGCCTCTGAAGAAGCAGGCACTGGAATGCAGACATCTCTGTGCTACTAAAATACGTCCATACTTAGAGGTCATTGTGCACTGGGAGGTGATCTAAGTTCCAGCCCGAGAACAGAGAGTATCTTGGGTGCATGGCATAAACAAAGGTAGTGCCTTGACTTCACAGCACTTTCCCTAATTTCTACAGATTACTCTTACAGTCACTCAGTAGTAACTTACAAACCCTCAAAACAAGACAAGCTGAATAGTGACTGGAAGGATTCCTGCAAATTGGTGTCAGTGTGTTTAACTGTCATCATCACTGGTCAGCTGGGAGCCTCAGTCATGGTCCCATAGTAAAACAAGGAGCTGGCTTCTTACTCTGAAGGTTAATAATTACATACTTCTGAAGTCAATGTTCTTTTACTTCACCTGGGTCACAGTGCAACTATTTGAGTTTTGTCAGGTGGAAGCAGATGGGTTTAGATGTAAGAGAGTCAATGAGAAGAATTAAAAATGGCCCATTGCCTCGTTTTCAAGCTTTAGATTAATTCTTAGTCTTAACTCCAAGGTTTTCAGGATTTGGGTTTGTGGTTTTGTTTGGTTTTTTTCTTTAAACTATTTGCCGTATGATCTAAATATTGCAGTGGGGTGTTTGTAGTGTAGGAGGTAGTTTTCTTTTACTGGAAACTTCAGGGATAATCCCTGCGAGGCCAGTATTGTTCCGAATTCAGGAGAGTCAGCAAACAGGAATGTCATCCGCCCAGTCATTTTCAAATACTGAAAAATTCATATCGTTTTATCACTGCATCATATATTGCCCTCTGCATCCTTTCTGAGACCTATCAGATGGAATATATATTATTTATGCATTTATTTTATTTTTACAGTGCATGCTTTTATCATCACTTTTTTTCAGGTTAGCCCTGCTTTATGTCACCTGAGCAACAAAAAGGGATACTTCTAATTTTGTCCTCTTGGAGGCTACCTCAGTCTGTCCAGCGGCATTAGACTCATATTGATGTGGACTTCAGAAAGAAAAATATGGTCACATGTAAGAGGGGCCACGTGAGACCTAGTATGAGTTGTGCCAGACATTGTACTAAGTGAGAAACCATTGCTTCTGCAAGGATTACGAGGAGGGAAGGGATGATTGCATGTGATGGGCATAAATGGAATGGAGGTCTTCTCTTTCCAAATGTGTGCTCTGACTGCTTCCCCCCACTGGTTTCCCGTGGAGTTCATCTAGGTATCCAGCTGGACTGTTGAAAACTACCAGAGGCCTTAGAACAATGAGGAACAAGTGAATTTCCTGAAGGTACTTACATTCCTGTTCCACACTCTTCAAGAGGAAGGGAGAAATACAATAATTTGATAATCAGCATGATCAATCAATAAAGAGAGAGGTTACGAAGAGGGAAAGAGAACTCACCTAATGGCTCAGTGGAAACAGAGTATGTACAATCAACCAACAATGAAGAAATCAAACATTTTGAAATCTCAAGAGGATATAGCTCATTAGGGCTTTTTATTGCAATACATTGTGGCACAGGTCCTTAGTGCATACAGAGGAAAGAAATCCGAAGAAGTGGGGTTTTCTTCATGGGCATTTCAAGAGAATTTGAATACTGAACATGCTACCATCTGATAAGCTGTACCTGCAGGCTAGACAGGAGCTGTGTTCAGAGCTGACAGGGGAAAGTCTTCCAACCTCACTCCTCCCTTGTTTGAGCTCTGGTTCCTATGAAAAGTGGGGCATACCATAAGATGTGCCCCTTGTTTCCAAGTCAAGCAGCCCCATTTTATGTAGAGAGGTACACAATCTTATGCTTATCAAGGGTGTTGCATCTGAATGCATTTGCAAGTCCTTGTGCTTGTGAAAGAATTAGATAAAATATCTGAAAGCTAATCCAAATAGTAATACAGTAATGGGTTTGACAGTATGGGGAAAATGTATTCCTGTTCCAACATCACCCCAGTGTCATTAAATTGCATCCATTTTAAACATTAATCCAGCAGGGATCCTGATTCTACCCTTCTGCTTTGGGGGAAGAGCTTTTCAAAGGACTCATCACCTCCACAGTTTCATTGAGAAAGAGGTGCTGACAGAATGAGAACTGTCTTACAATTCATGAAGAAACTATTTCTGTTTCCTCTTTGCTAGCAGTGCTTCTGCAGGCTTAAAGGAGCAGCACTACCAACATACTTGCTCTTCAAAAATACATGAAAAATGGGTAAAGTAGCAGCTTTTAAGTAATCTTCTGGCTGCTCCAAACTCTCACATTTTCTTTTCAACATCTCTTTTTCTGTGGCTATGGCAGTATTTATTAGTCTTCCTTATGTAAAATGCAATCATAGCTGTCACTACTGACACAAGCACAGGAGTTCCCCAAATTTGCTCTTCAATGTTTAATATCGGCACACATATGAAAAAAAAATTTAAAAAATCATGTTTCATTATGTTGATGATGCTGTACAGTGACGTTTGGCATTATGGGGTTTTTTGTTGCATAGCGTTTAAAGTGGGGTTTTTTTGTTTTTCTATTTTTATTATAGTGGGTACTGATACATCAAATAGTAGACTGATGACTGTGCAGAGATTTCCAGAGCAGGGCAAATGTTTGGCAACAATAAGCATCACAACAAGCATTTCTTTGCTGGCAGAAGAAGAAGCATTCAGCATTGAGCTGATACAAAGCTGATGGCAACCAATACCTAGTCCTGACAACAGTATAGCGAGAGTGCTGTGGGATGTCCTCTCATAATTCATCTTATGAACTCACTGCAGGTCTTGCCACAGCTGTTGCAGCTTCTTCTTGTTTCAGCCATCATCTCTGGAAAAGTCCTCAGCTCTTCTGAGATATGTGGTTGGGGAGGACTTCTCACCAGACATAAAGGAACAAATGGAAGCATCACACCCATTTTCAGTAGCCCGTATGTGTTGGTCGTGCCTTTCCCAGATCAGCAAAACACTGAAGAACAATAATTACTTCTCTTAAGGTCCTGCTTTGCTTCCTATGAGCATAGAAAACACTTGATACAGAGGAAAGTTATTCATGTAGGTTTTTCTGTACAGTTTTATCTTCTGGCATACTGTCCAAAAACCAAATACACAGATACACAGTGGCTGTGTGCCTGTTAGTCACCTTCTGCAATTACGGTCTTTTCCAGCACGTGGTGCGACACTGCTGATGCAGGCAAGGAGACAGGCTACACAGGAGTGTGGCATAGCCTACAGCTCATAGAGGGCCAGCTGGAGGAGAATGCAACTGGAAAAAAATAATTATTTAACTGGGTAGGGAGACTGAACCTGTAGCCAATCCCATCTGATGTGAGTCAGATGCCAAAACTCTGTTCTTGTCAGAACTGCTCCAGTGCTTTTGTGAAGGGCACAGACCAATGAAGTGCAGCTCATGTGCTGGTGGTGGAATAATTAGGAAAACATAAAGTGCTATGCAAGTAGCACATTCTTTTCAGGAGGGAACACAAAGCCCTGCCCTTCTGTGCATGTGAACTCAGTTTTGTTTCTGATGGTTGACTGGATGCCAGCATCGTGCCAGCAGTGCCAGGCCAGGGACTGCAGCCAGGTGATACCTGGCGCTTCTACCAGCACTGGTATCTAGCAAAAATGCAATCAGATAATCCCCTGAAGCTGTGACAGAATGCTCCTGTCAGACCAAGTTGCATATAGGATCAGGCACAACTGACCTTGGATGAAAAGCCAGGTGTAGAAATTCCCATGTCTTAATCCTGTGTTACGGTGGGGTAGCTTTCAAAAGGCAATGGTTCAATGACACAGAAATGGAGAAAATGGCAGGCACATCGGTGATGTGGTGGGTAGTCCGTGCTCCCTGTACCCAACCCTTGCTCTGGTGCATAGGGTGGGTGACAGCATGGGAATATGTTTTTGGGCAGCTTCGGTTTCTGCAGCAGCATCTGCTGCAACTCCCTTATGCTTCTAGACCTGAGGAAAGGCAAGGTGTTTTGTGTTGTTCTCAATAATGCCATTTTCTTCCAGGCACCTTATAGCTACCAGTTGTCAAAGCATCATTAACATCATTTCCAGAGGTGTGAATAAATGGCAAGGAAGGGGCACGTTTTACAGTGAGTGGGACTGGAGTTGAAGAAAGCAGTAGCTAACAACCTGTTGCAGATAATTGAGCACAGAAACCTTTCTTTTCTGCCAGGTTTTCAAGGTGTTGCCTTATGTTATTTTTCCCTGTTATTCCTGTTTAATCGTTTAATCTCTGGAGCATGAGGAGTTCTTAGAGGAGTAATTCCTGTTTGTGAAAAAATAGAGGACATGAAGATGAGTGAAACTTTTGTAGCCTCTTCCTTAGCAAAAGGGTGAGGAGGGGCCAAAGCTTGCTCATTTCTCTGGAATCACCCAGAGGCCAGTGGTAAAGATGGAAAAGTGTGTTGAAGTGTGTTGTGCTGAAATCAAGGCTCCCTTAGCTAGGGACTCTCAGCTTGAGTTTTTCCCGCTCCCTTTTCTTGCCTTTCATCAATTGCTTGTCTTTCAACATCTGAGTCATGGAATACCTCGAGGCAAAATGCAGTGGTCCTAGGGTCTGGTGTGAAAGAATTAAAGTTCTAGAATAGGCTCCTGGTGTCTAAAGACAGCTGTCTTCTCTTGATTTGTTCTTCATTTGTATTTCAGTTTCTTCACGTGTCTTTTTCATCTAAGATATGCTGGGAAGGACAAAGCATAGGGGAAGTTACCTCTGGAGTTTAGCCTTGTCTCATACATTGTCTGTCCTTGTGAAGTCTGTAACACCTACACTGGTCCGAAAACAAAAGAGTTCCCAGGAGCGAATCATGTCATCTTTTTCAGATCCCTCTTGCCTTCAGATGTCCTTAAATTAATTATATGGCCTGGAGTAGACTTACGGGCCTGGGCAGTTAGGAAAGTGTCCAACACATGGTGGGCATGAGCACCTTTATAATATGTGTGTGTGTGTGTGTGTGTGTGTGTGTGGATCTACATACAGATATATACATAAAACTTTAACCTGACCTCTTGGGTATTCTATAAGGGTGGTAATGCCTTAGTAATGTACGGCAGTCCCCATCAGCTTTTCTTGTAAGCCATTGCTGTCACTTGTTTTCACATTTTAATAAGAATATTATAGAAACGATGGAAGCAATTTTTGAGACTCCTTCTTATGAAGGATCTGTGTCTGTATGTAAATACATGTGGGCATCTGACTTTATGCTGTTTTCTTCCTATTAGTTGCCCTGGAATCTTCGAAGATAGTGGCTTTGTAGTGCCTGGTTTTCTCACATCTTTTTATTAAGAGGAGAGAATTAAGTCGGCTGTAGGACATCCCTCCCGGGGGTCTCATCTGTGGAAGTTTTGTCCATGTCTGTGTGCCCAGGTCTATGTTTTGTTGCTTCTTTGCACTGTGTAAAAACCATTTTACCTCTCCATTCCACTGCATTGGTGTCTGTCCTATAGAAACTGAATGCACTAACTCCTTACCTCATTTATGGTGACTAACATTTAGTTCCATTTGCAGCTGTGGACTTTGATGCCAAATATAGCTATTTCAAACTTTTATAGCATTGGCAAAGTGCTGACTTAGAGAAACAAAGTGAAGCTAGTTTTGAAAAGCTTGGGGATGATTTAAATATGTTAGTCACATGGAAAAAAATTACAGATTGCATCTTTATCCTTTCTCCCTATGGAGATTAGCCACAAGATGAAGGTGGTAGAGGGGCAGCAGATTAGGAAATAACAATGCTTAGTGATGTAAAATTTGCTGTCTGCAAGGAGCAGCCTGCAAGCCCCAACTGCTGCTCAGGGACCTCCCAACAGTGCATGATGGGAATGAAATCCATGCATGTTTCATCTTGAGAAAATTTCTTCGCTTCTGCGTCTTGGCAGCATCTTAAATGTGTTCTATAATGAGTTCTTTAAAGTAATGCAGTTGTTAACTGTGCAGAAATTTCAGTGCACTGACCCCAGTGAATTATCAGAGGTAGGTGTAATTATTTGTAAAGTAATTCAGGCCTGGATTATGAAATATTTGCTCATGTCATTCTCTTGAAAAGAGAGGGCGTGCAGTTAGAATGGTATTGACCTTTTCTAGGCAGCTCTTAGATGTGCCAAGTAGGTGGAGGAAACGTGGAGGTGCTGATGTTACCAGCAGGAACATGGAAGGGTAATGCCACTGAAGCTGAGGATTTTGGGAGAGAGGGGGCACACACCTACGCACTGCAGAGCACAGCAGTGAGTAGTTGGCAGGAGGCAGAAATCACATCCATTTTGTTTCTTTGCTTGTGGAAGTGAGTGACAGTCCTGTGCAATAAAAGAGAAGCAGCTGGTCTCTGACTGTGTTTTCTAGCTCACTAGCTGTGTAATGCAGGGGAGAAAGCCTATGGGAAAAGTACACATAGTCACCAAATGAGGGTGGAGGAGTTTACCCAGAAAAACAGGCAGGGCAATGGGAACTGCGAAACCTGTTGAGCCTTCATGGCGGAAGGCTGGGCATTGGTCTTTCTTGGAGGCCATGCCATAAGACAGTTTGTGTTTCCTGCACACCCTGGCTCTGCATCAAATGCTGCCTCTTCAAGCATTAAAGTAAAAGGAGAACGGATTGTCATCACCCCGCTCAATCAAATGTCATTAGTTTGCTACATTTGGGCAGCAGCTTAGTCTCCTTTTCTTTTTTTCTTTTTGGCATTGGAGATCGTACAGAGAATGTGCTGTAAGATTGAGTGGTTTGGTGTAGCTGGTGGGAGAGCAGGAGTTCTGCTGTCGCTTGGCCATGGTACATTTCAAATATACACAGACCGGGTGTTGAAAGTTTGAGAAGCCATTTATCTTTTTATCCAAAGGTCACTTCTAACTCATTCAAAAGATCTATAATGGTGGGGCTGCCTTCCCATGTGCCCCCAGGAAACCCTTACATTGTGTGACCTTTCTGCTGCTTAGGGCTGCAACTGCATGTCCCGTCTGCTACAGGTGCAGAGACAGAGTGCTCCATTCCTCTTCACTACAAGGTCTTCAAAAGTGCAGTATCTTTTCATGTCTTTTCCCTTCTAAAGAATGTAATTTCATTTGCAATCAGTCTTATTTTTATTTCTGACCTCAAGTAATTTTTGTTATTTGGCTTTGGACTTTTTCTGGTTGGCCCACCAGTTCTTTCGAGCATGGGCTCCAAGATGCCTGCTCGAGTCTACAAACTGAATAGGAGTTGACACTGAACTCTGAGAGTACAATGTTACTAAACTATTGTCAAATCACTTCACAGCAGATTGTTTTAAAAAGCCATAAAATCAGCTAATATTTTTGTCTGAAAACAAATTCTAATGCATTTAGAATTCTCCACCATTTGGAAACCACTTTTAATATATTCCCCACTCTGCTATATATACTAAGGATACAGTTTCTTCATTCAGCAACTGCCACAGTCTGAGACTTCTCCCTGACTGCTTTTTCAGAATACTCTATGCAGCCTAGAAGCATACTGAGTTTGAAGTGCTACTACACACTCTAACACACTGTGTTACACACTTAACTGGGCATCACCTTCAAGAACTTAAATGGCACCATAAAGATTGTGCTGGGCAACTTAGCATGTCGTTCTGTGGAAATACTCCCTACCCATTTGTCACGGGTTTTTGCTTTTGTGTTTTGGGTTTTTTTTTTGTTTGTTTTGGTTTGGTCTTTCTGCGGGGAGTGGTAGGGGTTTTTTTGTTGTTTTGGTGTTTTGGGTTTTTTTTCTTTAGCATAGCAAATGTGCTGCAGCTGTCAGTGCTGCAGTGTTTTTTGTGTTTCTCGTTTTCCCAAGGGAAAGCTCAGGAAGTATGGGCCTGCAGCTATGCCTTTGGTTTCTCAGACCCAGTTTGCTTGGTAAAGGGAAAGAAGATGGAGAAAACAGGACTAAAATAGGCTTTGAATTTAAAACATTTTATTTCCTTGCAATTAACAAATAGTTGATTCTTTATTCAGACTATTTTTAGTCTGGTTAACTCACCTTTGATTCCGACACATTAGTGAATAGCAGTGCTAGTGCAGAATAGCTGTGCTAGAAAAAGTTCCCAAATGGACAAGTCCTGGAGTGTATGATACATCCCATCCTCAGAAGGCTGTTTTCAATGGCAACACTGTTCTGTAAAATCCCACCCTGTCTCCTGCTTTGGCAGGCATATTTTTTCAAGCCTGCTTAGAAGTTTGCGTGTTCCCATATGAGAGGAGCAACTCCATGTGTATTCCTCCATTTTGCAACCCTCCAGCATTTACAGTTTATGACATGAAATCACAGAACTGTTTATCTGATTTGGGGATGGGTTTTAAAAATATAAATAATATATTTATATTTATATATATAATATATATAAAAATATATATANATATATTTATATTTTTAAAAATATAAATAATATATATTTATAAAACGTCTTTAAAGAGATAGAAAAGCCCCCAGGTTTCAGTCTGGGTCCTTTTGTATTCACCTCTTGGTCAGTGTACTGTTTTGGGTTCCTGTTTGCAAGAGTGTCTCCACAGCAGCAAAAGCTGGATATTTACTGCTAAATAAAATATTTTTTTTTAAAAAAACTGTTGGCATATCCATAGAATTGTATGACTGCAGGAAATGCAACAATATATTAAAAAAAAAAAAAAAATCCCAATAAAACCATGTGAGTAGCCAGTGCTGACCTCAGTGTTTTATATGGTCGCAAACATTTGAGTTTCCCATTAAGTTGGTAAGTTTAACAAAATCCCATTTGCTTTCAACAGTAGACCGCCATCAACAGCAGTCAACAGCAGAATCAAATGAAATTTTTTAACATCTATCTTTCTATTCTACATTCGTAGAAAGAAATGAGATTTGGAGCCTTTTGAACTGCTTCTGCGAATTCAGATAGCTGATGTCAGCAATTCTGTTGTATTGCATATTCTTCTTGTTAAAAATGGCTAATGCTTGTCAGTTATCTGTGTTTTGCAGACCCATAGCTGTGTGGCATTCATAGTATAGACAAACATTTGCTGTTTATCATACAGTTGTTGTAGTAGCAGTTATTCCCAGATGATAATTACCTTTACGGACATAAATTCTTGTCAACATCAAAGAAAAATGTGCAGTTCCTCATGCAGTACCTATTCTAGCAGTATTTCCAAAAGGTCAACTGCTGGCTATTTATAAATAATCTGAGCCAGTAATTACTGGGCTGGCTTTAGGTAGTTTTGCAAGGCGTATTTCGGGTTGTTTTTTCCATGGCTAAAATGATATTGGCTGAAGATTAATCTTGCTTCTCACCGAGGAACTCTGCCCAAGGATCACAGTTCTGCCAGCATTTGAGATAAAATCATAAAATACTAAGTGTTGCAATTTTAGGTTGATTTCTTTGGCAGCCAGTGGTTTTCAGACTGCCACAGGCAACTCAGTAGTTTTGGATCATCCCTAAATTGACTGTATTGTTTGTGTCTATTTTGAAGATCATTGAGCTCTCAGCTGGCTTCATTGCACAGATGCCTCTGAATGTTTGGAGAAACCCACTCCAGAATATGCTGGCTTTTGTTAGAGTTGCCTGAATACACATCTATATTGGAAAGCTAATTTGGACTGCAACAGGTTGTGAATTAAAAACAGATTAGCTGTTTTCAATTAACAGCTTAAATTGGCAGCACTGACTCCATGTATATAGTGTACTGGAAGGCAAACTGATTCTTTATTTCACACAGAATAATGCTCAATAGGCAATTTCCCAATGTGTGCCTGCATGGATCTTACTGATCTAGAAACTTTTTCTCCGGCTGCTTACACAAGTCTAACCTGTGGCTCTTTAGCTTTTTTATGTGTTGTCTTCAGCTGTTGGATACCATAAGTATGTTTGTAGGTCCACTGAAGTGCACACAGTGAAGCACTGTTTTCACTGGAAAGCAGGAAATACGGAGCTGTACGTACAATGCTCTGTTCACTGGGCGTTCTTTTGTCCAGGCTATGACAACTTCTACATTTGTCATTTAACTGTGATTTACTTTGTCCTGCCATTTTACGGAGAAATCTCCATGTGGGTAGCAAGCAAAGAATGTCCAAACCTGTGAGACACTTCTTGTCACGTTTCCCACGCAGAGGCTTCACCTGCTTTGGCCCACTGTGTAGATTCTCAATTATACATTTGTGTTAATGTCCACACTTGCTGATGGCACAGAGATTTCCAGCCTAGAATCTGTTAATGTTTAAATGTTAAGTCTGCATATAAACAGAGATGCTCTTAAAAGAGAACAGCAACTACCCACACAGTAGAGAGCTCCCAATAGCGACTAGCCTGGGAGAGTCAACCCACTGAAGTAAAAAGTCTTTTTTCCCAAGAGCTTTAGAGGGAAATGATCCAAAATGTTCCACTTTTAAAGTTTTTATTTTATGTGTATTTATTTCACACACACACACACACACACACACACACACGCACAGACACACACACACACCCCCCAATACACACACAAATATCTGGAAAATTTCAATATTGTTATTAGGATTGGGATTGTGGGTCTTTGTTTACACCAGCTTTAAGTTATGCCTATTAGAAGATCCAGTTTGGATTTGATGATCTCATCAGATTCTGTGTATGTCTTTGCAGGAGGGACAATAAGCATCATATTACTAATTGCCCTAGAAATACCACAGTACAGATGCTTTTCTTCTTCAGATTATGGTGCTCCCTGTTGCTCTTCTGTGAGCTTATGATTTTAATAAACTGCAATTCAAGAAGACTGTCTTGCAGCAAGACAGTTGTGTGGCTTGTTGTCACTGTCATTTATTGACCCAACATATCCAACCCATGTAAAAGAGCATAAGAGCGCTCCTACCTCAGGTAGTAAAGACATAGTTAACTGGTGCTGCTCAGCCTTTCAGCTACTAAACCCACCCAACACAGTCTGACACCTTGTACTAAAGAGTTTTGATTGGTTAAACTGAGTGAAATGAGGACAAAACCCACTGAATGCATAATGGTTTCCTGACGTGTCTTCTAGTGCAAGTTATCCTGTGATCTCATGACTCTGCATGGCTCCCCAGCAATGTTAAGTGTGTGGACAAGAGCAG
Organism: Struthidea cinerea; assembly: GCA_013397865.1. NCBI lineage: Eukaryota > Metazoa > Chordata > Aves > Passeriformes > Corcoracidae > Struthidea > Struthidea cinerea. The sequence goes on from VZTI01003752.1 coordinate 177,638, forward strand.
TCTAACTGAGGCTCTCTGTGTCTGTACTGCCTTTGCTCATGTCCATTACCAGAGGTATCGCCCACGGCTGTTAGTAGTGAATTTCAGTATTATTGCTGAATTCATGGGGACTGTTTTCTTCTGGATGTGCAAGGAATTGCGAGAATGTATCAGAGAACAATCACACTTGGGTGGTGAAGCCAGTGTCCATACATGACACATGTAACAATGGAGCTCATTAATCTGCAAAACACACTTGCTGTTGGTATACATGATTCAGTGTAGACACCAGAAACAGGCCATCTCCAACTGTGAAGAAACCTTTATCAGACAATTTATCTCCAACAAAGCAGCATCCCATCTGAGCCTCTTGGATTGTTTCCAGTCCCTAAAGTATATACACACTGCAGTTCTAAACATGGACATGTACTTTGTGACAGTCCCAGATAAATATCAAAGCTAGAAACCCTGACAGGGGCTTTGGGAGGTGGTTCAATTAAACAGAGTTGAAAAGCTTTTATTTTAGGGGTGGAAGACAGGGACAGTCTGCTTGTATTTCACTTAATGGCATTTTAAAGGTGAAATTAATGTTTTGGGATCACTTCCAGCCTGATTAAGTGATTGGAGTGGCAGTGTAATGGCAGGAGATGGTATACATGTCACTGCTCAAGACTTTTCGGAAAGAGAACTTTCTTTAACAGTAAGTGGGAAAATATTACCCTGGATTTCATCTTCACAGAATCCCAGAATAATCTGAGTTGGAAGGGACCCACAAGGATCATTGAGTCCAACTTCCAACTCCTTGTCCTGCACGGGACATTCCCAAGAATCACACTATGTGCCTGGGAACATTGTCCCATGTGCCTGGGTGCTGTGACCACTTTCCTGGGGAGCCTGTTCCACTGCTCAGCTGCCCTCTGGGTGAAGATCCTTTTCCTAACAACCAACCTAAACCTCCCTTGACACTTCAGGCCATTCCCCCAGGTCCTGTGACTGGTCACCACAGAGGAGAGATCAGTGCCTGCCCCTGCTCTTCCCCTCAGAAGGAAGCTGTGACTGCAATGAGGTTTCCCCTCAGTCTCCCCTTCTCCAGGCTGACCAGACCGAGTGACCTCAGCTGCTCCTTGTAAGGCTTCTCCTCAAGGCCCTTCAGCATCCTTGTGGCCCTCATTTGGGTGCTAATAGCCTTACGTCCTTCTCATATTGTGGCACCCAAACTGCACACAGGACTCTGCCCCAGTGCAGAGCAGAGCAGGACAATCCCCTCCCTTGCCCAGCTGGCGATGCTGTGCCTGATGTTCCCCAGTTCATGGCTGGCCCTCCTGGCTGCCAGGGCACTGCTGGCTCAAATTCAATTGCCCCTGACAACGACACCCAAGTCCCTTTCCGCAGCACTGTTCTCCAGGGTCTTATTGCCCAGTCCATCCACGCATCCAGGGTTTCCCTGTCCCAGGTGCAGAATCCAGCACTTGTCTTTGGTAAACTTCATACGGTTGGCGAATGCCAATGCATTAAGTCAATTAATACCTAGAAAACACAGTGTGTAGGAGACTTTAAGCTGGTGCATTTTATTGAAAGCTAGATGAAAATAGCATGGGTTTGAGACTTGTCATTGGGACTCTAGGCAGCTACAGAGGGAGGAGCATTAATACTTCTATCTGAATTAGATTTGCTTCAGACTTAATGGGACTACAGATTGCTGTATGTGTTTAAGTTCTGTTTAAAAAAGAAAAACTGCTATTTAAATGGTTATAGGTCAGCTAGTTGCATGTAATTTTGCATAAAATCACGTGGAAATGGGTTTTCATGTGTGAATAATACACCTTTTATAGCTGTATCATACTTGTTAGGTTAGCCTGTGTATAGGTATTTTATGCTGCAGCAAAAAACATATAATATGACTAGACTCTTTATGGAGAAAACTACAGTTAATCAGTAAGGCACAGGCTTTGAGGTCTCCTAACATTTCAGATCATCCTTATCTGAATGTGACATTCCTTGTAGGCTGAGGCTGGATGGTGTTGTCAAAGCAAAGGTGAGCATGAGTTTGTGCTATTCTGCCTCCCCTGAAGTTACCCCACATTTTAAGGAGACTGAGGAGATGAAGTAGAAGGTGAACTCAAAAAAGTGCTGTGTTTTCAGTCTTTACCTTTACGATGTTTCAGTAGTGATTGGGAGCCTCACATACCTGTGAAACCGGAATAATGTTGCATAGGTGCTGTATAAGACACCCTATTTCCAAGGGTCAGACACCCTAAGAGTGATGCATGACACCCCACGCTCAGATGCTTGTGGTTGGGGAGCTCTGAAAACACACTGAAATTAAAGAACAGAGGAAAAATCCTGAAAAAAATAGCAGCATTTCTTAAATGCTTCTGAAATGCCTAAAAGCAGATCAGTGAGATACCATTAGGCTTGTTTGGCACAAATTAAGGAATGTGTGAGAGAAGGACCTATTGGAATGGGAAATTAAAACATTGGCTTTCTTCCTTCTTTTTTTCAGTAATTGTCCCTTTGTCCTCAATGGGACTGTATTGAGTTTTTGTCAAGAACAATATTCTGCAGTTATTGAGATGAAACAGGGTTTACACTTTCAATGCAAAATTAATGATGTCCTAGGAAATGAAGCACATTTCTTTACAATAAAACTCTCATTGACAAAAAGAAATTTCAGATCAAAGAGGTACCCTATACTGAGTCTAAACAAATCCTGTTACAGTCTTTACAGCAAGATGTTTTTCAGTACCATGTCAATGAGTGAGATAAAACAAGAAGAGCTTTATGGTCCATTTGGTATTTACATTTTTGTGTAGTAGCTATCAGCAGATATTCCAGTTAAAATCACGGTACTTCCGACTGCCTTTTCTTGCTTTCACATAATTATGACTTTGCAATATATGTATTTTTACACTGTTTTGTCTTTGCTGCTGAACAGTCTTTTTTATTTGCAAAGTACTGTGCTCTTATCTCCATTAAGATTTTACCCATTAATTCTCAGGCCTTAGTAAAATATGGATCAAAACAGGTTCATTTTAAAAGCAAACAAGGAAATACTTTATGTAGTTCTTAAGATTATTCTAGTACTTTGACCTGTCCATTGATAAATTGAAGATGATTATTTTATTAAGTGTGGCAAAAATAAACTAGACCTTTCTTGTGAAAGAGCTGGGAGAGTTCATACAGCTCTTTGGTAGGGAATTAGAATTGTTCATGTCTTACAGAATTTCTTCTACTACAATAGGATGTCTTCAAAGTCAGCTGCAACAGGAGATCTATTAAGTATAAAATTAAGAATTGTCAGTAGTTGCCATATGTATAAATTCCCAAGTAGTCCTGCCAAAGGTCCAGTATTTTTCCTTTACTTCACAACATTTTATTTGAAAAGAAACATTCTGCAAAACCAGTTAATTCAATCAGTTCACTGACAGTCATTATTTTTGGTCACAATAGCAATAGCACATAACTTTGGGGCAGTCAGGGGCTAGGACAGTAGGAGGTGGCACTTCAAACAAAAATCTTTCAGTGATAGAGATGCTGGCTCTTGCTCAGTGCTGAAACTCCGTCATTGGTCAATTTCCTCTTGTTGTGTCGTATGTTAAGTTTGCTTTCATTCTTGTTATGCCTTTCTCCAAACAGATGGAAAGTTCAACTTCTTCACAATTCTCCTTCCCACAGTAGCCTCAAATGTCAAAAGCCATGTGTTCACCAAGGCAGTTTCCCAGGTCATTCTGTCCTTGCAGCCAGACCCTGACTCCCAGAGTTAGTACACTGCAAGTCAATGTAGTTATGCACTGGGTGACAGAATGGTGAGGGGAGAAGCACTTGCAGTTGTTTTGTCATATACTGAGTTATAATTTATGCTTCAGTTCAAATATCTCTTTCTGAGGCCTGCTTTTCTCATACTCTGGAGATCATCAAGTGTTTGTAGTTCAGCACTGTGTTTTCTGAGGACAGACTGTGAGTTATGTTCTGTAACACACATCTTGGGAGAGGCACTACTGAATGCACAGTGTTTCATAAATAAAGTGACTGCTTGTCCTAGTTTGCACAAATTTGGAGGAAAATATCCTCTGATAGAAGTCAGGTTGCAATCACCCCTCCCCCAGCAGGTTCGGGGAAAAAAAAGAAATCCTAGGAAAACAAAGTTCAACTCTCCGTCTCCCGCCGGGAAAAAGAAGAGCCAAAAAAAAGTTGGCTGAAAAACCCAAGGGTACCGCAGAAGCCGAGGAGTGTATCTCGGTGTCCTTGAAACAACTGCTTTGAAAAGTTTTGGTTTTTTTTTTCCTCTGTCCCTCTCAGGCTCAATTTAAAGGCACAGAAAAGATTGGTGGGCATAAAGTAGCGTTAGGGGATACACATCCTAAAGTCACCCCAAGACAGTGCTACTTGACCATAAAATGTAAATATTCACACTGGAGTAACAGGTGCATAATGAGAAATGGAGTCCCTGAAGATGTCCAGCCTATCCCACAGTCCCCCAAAAGGATCAACCTTTTATTTATGTTATCTACACTCTTCTTTTAGACTTTGTAGTCTTTGAGAATATCCCACAAACTGTAGGCTTTGTAGCATAGAAGATGCGAATGTATGGAAAGTACAAGTTTTGGGTTTGGTCAGGGTTTCCCTTCTGCTTTTTTTCTTCTGCCTGACTGCACTGTTGTGGAGTTCCTTCCTTGACCCCCTCCCTCACACATCCCAGGGGAAGGTCTTGGCACAGCCCTGCGACTCTGCTTTTTGCAAGCCATGGCATCTGCTGTCACAGGTAGGAAAGTGAAGCAAAATGGGGGCAGGGCAGCTGTTGACATAACTGACATCAGACCTTTTAAATAGGTGCAGAAAGGAGAGAGCTAGAAGATATTTTTAGAAAGTAGGATGCTGGGGAAAATCACCTCATGCCTGAGGTCTCTGTGTTTTATCATTTTAAGCTCTACCGTGAAAAAAAAACAATTGAAATTACATCTTTCTAATTCTTTCCACTTCCTTATTTATTCCTTGCAATTTTTCCACCCTGTCTCAATAACTGGATTATGCAAGACTTTAATCAGAAGTTAGTTCCATGAACTTTTTATTGTCTGCCTGCCTACTGCAGATCAGTTGTGTGTAATCTCAAACCCTCAAAGACTAATTAATAGAAATCAAAGCCAAGAAGAAGGATTAAGGAGGTATGTGTGTTTAAATGAACTTAAAGTCCATCTCTCCCTGCTACCATCAAAGCCCAAGGTAACTCTTCTGAATTTCAGTATTGCTCTGTTATACTCAGAGCCATGGTAGAGCAACTGGCTGGCACAAAGCTCGGGTCTTGTGAGCATGTCCGAGTGGGTCTGACCTGCAGCTCGTTGCATGTTTTTTGATTTTACACAGGCTTGGGTCAACCAACAGAGTGCACCAGTATTGGCAGTATGGTTCTACAAGGTTTTCTTCCTCTAACTGCTCTGCCCCTATTTCTTCCATTGCAAAGCCCAAGGAGCCTCCTCACAGCCCACTTGAATACTATGTCTGGAAGAATCTACCAGATCTCCTTTGCTACTTCACAGATGAAGCTTTTTTTTGCTGCTGACCTTGCTGGTTTTTTCTCACAGGTTCATGTCTTCAGTGTTGTTTGGCTGATATGGGTCTGTTGGAAAATGCCTGCACATCCACAGACCCTGTACCTGGCAGCCCACAGTGCAGGAGGGATGCAATGTTATTGTCACAGTGAAGTGAATTAATGAAAGATGAGCTGAGTTACAGTTAATGGCATTTAGTCCATGGGGGAGGCTGCAGTGCAAAAAACTCTGCAAAGGGAAAGAATATGAAATGAATTTTTATATATCTATCTATAGCTATTTGCTGCCAGACTAATATATATATTTATATTAGTGTTTACCACCCAGACTTCTTCATTTTTTACTCAGTGTTCCTTCGTTCAACAGTGAGTGTTACTCAGGAAGTAAGAGAGTTCAGGAGAGGGTACATTCTCAGCTAAGATTGTCTGCAGACTTGCAAAGATTACACTAAATTGGGAAAAGGCTATGTAAGTTTTGAAGATCCCTCTTTGGTAATCATGAATATTATAAGCATGGTTTTGTACTTTGGTTTCCTAAGAAAATGAAGATTAGAAGGTTATGTGTAGGTGGGTGCTTCAGTCAGTAAGTTTTGGTACCATGCCTTTGTCTCTCCAGTAACATTTAAGACTGTTGATGAAGTTCAGGTAAAATTTTAGGTTCTGATGTCCAAATTTTTTAGTTTCTCCAAGTTTAATGAAAATGGACAGCTGAGTAGAGGAAACAGGGGTGCTGGTATGAAAGGACTAAGGTATTGGTATCAGCACTTATCAAACTTTGTAGAATTCAAGCAGGAGGCATTATGAGGGCTAACTTTAGAGAGTGCATGTTTGGCACATGCTATAATATTCTCGTAATGTTGAAACGGGGATGAAGTCTGTAATTTCTGCACTTTAATAGATTTTCTTTTTCACTGCAGAAATTGTAAACTTGGGACTTGCAGACCCTATATGGACTGTGAAAACCAAGAGGATGAACTGTTTTTTTGGATTGGGTATTTGATAGCTGCCTGCCTTATGCAGAATACAGTAGTTCCCGTAACACTGGCATTACAAAGGGTTTAGAGACAGCTGTGCCCCAGCTAGAAATGCTTTCTTATAAAGTCTAAACTATCTGCAGAGTTGATGTGAATTAGAATAGCTGCTTCTGTAGCCTGCAACGTGCAGTTTGATCCCATCATTTGTAAAGCAGGGAAACGAAACCCATTATTTATCATTACAGCTCAAAGCTATCTATTTGGTGCTTGAACAGCCTCTTGAGAAATGCAGGTGATAGACTTTTATTGCAGCTAAAATATTTATTGTTACCCAGGGATATATTTCTAAAGGAATATTAGCTGTATGAGTGCTTTGTGGATGAATAGAGGCAGTTTCTTCTGATACCTGACTGGCTGTATACCATCCCTCATTGACTGCAACGACTACGACGCAAAACAGCTTTGCAGTAAAACCATTGAACATGTACTGCTGGTCAGAGGGCGAAGTCCTTGAGGTGCAACTCCCATTTCAGCTGGGAAGCTCTGTGTTTTGGCCCTCCAGCCCTTTTATCTGTGAGATCAGAAAGTCTTTGTGTATTAACTGGTAACTGTAGTTATTTTTATGACTTTTTTTGATGTTAGTATACAAAGTATACTTGAGTTTTTCGTTGAATTGAGGTCTAAACTACGGTCACTGTTCACTGAACTCAAAGAACTACTTTATTTTAAGGATGAAATACCTAAGTGGTCAGATTTAGTGTGTGGTATTATTTGCAAAGACATGCTTGAAACAAATGTGCAGAGAAAAATAAAGAAGGGAACTGAACACATTGGTGAAGAGAATAAGAAAAATTGATTACATCTTCTAAAGAGTATTGCTGGCAGGATGTTTTCTGGAAGCGTTCTAATTTCTTTCTACAGATAGAGTTTCTATAGAAGCCTGGAATTTTAAGATACAAATTCAGTACAACTTTATCTTTTTAAACACTTAATGCAAAGCAAAAGTGGGTTACTGCACTGTTACAGAACCAGTGAAAGCAAACAGATTTTCCAGTGTAGGACGGCTCCCAGATGGACCCGCTGCTGGCCAAGGCCAAGCCAGTCAGAGATGGTGGTAACGCCTCTGTGATAACATATTTTAGAAGGAAAAAAGTTTTTGCGCAGATGTAATTATGCTCAGAGAGGAGTGCAAGTATGTGAGAGGAACAACTCTGCAGACACCAAGGTCAGTGCAGAAGGAGGGGCAGGAGGTGCCCCAGGTGCTGGAGCAGAGATTCCCCTGCAGCCCCTGGAGATCCGTGGGGAATGCAGAGATCCACCCACAGCCCTTGGAGGAGCCTCACGCCAGAGTAGGTGGGTGCCTGAGAGGAGGCTGTGACCCCGTGGGAGGCCTGTGCCTGGAGCAGGGTCCTGGCAGGGACCCGCAGACCCAGGGAGAGAAGATCCCACACTGGAACAGGTTTCTAGTAGAACTTGTGACCCTGTGGGGGTCCCACAGTGGGGCAGTCTGTCCTTGAAGGACTGCACCTTGTGAAAAGAGACCCACAGCAGTTCATGAAGAACTGTAGCCCTTGAGAAGGACTCACGCTGGAGAAGTTACTGGAGAATTGTTTCCTGTGGGAGGGACCTTATGCTGGAGCAGGGTCTCCTCTCGCTGAGTAGTGAGAGAAACAGTGTCTGATGAACTGACCATAATACCCATTCCGTGTCTCCCTGCACTGCTGGGGAAGAAGGTAGAGTTGCGGAGGAGGGGAGGGTGGGGGGAAGGTGTTTTTGAGATTTGTTTCAGTCGTCATTATCCTGCTCTAATTTTAGGTCGTAATACATTCGGTTAATATCCCCAAGCTGTGTCTGTTTTGCTCATGATGGGAATCAAAAAAGTGATCTTGCCCCTGTCCTTATCCCAATTCATTAACTTTTTGTTATATTTCTTCTCCGACGTCCAGTTACAGAGGGAGGTGTTAGAGCAGATTTTGTGGGCACCTGGCATCCAGACACGATCAACCCATCACAATAAAGCATCCTATTAAACCCTAGGAATCCACTTGAAGGTTGGGGAATAAACTGTCTGTGCTTCCCCATGCAAGAGAGAAGCAGAACAGTTGTCTTCTTTTGTCAGTCTTTGTGCCTATTTTACATTTCCTGGTACAGAAAGGTTTGTTCCTAACATCAGAAGAATGCACACAACTGGGAGCATAACTTCAGCCTCAAATGTTCACCAAAATATTACATGTTGATGAATGTTTGCCTGTGCAGACATTGGAAATGAATGTAGCTACCTGCATCACATATCCTATTCCTAAAGTCTTTTAATCTTTTTATGTGTAGGGCAAAGTTGTTAAAAGTGAGGCCAGGAATGCAAACATCACTGTTCAAAGTTTTCCATTTGGACTTCATTATCTGAATGCACTACCAAGAAATCAGGGTATTAATGGTATTTTGAGGCCTACTTAAAGCTTGGAGATGGCTCTAGATTCTGGTGCTTTTTATTGAGGCACGAAAAGAAGTTAAAAGATGATCTAGAGGTTACTAACACTAGCATCATATGGAGAAGTTACTGAAATGTTTGTTTTTCCTAATTTTGTGAGTCAAAGGCTATTCAGACGATGCGTTTATATACATGACACTGGTTACCTGCTGCTTGCAATGAAGCCAGATTCTAACCAAGAAAAGGACAAAGATTTCATGCCTTAACTGCAGTCAGATGATGTCAGACTCAGGATGGGTATTAGTTTACTGCTGGGGACAAGATACGTGTAGGAAGAGGCCTTTGTTTGCTTCCTTCACACAGAGAAGAGTTATGGGTAAAGGAAATAAGCAGAGACAAAGGAGTCTGTTCATTCTGGATCTGCCTTTCTCCTGAAAGGCTTCACTGTTTAGACAGTGAAGTGAACCCGGTGTTAAATGAAGACAAAAAAGCAAGTAGAGGAGCTACAGCAGTGCCTTGCTTTCCATGCATGGGAGGATTTGAGCACCAGGATCAGGAGGAATTATTTCAGACCAGTCCATGACTGCATCACTGGAGCTCTAAGACACTTAATCCAATCAGCTAAACATTTCAAACTTTATTTTAAAGTACTTCTTTTTTTCCTAGCAAACAGTCACCAGATAAGCATGCTTGCAATTTAATTCACGCGCCTACCTGCCCTTTGAAACCAAGTGTCTAAAATGCATCCATCCTACATCCTACAGCTGGAAAGAGAGACTTGTGATTATCCCATTCAATCCCTGCAGTGACACACCCTCCTTGCTTCATTCAACAAATCCAGCACTACAGGAATTATTGCTCTGTCTTTATTCAGGCTACGAATAAGCTTGCTGGGAAGATATTCAGGCTTTGCTTTGACTCCAACTGAAAATGAATTTGCTGCATACCCCACTCCCACTAATTATAGCAAATTACTATCACTGCTATAAAGCCCTTCTACATCTGCCTGATTGGCTTCTGTTCCGCCTCTGCGGCCGCTTGGTGAGGCCAAGCTCCCAACCTGTGCCTGCAAGAGGATGTTCACTCAGCTCTCAATTCACTTTTGAACCTTCACTTTCAATCACCTAAACACATTCTGCTGTTTCCTGGTAAAGGAGTTTGGCTCTAGTGAAGGGAAACTTAGGGACAACTTGGAATTCTCGCAGGATAGAGGCCTTTTCTATCCATGTGGTGGCAAATTTGGAAAATGCAGCAAACTGTCAGTATAAGGGACAGAGAAGAGGAACTCCTGGGCTATGTTCTTCTCATCCCAAACATTAGCTGCCTTAAAGCATTTGGTCTTTGAGATAACTGGTATACTGACATCTTTCTTATCTCTCAGAGAGTTCTAGAACTTAATTTAACATTTGTGAGCTATGAACACTTCCTCTGATTGGAGTAACTACGTATCACAGCAAAATATGAATAATCTTGGCATGCTCAAATTAGCTCAACTTTGATACAGGTGAAAAGAGAATGAATGACACTTATGATACTACATCATAGGGAATATCTCGGGTTATTTGAAATGCCATAATCCTTCTCTTATGGATTTCTGGGCTATTTTTATAACACTAATTCTGATTAAAAATACTAAGTCTGACTGTCAGTTCTAATCCATGCTTCATCCTTGCATATCTAGCAGTGTTAAACATTGACTCGTCTCAAGGTCTTTGAAAATATTCCCACATGTGAAAGCTTCTGAGGAACACATACAAGCCACACATATTTCCCTGCTTCTGCAGTTGAAAGAGCTTATGGAGCTACATGAGCCATCATTATGGGTGCTGTATTTAGTGAATTGACTTTGATTATGTCCCAGTTTGATAACAGCTGATTTAGTTTTTCAGCTCTGTTGTTCTGAAGTGAGTAATTGGAGTTTAGCAGTGACAAAAAATGGTTCTTTTAGTTTTCCTTTTTTTCTCATTTTAGTAGGTGCTCAGCTTCCCTCTTTTATAAGCAAAGAAACTTTATAAAAATGCGCTGGAAATGCCTCCACCAAAATGAGTGATGTTGACAGGCTGCTGCTGTAGCCTGGTGCCTGTGCAGGTACAGCTGCTTTGAGCTCTGACCAGATTTTGCAGCCAGGCAAAAACAAAGTTTCCCAAAACTGCTCAGCAGCATGTAAGTCATTATAGCACTGGAGCAAAATGCACAACACTGGAGTTATCTTGTTTTCCTAGACACTTTTGCCTCACTTTATGTTGTACTTTAGGCTGTCCAGACTGCAGATAGAATTGTATTGAATCCTACATTTTCATACTTTAAAAGCTCAGCTAACCTTTCCAAGCTGCACAGCTGTTCTAAGAGGGTTTTCAACCATAAAGCATAAACTGTTTAACACTAGTTTGCAATTGAGAAAAATCTTGCAAAAAGCACTTTTTAAAAAATATGTAACTTGATGTTGTTTTTCAATACCCTGTCTGTGAAAACAGGACCTTTTTTCTCAGTTTTCTAGTGAAACCTAATTTGACAATGCAAGAAGCAATTAAGCTAGAATATGTTCCTCTGTTTTATCTGGTCTTTAAATAATTTAGAGGCTGAAATTAGTTTAATTTTTTGTAATTTGTACTGAATGATAAAAATTTTATTCATTATATAAGCAAGTAAACACAGCAGGCAAATTGTGTGAGGCACATAAAAGTGAGAAAGGATTAAGAAAAAAGTATGGGCAGAATGTACTTGGTCCTGCAGATTTTGGTAGCCGTATGTAGTGTGAAGATGGACAGATGGAAAAATAGTAATGTAAAAATGTTATACTAGAAATCATCCCTTTCAATTCTCCATTTCCAAATAGTTTTATAAGTTCAAATTCTTTCTTTCCATGTGATACATTACTGTAACAAATGCAACCTTATAAACTTCCTTCTCAGAATAAAATAGGATTTATTTGCCATAGGGATGTGTGTAAGAATATCTAGAGAATATATTAGTTTAGAATATATTAGTTCCACTAATAACTAGAATATTCCAGAGACTATATTACTTTAACTACTTTAGTTTTGTAGTTAAAGCTTAAAAAGTGATTTGAAAGCAATGCTTTTCATTAAACATTTGAGAAATTTCCACTGTAGGAAAAATGTTCACATGCTAAACAGAGGAGAAGAACACTGATAGTTTTCTGCAGTGGTTACACTGTGCCCTGGGAGAGAACAACCCACAGTGTTGTCTTCCTTGCACCATTTAGATATAACCCAATTGCTACGCTCTTTCACAAAGACTATTCTCTGTTTTCAGAGTGGGGCATTCTGATAAGAAATTAGTCTTATGTTTCAACCAAGTATATTCAACATAACTGGAGGAAAGTTCCCTTGTGGTGGGGATGTACATGGATTGGTCAAGGAAAAGGGATATGAATAAAAGCAACTGTGATTGCTTCAGTGCAGTGGAAGATAGGTATGGAGAGAGGTGGCAGGGGTATTATGAGGGCATAGCTGGTGGGGGTTTTTTGAGGACACAGACAGTAGCTGTTTTAAAAGCACAGATGGTGGTTGGGATGTAGGAATCTGTAGGAAAGCAAGACTTGAAGGATGCCTAAGCCACTTTTTCAAGTGGGCTATGAGTTCAGTTTCTCTGTTTTCAAGCACGCTTTTAGAAAGATTTTAAGAGTGTGGGTGAGTCTTTAGAGTGTGTGGACTTAACACTCTCTGCAAACCAAGCTCTAAATAACCCAGGCTGTCTCTCGCCCACCACAAAAGTCAGTGCAGTCACTGTTTACTTTTAAAAATTGTGTTCAACTTTCCTAGAATTAGAATAATGTTTTAGCAAGTGCATTCAAATTAATTATTTTTCTTACCTGTAGTAGCAACTGTGTACATGTTCTTTGCCACTGTTTGATTAATGTTCCCTAGGTTGACCCTTTTGTTGTTAAACAAAGCCACAAAGTTATTGTTTCTTCATGACTTTTTTTTCTTGACACTAGAAATCAGTCTCGTCTTTCTGTCACACAACCATGAAGCAAACAAGACTATGTCAATAAACTGGGATTATTTTTTAGCTTCCAGCAAGCTCCTCCCTCCTTCTTGACTCCTATCTCCCCAGACAGCTGAGGTGCTGTCTTCCTCTCTCACAGCCCCTGGTGATTACACATTACTCTTTGTGTCCATTCCCCAAGTAAGAACAAAGATGAGATATGATTATCAGCAGGATATCTTGAAGCCCCAGTCTCCACAGATGAATACTCATAGGTGACTCTCTATGAATTTCTATTGCATACGCTTCTTTCTTCTTTGAAATTACTGAGTGTAGTTGCCCTGATCCTAAACATCATCATGTCCAGAAGCCTTATGGAGTCACATAGAAACAGTCACAACAGATGAGACCAGTGTCCACTAAGCCAAGTGACCTGTACAACAAAATAAAGAATCGGGCAAGGACATAATGTTGCTTTTTTAGCATTGCCTGAATTTTTGTAAAGTAGTGGCTGAGGGACTCCTGAGCCAGAGATAGGCGCTTAGAAGCCTGTCAAGGACTTTATTATTTGACTGAAAAAATTATCTCTGCTCATTTCCCTGTGATGCTTGTCTTTTCTTAGACATCATATAATTCCTCCGCTGCCTTACTTTCTTTAACCTGAAGAGGTGGCATTTTCTGCAGTTCACGCCTCTTAGTAAAGATGGATCAGAGAAATGTCACAGGCACTGGAGTTTCTGCCTGATTTGAGTTTATACCAGGCAGGAAGAAAACTCTTGCAGAGAATACTTTTGTTTTGGTGCACCTAGAAGTCTTTCACACGTACTAGGCTGCACACATACACTCCAAAGAAATCCTTATAAGGAGTAGGCTGGCTGGTGTCACCAAATAATTCTTGTTGAGCTCTGGCTGACAAATACCAGGAACTGTCTATCTCAGTGGTTCCTTCAGTGAAATAAGAAGCTGATCCCATTCCACTTCTTTGACATTCCTTTTTATTTCTAATTTTCAAGATAACACAACAATGTTCCATCCAGTGACACTTACAAAGAACAAAAACATGCAAAATCCACTCCACTTTGGAGACTTCTCATAAGGAAAGCCAGAACACTGGAGTTTCTCTGACTTAGTGTGTTGGTTTCTGACTGCAGTTCCCTACAGGATGGGATAGCTGACATTATAGTGGGAGTATGCTCAGGCCACCCAGCCAGGAAGACTCCCTGGATGAGTCACGCTATAGACAAATAGAATCAGCTTTGTGTTCACAGGCCTGGTTCCCATGGGGAATAGGTGCTATGCTGGATTTTGTTCTCACCAACAAGGAGAGGGGGAGGAGAATGTAAGGCCCAAGGGCAGCCTGGGCTGTATTGACCATGAAATGTGGAGTTTCAGATCCTCAGGGCAGTGCGGAAGACACACACACCCCAGACTTTAGGACAGCAGATTTTGACCTCTTCAGGGATCTGCTTAGTCAAGTACCATGGGATAACTCCCTGAAGGGAAGAGAAGCCAAACAAAGCTGGTTGAGATTCAAGGATCAACTTCTCCAAGGTCAGGATTGATGCATCCCAGTAAGGAGGAAGTCAGGCAGAAACATCAGGAGACCTGTGTGGATGAATGAGGAGCTCCTGGACAAACTCAAACACAAAAAAGAAGCACACACACAGGGTGGAAGCAAGGACGGGTAGCCTGGGAGGAGTGCAGAGATATTGTCTGAGCAGCCAGGGATCAGGATAAGAAAGCTAAAGACCTGATTCAATTAAAGCTGGTCAAGGATGTTGAGGCCAACAAGAAAAGCTTCCATACGTACATCAGTGATTAAAAGAAGTCTAGAAAAAGAGTGGGCCCTCTCCAGAAGGAAACAAGAGACCTGGTTACCTGGATCATGGAAAAGGCTGAGGTGCTCAGAACCTAAAGGTGCATAAATCCATGGCTTCCTATGAGATGCATCCATGAATCCAAAGGGTACTATTGTGGGAAGAAGTGGCTAAGCCACTAGCATATTTGAGAAGTTGTGGCAGTTTGGTGAAGTTCCCACTGACTGGAAAAGGAGAAATATAGTGCCCATCCTTAAAAGAGAAAAAAGGAAGACCTGGGTAACTATAGGTTGGTATTTCTTGGCTTTGTGTCTGGCAAGATTATGAAGCAGATCCTCCTGGAAACTATGCTAAAACATATGGAAAATAAGAATGTGATTGGTGACAAAAGTGTTTCTTCACTAAAGGTAAATCATGCTTGTGAAATCTGGTGGCCTTCTGTGAATGGGTTACAGAGGGAGTGGGTGAGAAAAGAGTGACTGATGCCATCTACCTTGATCTATTCAAAGCATTTGGCACTGTCCCGCCAAGTCTCCTTTTCTCTGCACCGAAGAGACGTGGATTTGATAGACGGACCACTTGGTGGATACGGAATTTGTAAGCAGAAATCAGCTGATGATGTTTGTTTCCAACAGGGCTTTGCTTCTGCTCTGGAGGGAACTCCTTGCTGCTTGTATTTCCCTGGCTGCTCTCTCTTGGCCATGGTGTGAATTTGGGAGGCTGAAGGTGAAACACTGAATCCCGGCTTCTTGACAGAGAGGGCTGAGAAAGCATGCTTGTGCTGGATAGACATTTTCAGGATGCCCAGCAATCTGCTAGTTTTCAGGGGCCCGATTTACACTCATCTAGCACTGTGTAAACTACTCTTCCATATTTTAAAAATTGAAGTAGGTAACTCCTGTTTAATTTCTTGAAGGCTATTCACTGAAAGAGATTTTAGGGGCTACAATTTCTCCAAATGTCCTTTTCCTTGGCTTTTATATCTGCGCCAACACAGCATCTTTTTTGCTGCTTTGATTCCCCTGTGATTCTGTCTTGCATTTTGCACATACTGTTCACTCCAGCTATCTCTGGTTGATTTATACAGAGCACTTCATGTGAAACCAGGCAGAGAGTGTAACAGAGAACCAAATTCACTTTTTTTTTTAGCTGGTGGAAAGTATCTCTCTTGAAGGCACCACAATAATACCTGTCAGTGATTATTTTCGAAAATGTGTGGCCGGTAAATACTGACATTTAGTATTGCTAAATGCCTTCGTCACAAGTCATAAAACTATGCAGGTTAGAAGGACCTGTGGAAGTTGACTGTTCCTCCCCCTCCTCAATACTAGTCCAGCTAGTGCTCTACACAGTGACCAGCTGTTTTTTAAATAGCTCCGAGAATGGAGTACCCATGACATCCCTAAGACTTTGCTACAGTGGCAGTCTTCCTCTTTGGGGGGAAAAAAAGAATTCCTAAGTTTTCATGTTAGTGTCCTGTGTTGCATCTTGTATCTGATGGCTCTCACCCTTTCTCTGTGCATCTCTGAGGAGAGTCTGTCTCCATCTTTTTCTCCCCTCCCATGTGGCTGATGAAGAGAGGAAGTAGGTCCCTTTTAACCTTCTCTTCTTAACCCTGCCTTAAAAATCATTACCCATCATAAAGAAATCTAAGTTTAATGGCTTTAATAGTTTGGACTTTAGATCCCAGGAAGGGATCAAGTTTTCAGGCATTTATGCACAACTACAAAGGCTATTGTTCTTTATGTCTGAACTTCTCATTGTTTCTGTAGATCAGTGGTTCTCTACTTTTCATTTATATAAAAGAAGCTAAACTGTAAGTAAGTGTATAAAAAAAAGGAAAGAGAATAGTAACAGTTGTTGAAATTATAAATGCAGTTTTAATTGAAAGTGGGTTTGTAGGCATATAAACATCTTTCAGTGTGTAGTATTGCTTCAGGACTTGTGAAATAGTTCACAGTTTCCCGAAAGAAAGGAAAAAGCAATTCATAAAGTCAGAAGAGGAGTGTTGACAAATGACTGGAAATAAGCATTTTTCAGCAGCACTGAAAAGATAGGATATGTGTTTATACCGTAAAAAAACCCACTTTTGGTTTCTTATTTCTTGCTTTGAAGATGCAAATCTTCAAGAGGCTCATAGAAAGATATGGTGGCATAATCTGTTAACCCAGCATTTGGGAAAAGAGGCTTCTACAAGCCTTGTGCTTAAGACATATCAGTTTTAACATGTAAAGAAATGTTTCAAGAAATAAAGACTTAATCAGAGAAGTAGTGAGTTATTGAAAAATGTTGGACAGTTAAAATAACTTTGTAAGGAAGCAAAGGCAAGAAAAAGAGACGGTAAACAATCTGTGAAGGATGAGTGTTAAAATAATATGCAATTAGAGAAATCAAAGCTATTCTGCAAAGAAAAGTTATGAACAGCCCAAACAGAAGCTGGAGATCAAAAGGGTTTGGAGTAGAGGTGAGCAAGTTCTGGGAAAAACTTTATAAACAATAAAAACACCTTAGAAGTGGTTTCTTAGAAAAACAGGGAACAAATGAAATCCTAGATTGGTAGCATGATTCTATTTAATACATTTGAGAAGGATGTTTTGGGAAAGCAAGGAAAATAGCACTGAATAAAGAGTATTCCTGAATAGATGGTGATCTTTTAGAAAACAATAGGCCAGTGTTTCACCCACCTCACTTCCCTGTCATTGAGAGAATGTGGGCTCTTGTCAGATGTAAAACAGCAAGAGAACAAGAGCTCATGACTAAATTCCCTGGTTTTTGCTTATTCTTCCAGCAGTTCTGAAGAGTCTGAATGCTTCTGTACTGTTGGTGATTTTTACTTTAAAGTTTCTGGAAGGCAGGCATACAAATAAACAGCAGCATACAAATAAATATACAAAAGCCCCAAAGTGACTGGGATCTTCAGCCAAAGTAACTCAAGAATAGTAACTTAAAACTTCATAATATACCAGAATTTGGAGAAGTGGCCCTGTATCTTGCTTTAGCTGATTCTGCTGCAAGGTAGAGATTATAGAAATGAAATTCCTCCTCAGTCTTTTCACTTTCAAGACACAAATTACTTCAGTACTATTCCTTTGCATTTGTATAAATGGATGAAAGTCTGTCAGCAATAACTTAGCATTAATTGCTCTTCAATTAGTATAATGAAGAATTTCTAGATTATGTAATGCTTTTGTGTGCATTCTAAAGCTTTCTCAAGTGAGGACTTAATGCTTCATGTCCTTTCTGAAAGATCCTATAACTAATGGGAATGCTGTTTCATAGAATCAAACAACCATGGAATGGTTTGGGTTGGAAGGAACTTCAAGATTGTCAAAGGCCAACTCCCCTGCCATGAGCAGGGACAGCTTCCACTAGACCAGCTTGGTCAGGATCCCATCCAACCTTCCAAGTACTTCCAGGGATGGAGCATCCACAGCTTCTCTGGGCAACCTGTTCCAGTGTCTCACCACTATTAAAGTGAAGAAATTACTTCCTAATTATCATCCATCTTCATTCCTAAGTAGTGTATATGACCCAGTCAGATTCTGTGAGAACTAATCAGGAAGGGAGATTAGAACTCAATAAAGACAGTGATTATTTATAGCATAGTATTTAGACTCTCTCAGTGTTGCCATAGTAACTGGGGTGAGACTTTGAACTGAAGTATGATGCCATACTCCTTTCTTCCTCACTGGTAAAATCTGCTGCTGTTTACATGGACAGTGCCATGGATCCACTATACTGCAGCAGCAGCAGCACAGAAATTTTGTTAAAAACTCAATGACCCTTTCAGACTGCTTGAGTTGCTCACAATATAGCACATACACACCCAATAATCCTACATTGTCGTACAAAACCAGACAACTCGCTTCGTTGTGAACCAAAAAGATGTTTATTCGGATCCACAACAAAGCGTCCGGAGATCCAAAAACAAATATAAGAAGCAAATTAGAAGATAATTAAAATAAAAGAAATGAAATAGAAAAGCCGGGTCTGCGGAAATTAGATCCCCAGGCCACCGCACGGCTGCCCTAAGACGGGAGCTGCGCAGCACCGAGCGAGCGATTCTAGGTCTTAGGAGAATCGCTAGAAAAAGAAGAAAAATGCTAAAGGTCTCCGTACGGAGGTTTGAGGCCAGGCTCGGCACTGGGCTTCGACCACCAGCCACCACTGACAAGCAAAGGAGCAAGGGCAAAAGGCGATCTTCGGGGGCGTGGGGCCCCTTTTATAGCGTGTGGGGCTCCCTCACCTGCCCGCCNAGACGGGAGCTGCGCAGCACCGAGCGAGCGATTCTAGGTCTTAGGAGAATCGCTAGAAAAAGAAGAAAAATGCTAAAGGTCTCCGTACGGAGGTTTGAGGCCAGGCTCGGCACTGGGCTTCGAGCACCAGCCACCACTGACAAGCAAAGGAGCAAGGGCAAAAGGCGATCTTCGGGGGCGTGGGGCCCCTTTTATAGCGTGTGGGGCTCCCTCACCTGCCCGCCCCTGTCCGGCCCCCATGGCTCCGGCCGGTTGGTCTGCAGCAGGAATGAGGTCAGGCCTTCCCACCAATCGGCTCCGGTGTCTAGGGGCAGTGGGCTGATGTCATTGCCTCTGGAAAAACGGCGGGAAGGCTCCTCATCAGTATTCTGCGTTGCCATGGAGGCGAGTTACAGGGGTGGCAGTTAAGGGCTGTTCTTAGAAGGTGGCTGTTAGGAAACCCAGTGGAGCTGACTCAAAACCCCCCAACTCAGAGAAACTAAAAACTGGAATACAGAACATATAAAATCATAAAATCACGTAAACTAGTCAAATTAATACATGAAACATTATTAACAATAAACAATATGAACTTTGGGGAAATAAGGCTACCTCTGGGAGTGTCCGGGATCGACTTGTGGCGAGGAGGTAGCCTTTAAAACTTTTAACTTAACAATAAAACTTTGTGGGGAGAGAGAGCTGCTTCTAGGGATGCCGGGGATAGGCTTGCTCAGACGAAGCAGCCCTTTTAACTAGAGCTTGATCAAACAATTATTTTAACAGTCAACATTAACTAATTAACTTTAACAATTAACATTAACTAATTAACTTTGCTTGAAACAATTAAACAGACAGTCAGAGATGGGTGACCTTAAACAGCAAAAGACCAATCTTGAGTTTTCATTTATGACATACATCAACATTTCAGAGAAGGCAGTAAGAACCAAGAAGAGGAGAACTAGATTGAAAATGTAATAAGCATAACCTCAAATGTCAAAATATGTGGACTCAAATGCTTTCAAACTGAGAGGTTCTCGGTCCGCCTGTGGTGCCTCATTTACAGACCAGCACATTTGAAATGAAGAACATCAGAGCAGTCTGATGCCTGTAACTCTGCACCTTCTGTGACGGGCTATTCCCTCCATAGCAAATTCACAAATGCAGTCTGCAAACGAGACATATGTCAGGTTAATAACACAGCCCTTGCTGACCTAAATGCTAGAAAGGATCTGAATTGCACTTTTCCGAGGGTAAAGTTATTCATAACAAGAAATGCTGCCAAGATACATTTTTTCTGCTGCATCCAATGTCTGTTAAGGAACTGGACAGCAGGTCTGACATGCTCATGTTTGACATCCAGGTACTATCATATGCATCTGTCCTTAAAGAAATGCTGAAAGATAAACTCAGGCTTGACAGTCTGGTATGCAAGGGTCTGATCTGCAAAGATCTGAACTGTCAGTGAAGTCCCACACATACTTAGTGCAATAGCATCATCAATTCTGCTGCTTGCATGTCCTCCACCCTCTTTAATGACCCATGTTAAAGGAATTCGCAGCAGGCTGACACTCAGACAAAGCAAATGAGATACCTTGAAAGAACTCTAGACAACCATTTTCCCCAAATTTCTGCTGGGAGGTGTGTTTGTGTGCATGAAAAAGTGTGTGTGTTGGAGGGGGGAGGAATTTACTGTAAGAGATCATGTTAAAAAACAGTGGATGGTGTCTGCATAGCTGTTCAGTGAGTTTATCTAAATATTCCCTTTTTCTCCCCTTTTTTTTCCCCTTCCCTTCCTTCTTTCTCTTCTGCCATTTGCTGCCAGGAAGGGCCACCTCTGAAGGGCCAGTTCTGTACAGCCTGGCACCAACGCAGACGGACGTCAGCAACAGTTCCAACTGTGAGTCAATTTGCAATTGGGGGACTCCTTGGAGCAGTATTGGTTTGTGTGCATGTAGAAGGTGCAAGAACTCTACAGAGGGCTTCCGGAACAGGGAGAGAGTGGGTTTGTTACCTGTAGCTCCCTCTGGTTGGAGTAGCATGCGAGTTTTTGATGTCTTACTAAATAGCATTAGATAAATGTAGCTTCTCCTGAAATACACAAGGATTCTGATATGTGAGGGCCAGTGACAGGGAATTTTACCAACAGAACAGACTTGTTGAGCTGGATGCCGTTCAGAGGAAACTGTCTGTTACCTGTAAGTGAAGTTTTGTAAAGGGAAGGTCTGGTAAAATCATGGCTCCAGCCTGTTACTTGGGCTAAGTAGAAAAGGACTGTGGGAGAGTGACTCATCTAGAATAAGGGAAAAGTGGCTTGCTGCGTGAATGCCTCGTGCCCGCGCCGTGGTGTATGGTGGTTGGTTAAATTGGGTTTGTTGTGCCTTAGAACTATGTAAACTGATAACCGACTAATGGCATAAAAAGGCCGGCTTTTTGGCAATAAAGATCCTCCTTTGCACCTGTCTGGGGACTCCTCTTCGCTCCGTATCGCAACAACTGTCCACCAAGAAAGCTTAAGACACATCACCTGACTAGAGAAGAGGCTGGAAGTCGGGCCACAGACAAGGATCTTCACTGAATTGTTATTTGCACAGCTAGAGACAAGAGCTGCCAGTCTCAGATTTTTGTAGGAGCACTGATCTGTGTTAGGACAGGTGAAGAGACCTCGCTTTAAGTTTTGAAGTGATTTAGCTGCTGTCACTTCGATTCTCTTCAGGAGCACCTGGAAGGGGGAAGACAAGACCTTGCACAGTTCTCTCTCATTATGCATGCACATAAAGTTATCCAACACTTGAGATCCCAGTCCCCAGTGGCCCATTCTCCTAATATGTATGTTAGGTGAAGATACTCCCTATGGAGTTGTAGGAGGGGGAAAAAAATTCATTGCACTGAGCAAGTGAAAAATGACATCTGCTCTTCACTGTTCCTGAAAGGTACTCCTCTCCTGTATTTTTCTCTTGGTGACTTTCCTGGTCCCGACAGGCTTTGGCCCAGCATCAGAGAGAAGGTAGCTGGGGAAGGAGATGGTGATTTAAAGGAGAAGTGGGCAATGGTATCAGCTGGAAAAATTGAGAAGAGGTGATGGCAAATGCAGAGGACAGCAGAAGGCAAAAAATGGAAAAGGTCTCTAATTACCCCAGCACTTCAAAGACAGTAGGAAAAGTTACATCCTTTGGCAGGGACTGGGAGAGTACTGGTTCAAGACTTAACTATTAGAGCTATAAAATTTGTATCATCTCATTCATGGAAAGGTATATAAAGCAGTTACACACTACTGTACAATGAAGGGATTGACTCTGTTTTTTCTAGATGCATTGTCCTCAGCATAGTTCTAACATTTTCCATGATTCTGCTAAAAACTGTGTCTTTGGTATATATATGTAGATACAGCTTTTTATGAATATACTTGAATATATTAGTAAAAATATTGCTCAGAAACTGTGAAAGTGACTGATAATGTTATCATAAACAATGCTGTATTCTGATTTTATGCTGTACAATGAACAATGGAAAATTCACAACACAGACCAATGTCTCACTGATCTGTGACTCTTAAGCAAAGAATTTCTTCAAGCCATACTTCTTAGTCTCAAATGCTTGAGTGAGTCATACTGTATTTGCCCTGATTTTTGGTTTTTCTTATGATTTGTTTAAGTCCCCCAGTTCCTGCAGTCTGATGGCCACTTCTGTAAACTGTTGTTTGGAAATGTTGATGTCCTGGGCAGCGCATCAAACCAGATGGTTTGTCAGCTGTATCGGTCCTGTGAGCAGTTCTGTCTGTCAGTAAACATGTGGAAATGGGCCTTGAGATCAACAGGAAGACTTACTGTTAAATTGCAGCACGCAGCTAAGAGATCTGTGCTTGCATTTGTACCAGGTGCAAGTGATTTTAACAAAATGTAAAATCTCCCAGAGATGGGAAGCTGAATATGGACAGAATTCAGGCTGATGCTTCACTCATCATAGAATGCCTTTAGCAGTTAATGAGTGAATACGAACTAAAACACTGAGATTACATTTCTGCCAGGT
>VZTI01003752.1:200754-217771 GCA_013397865.1 Struthidea cinerea
GGGGGGGGGGAAGGCAACAGCCTCAGAGAAGTACAGCCCCATCATTTGGGAGAGAATTAGTTTCAAAGCAGGCTTTGGGGACTTAAAGTCTGAAATGCAATACACTATCCTGTTTTTGTCTTTTTTTTTGTTTGTTTGTTTTCTTACTCAAGTTGCTAAAGCACTTAATCAAACTTCAAGATGGATTGTGATTACATCTCAAGCCGTTCTTTGCACATTGATTGATTTTGTTAATGTTTGTTGTGGTTCCTGTCTAGTAAGAACAGTTTGAAACTGCACTGTATGAGGGGAGAATTTAGACAAGAAAAGTAACAGCCTAGTAATACCAAGCAGGTGAGATATTGATCCAGGCTGCTCAAAATGCTTGGCCAATGAATGTCCTTTTTTTTCACCTCCATTCATTTGTTTGTAGCCTCTCTGAGTTTCCTGGTTGGACACTGGACCTGCACAGCTTAGTGTTGAAATTATTGTAGTCAGGCAATTCTTAAAGATTCACAAAAGCACCTAAAAATGTTTTTAGGACTTTATTGTTGTTATTATTATTAAGGATGCCCTCCTTTGAATGACAAGCCTTGTACAAACAGGAAAAGATAGTCTATCTAGGTGGACAGACTAAAGGGCAAGAAAAAGAAAGGGGTCCAAGCCATCTAAGCCCTGTAACAATGCAGAAATCTCCCTCTGAGAGATAGAAAAAGGGGCTGAGAGAGGGTATACAGTCCCCATTCTTGGAGATACTCAAAACTTCATGATACAAGGCTTGGGGCAAGCTGATTGAACCTGGAGTCCATGCTTTGAGTAGGGGTTGGACTCCATGTCCTCCAGAGTGGCCTTCCAAACAATGTCATTTTTTAGTTCTACTATCTATGGTAAATTCATTAGCAAAGTACTGTGTATTTAAACTCCATATAGCCTGATACTTGGTCTAGCACCTAACCTGCAGAAAATGTCCTCCCTCTTTGGAATTAAGCTGTCTCCTCCAAAACCACCAGATGAATCTTGTTTTCTGGTAGCATACAGTGGACAGAAGAAGAACGTGATGTGATTTTTTTTGCATTAAATTTGAATGAAATCTGCCATATACACAGAGCAGCTAGGAATTTAGGAAACAAGGGCTGGAAATTGAGCTGACAATCTCAAGCAGGTACAGAAATCTTCCTCCCCATAGGACTAATGCTGACCAAATTTTTTAAAACACTGAAAGACAAAGCTCTTCTTTTGCAGATGTCCTGGGGATCAGAGCTAGAGGTTTCTCACTCTGACAGCACTGTTCCTGTTGCGTGGCAAAATTGTACAGGTCAGGTCCTGGGGCTGTCAATCCAGTTAAGTCTGCACCACTGTTTAGAAAAGAAGTAGATATTCTCCAAAGGCTAAATGCCAGTAACTTTGATGTGACTTTTTGATAAAGTCCTGGACTCTTTCAGTGAGAAGAAAGTATTGTTGCATTAATGTAATGACTTTTGATATCACATCTATTACTCTTTTATGGTGCGTTTACAAACCCTGGGCTCCCATTTGGTTTTGATGGACACCAGATTTTTTAGTTCCAAATGGTTTTTTGGAGTGTTTTTTGCTGTTTTTTTTTTCTTTTGTAGTAATGGTAATTTAAACTGAGAGCTCATTATAAATTCCTGCTGTGCACAATAAGCTCTTAAATATTACCTGAGGCAGGGTCTGTGGGAAAAGGTATTAGCAGATGTGCTCTTAGACCAACTTATACTGACATGGATGTGAAAAATGGAATTTTTCTGGGACACTAGTCACTGTCCACATCTGAAACAGAAGCAAGAAATTTCAAGCTACCGTGTTGCATTATGGATTTCTGGGCTCTTTTATTTTTCATCTTAAAATCCCTACTCAGAATCCACTGAGGCTGCTTGGGTGTCTGCTGTTTATTTTAGTGAGTTTGGGAATAAGTATTACATCAGCAAGATTAATGACTGTAACTCCATTTATCATGTCTTCTGCTTTATTCTTGCTATCTGTGCCATTAGAAGCTTCTTCTTTGGCCATTCATTAAAAACCAAACTAGTTGCCTTCCTGACACATGCCAAATTGTTTCTACAGTCTGCTAATGACTGCTAGTTCTGCTGGCAGATTTCACAGAGAAAATTTGGAAAATGAATCTATATTGCCACCAGCACTGCTGCCATCTGATTGTGTTATTACAGGAGTTAAACTCTTGTCCTTTCTATGCTGTGACTTATACACCATGATGCTTTGATTTTGTCCACCTCCTAATTATGTCTGTCACAATACAAATTAGATGGAAAATCTTCACAGGAGCATCCTGCCCATGATTTTAGCATTGGCAAGAAATAATTGCGCAGTGCTTTCTATGGAAACATTTCATTTCATCACAGTTGCCAATTTCAAATGATTGTTTTTGTTCCAGTTAATGGGAGCTGCAACGGAAATGTCAGTCTGGCACAAATCATGGTGCCAAGATCTGCAAGCAGCAGAAAAACAGCAGCTACTGAGAGAGGGTGGATGGTTCATGTGAAGCAGCTTTTAAGGACAGTGGGATGGCTGGACACCAAGTGTTTGCAGTTACAGGTTCCTAAAGCTCATAAGGTTTTATGAACGTCACAACTTTGGTGTGAATTTGTGAGATGACAGGCATACAACATCACTGATCTCCTTCTGAGGTGATGACACACACCACTGCTGGATTACACCCCTCAGGTTCCTTATGTATACCACTAAAACAACATGGGAAGAAGCCTGCTTTTTCAGGTGAGGGGAACAGGCAGATGTGATGGCAGAAATCAGACAAAAGCACATGCCAGCACCTGGCAGGAGACTGGTAAGTCAGGAGAGTCTCAGCAGTGTCAGTACCACAGCAGGGTGAGCCCCAGCAAGACATGGGTATTGCTCAAGATGGGGTGACAGGGAAGCAGCACTCATAAGGTTCAGAAAGAGCAGAACCTGATCTTTAAATACTTCAAGGTGTTAAAGCTGTGAAATGTTCAGAGTTTGGTTTTTTTTAATGACCGCCTCTGGATATGAAAGATAAAAGCATCCAATAATTGCTTTTATATATATATATATATATATATATGTAGTACAATGTATTTCACAGATATTCTGGAACCTGTTTCATGGGGACATTCAGACAATAGGATCTGAATTAATTTTTGAAATGCATTTATTATATAGAATTAATGTGTGGGCACTTTCACTCAGAATTAAGCGAAACTAAAATAAAGGCTTAAATTCAAGAGCAGGGTATATAAGACAGTGAAGACAGAGGGAGAATTTTCCTTCATCCAAATTTTATGAAAAGCTCATGGAGATAAATAGCTATAAACTGGGTCCTCAGCCAGTAAAAATGAGATTTATCCAGTGATTTGATTCAGGTTGCTCAGAGCTCCATCCAGCCTGGCCTTGAACACTGCCGGAGATGGGGCATGTATGTGGAACGGGAAAGATGTTTAGATGTTGTGTCCAACATCTGGTGTTATCCAATTACACTTGTCCAATGCCTTCAAATTCAATCTTATCTCAATACCTCTGCATGTTTGTCCTATAAATACATGTTCATCTAAAGCCATCCAAAATCTAGGAGGCAAGTACTTGCCCCAGCATCCAGCCATGCTTCCCTGGCACCTCTCTTTTGTCATCCCTCCCATTCCTTCAACTACAAGAACTGGCTGAAAAACAAGTCAAAACTACAGGGATCGTTTTCAGGTAAATCAATGGATCAACAGCGAAAGAAATGGACTGTTAGTGTCTTTGCTCAGGAAAAGGCAGATATTTCAGCTCAACCCTTACTAGACATTGAAGTCAAAATGAGGATGGTGTTAGGAAGGCTCAGGTATGGGGAAAGGCTTGTACACACAGACAGTTTAGGTGTGAAATGCAACACAACAAAACCCCAGAATTTATTGTTTTGCCCACAATACTGGTGTGATAGCAAGAACAATTCAGTTCATTGTAGGCATTACTATGAGTCTGATGAGGCACTGGAAGAGATTGTTCAGATAAACTGGGGATAACCCATCCCTGAAGGTGCTCAAGGCCATGTTGGATGGGGCTCTGAGCAACGTGGTCTAATGTCCTGACACATGATAGGGGGTTTGGAATGAGATGATATTTAAGTTCCCTTCCAACCTAAACCATTCTGTGATCTTAAGAGTCCCTGCCAACCCAAACTATTCTGGTTCTATGATTATTGGAACATGTCAGCACATAGAAAAGATTCAAGCCCCATCCTTGGTGACATTTCATAGGACTGCCTTCCCAGCAGGATGACTTTCATTCTCTTCCCATTACTTGTGTCTGTTGCCAAAAAAGTACAACTTGAAGCTACTTCTTCCTGTACTGTCCCTTGTTACCTGGGAGAAGAGACTCCACTACAATCTCCTTTTAAGTAGCTGTAGAGAGCAATAAGGTCTCCCCTAGGCTCCTTTCCTCCAGGCTAAATACCTCCAGCTCCCTCAACCACTCCTTATATGACTTGTGCTCCAGCCCCTTCACCACCTCCATTAACCGTTTTGGACACGCTCTGGAGATAAGGGGCAGACTACAATCCAGGCTATAGCTACAGTAACAAGCTGCCATGATAATCCACGATATAGCTTTACAGAATGTCAAGACCTCAGTGTAAAATGAGTGCAGTATGTTCTATCACCCTGTCACCAGCATGAGGCAACTTGGTCCCTATGGAACTGTGTCTTGTTTAGAGTAAGTGGCGAAGTCAAGTTTGCCAGGTTTCTATTGTGCCTTAAGACTGTTAGCATGAGGTAAGGGATCGAGCCCCAGAATTTCTTCTGTCCTCCTTCCACTGAATTCACAATGGTTTCTGTTTTGCTTACAGAGAAATAAATAGCTTATCTTCTTGCTAATGCCTTTTGTCTTGGGTTTCATTTCCCTCTCTGATACTGAAGGTTACCAGCATGTCCGTGCCCAGCAGGCATCAGTTGGCATCTGTTCTTAAATTCAGAGCACATAGCTGTGCCCTCAGTTTCCATTCTTTGGAAACCTGAACATACCATGATTAAAATAGACTGCAAACAGATGCTTGCAAATAAAGAGGTTCCATTTGCTTGTACTATTTGCAATTTGTGCTGTGAGGATTTTGTCACTGTCTAATGGCTAATCTTTGCAAGGGTTCAAAGAATCTCCTGGCCTTGAGGTTTTGGCATAGCCATAATAGCCTGTGGGTTTGACTGGTGGAATTCTTGCACTCACTGAGCAACTCAGAGCTGTGCAGCCACCAAATCAGAGAATCACAGAATGGGTCAGGTTCAAATAGATCACAGGGGGTCATTTGATCCAACCTCCCTGCTCAAGCAGGGTCATTGTAGAGCCCATGGGACAGGATGGCATCCAGATGGTTCTTGAACATCTCCAGTAAGGGAGACTCCACAATCTTTCCTGGCAACCTGTTCAGTTACCTGCATGGTAAAGTTCTTACCCATCTTCAGGTGGAACTTCCTGTGCATCAATTTCCCATTGTCTCTTCTCCTATTGGATGGCACTTGAGATACTTATTGATGAGGTCCCCTCTCAGTCATCCCTTCTTGAGTCTGAACAGGCCCAGCTCCCTCCACCTTTCCTCCTTAGAGAGGTGATCCAGTCCCTTAATCATCTTCATTGTCCTCCGCTGGACCCACTCCAGGAGCTCCATGTGTCTCTTGTACTGAAAAGCCCAGAGCTGGACACAGCACTCCAGATGTGCCTCACCGGGGCAGGATCACCTCCCTCAACCTGCTGGCAATGCTGTAATTTACCCCAGGATGCCACTGGCCGCCTCAGCCACAAGGGCACACTGCTGGCTCACGGACAGCTTGTTGCCCACCAGCACCCCAGGTCCTTCTCGGCAGAGCTGCTTTCCAGCAGGTCACCCCCAGCCTGTGCTGGTGCATTTGGGGGTTATTCTTCCCCATGAGCACTTACCACAGAACTGACATCAAAAAACATGCCCTGTCACACCCGTACTGCTGCAAATTTGACCAGTAGGGACATCCCTCTTCCATAGGGCATGAACTGTAGAGTTGGCTGCTCTGCTTATGCACTGGGAAATTGGTCCTTTGGCTTCTGGATGTGGAAAATCTTCCTTAGTACAGAGTTTAGAAAGAATTCTTCAATTTTCTTTCTTTTCTATCAATTGAACTCCAGTAAGCAAAGGTCAGTAAATGTCTGTATAGCAAAACAAAATTATCTTTGCAAAGAGGTGACTTGAAATTTCTTCTGACAGCAGGCAAGAGCAGGTCACTGCATATGAAAGGAAAAGGCAGCGATGACCCAGATTGAATCTGGAAGCATGTGTCCAAAGCAGACTTTGTTGATATTATCAGCTGTGCACATGCCTCCAAGATGAGTTTGGTGATCCTGACTCAAGACAACCGAGGGAATAGTGTCTCTCTTCCTGCAGCCCCAGGGCCTGCCTTTATGCCAGTCCTCACAGTGCAGCTGTGGGCACAAACCAAAATATCCCTGTTGTCTACTCACTCTTACACTGTTGTACATCAGGAGTGAGCCCCTCCACGGCAGTCTGAGACTGGTGCAAAGTCCTCCCAAATTTCAAGATGCATGCACAGGTCTGCAGGTGCCCTGCCAACACCCTAACTCAGCAACTGAGGCAGAACTGCAGCACAAACCATACCTCCCCTCACTCCTGCTGTGCCTGCACTAGAGTCACCCACATATGTGTGTTTGTTTTCCTGACTGCTCCATTAAACCCTTAAATCCTGTATCAAGAATAAAAGTGAGCTGCAGGCAAAGCTGAAGTTGGCCAGGCGTGTGTTTATAACGAACACATCTGGGTTTTTTCAGTAATTCTGGATTAAGTTGGATTTTCAGCACATGTTTATTAACACACTTAGTTTATGTTTTTGTAAAGCCAGTGTCTCCATGAAAATGAACAGAAATGGCAACATGATAGAGAAAAATAGAAGGGGAAGAAAGCTAAGCAGTGTGGTAAAATACCCTGGTACCTGGGACCTTCTTTCAGGGATTTGCGTATTACTGAAAATGTAAAGGATGAGAGGCAGGGAAGCTGCAAGGAGCAAGGACATGTGGTATGCTGATTTTAGCTCTTAGGTATCTTGAATTTTGTATGTTTGGGTCAGAAGTGAGCAATTTCAGAGCATGTAGGGCTGTGTTCAAACAGTTTTCATGGCAGCAGGCATTCTGTGCTTGGTGAGAGTATTTGCATACTGTTCTGACAGTACAGCTCTATTTCTTCATAGGGTGAGCTTATGATAAATATCCCTGTGTCACACAAACCATCTTAGCAAGTGACTTCGATGGCTCATAAATCATGCCAGGTGTGGTATACCTTGTCTATGCTTCACAGCTGTAAAGTAAAAGGCATCCAATTGTTTTCTTGTACAAGGTAAAGCTGTGAACGTTTTAAAAAGTATTTTTGACTTTGCCGAAGAGAAAATTGAGAGGCCTTTCATTCCTATAAGAACTTTAGTAAGTCAATATTATTTATTTAGCTGCATAACTTATTTGAACCTGGCTTTTATTACAGTTACAGCATCTGTAGATGGCCTGTGTGATCATGGTAGGTCCTTTTCCACTGAAACATTCACGTCTGGGGTAGTCTAGACTGGTCTAGTCTTGTCTCTGAATGTTATAAAACAAGTAGTTGTACCTTTGAGTGTAACAGTGTAACCCCCTTTCTAGAAGTCTAAATTGAAATTGGAACAACCTGGTATTTCTGAAGCGTTTTGTAAAAATAGAGAACAATGTGCTACAAATAATCACATAGGAGGAAAAAGCTTTTTTTTTTCCTTTCTCCCAGTATCTATTTTTTTTCATTGTAAGATTATTATTTCTTGGCATCTTCACAGGCCCTGTAAATTGACATGTTCCTTTTGATCAGAAAGGAGTGCATTTCAACATCAAAAGGACTCTCAACAGGATGGGAGAACTTTCAGCATATGTCAATTGCTTTTAGAACAGTAAACCCTGCCCTGAAGTTGTATTTTCCGTGATTGCTTTCAGAAATCTTTGTGCAACCATATGCCCAGGAAGTGGTTTAAATGCGTAAGGTTCTTTTTTATCCTACTCAGACTTCTGCTTGAGTTCCCAAGTGGATAAACCTCTTCAACACAACCCTGGAAGCTTAAATGAAATTGGACTGAAGTGGCCTGTGCCAAGAAAGTACCATTGCTTCAAACTGATGACCAAGGAGAACCATTCCTTGATGAAGCAAATGCCATCCAGCAACAGGAGCCAGAGTTCATTACAGACTGGCCCATCAGGGAATTAGAGTGATAATGATCAAGATTTAACAGACCCAACAAGGCTGAAAATTAAAACCATTCTCCACAGCAAACAAAGAGAGAAATATAATTGTGACTGAGAGTGGCTGTAACACAGATGGGTCTGGAGAGGATTGTGAGCAGTTAAGAGTGCACAATCAACTTTTGAAAGTCGTGATGCTGGCACTGAAACATGCCAGGCTCTCAGGTCCTCTCACTTCTTCCATGACATTGAGAGTCATGTCTTGGAAAAGGACATTTCAGAGGGAGAATTTGCAGAAAATAATTTTTTAAAGTATTGTATAGTTTATGTAATTGTTTTTTATTTCCTCCTAGTCTGGTCTGATACTCCTAAGGAGAATTTTGTTGGAATTTTTTCAGGTTCCCTCCAGTGGTCACAGAGCAATGCTTCTTACAGAAAAAATCTAGATGGTTTGCTTGCTTTGCCATGGATAGGACATTTTCTCACAGTCTCGAAACCCTTTACAACAAACCAGAGAAAACAGGCACTTGAGTTATTTTAAGGGTAATTCTAAAAAAATCACTTCTCCTCCAGCATTTTAGTTTTCTCTACTCAGGTGTCAGAGTTGTAAAGGTGACGAGGAATCTTCTTTTTATTCTCATAACCAGTTCCTCTCAGAGTTGTTGACCCTGCATACAAGTTTGCAGTCACGTTACTGCATTGCAACATGTCTTTGAACTAAGAGCAAAACTCCAGTGCGGGTTTGTGCCATGGAATATTCCAAGCTATGAAGCTTTGCTGTCCAGCTCCACAGCTGCAGAATTAAGAGCACCTCTGAAAATTCTGGCCTGTGAGTCTCGTGATATTTAAAGGTCTGCTAGCAGTTACAGGAAATCCCAGAGACGCAGCAATTCGTAGTGCAAACATTTTTGTTGGGCCAAGTGGGTATTTGCCTCTGGTCTGGCAGGATGCAACAGCCTCAGCTATGGCTTCATCCGGCAACTGCTGAATTGAACCAGTAAGTCTGTCTAATTTGCTTTGTGAAAAATCAGTGGGAGAAGTTTTTCAGCTTCCAGTCTATTTTACTTCAGGAGGGAGTTTGTATAATAACTATCCTAGACCTGCTTTGCATTATAAAATCAGACAATCTCCCCATTTTCTTTCTCAGATCACCAGGTTCCCATCGTCTGCTTAGTCTGGGGAGGTTTTAGCATTTTATACTGTGTCCGGGTTTTCTGATTTCCATTTTGCTGTGTAAGTCCTTTGTTTTTGCCTAAGGCAACATACTTCAGGAATGAGAGAGTGGCTAAGCCAGGTCAGTAGTGACAGCTAGCAAGAATC
Organism: Struthidea cinerea; assembly: GCA_013397865.1. Taxonomy (NCBI): domain Eukaryota; kingdom Metazoa; phylum Chordata; class Aves; order Passeriformes; family Corcoracidae; genus Struthidea; species Struthidea cinerea. Next base: position 210,274 of record VZTI01003752.1, read on the forward strand.
TGCATGTTGATACCATCAAGCGTCCAACAAAATCTCTCAGGGCTTTGACTGGATAGTAACACCATGCCCCTTTGTGACAGGAAACCCATCCAAGACCAGCATCTCAGGAACTGTACCCTAGCTGCCTTCATTGGTTTTGGTATAGAAATCATAACATTTTGAGGAAATTTCCAGTCATTGAAAAAAAGGAATTTGCTTCCCGGAAGAAAAAGCTCATGTCTATAAATGCCTTGTATTAGTAGCTTTGTGTAATTTTAACTAAGTCTTTAATTTGTAATTTATTATAGTAGTAAGCTCCTGCACTAGCAGCGAGGGCTGTAAACTGGTAGCACTGTGGAGGAAAAAGGAAAGGATATTTTTCACAGTGAGTCCTGGGACCCTTTAATCAGGGTCCCAACTGACAGTTTTGTGAAAAACATGTATCAACACCTTCATAGGATTCCTTTCTGATGGGAACAGGGCATTACTGGAGCAGGACAACCCAGTGCAACCACTGAGAGGCACTGCTTTCCCTTTGGGAACCCTCCTTAGTTGGCAGTAATCCCACTGCTTTACTCTGAGTTAGGCTAATCTCCACCTGCCTAATCTAGGCATTAATGAAGCTTGGTCATTGTCTTCCACTTCTCTAAATGAAGCAGAAAATTGAAAAACAACACACACTAATTAGTGCCAATTTAAATATACACCTGGAATGATCTTTTGGTGCCATGAAGGTTTGCATCCAGACTTGCAGCTGAGGGCTGGACAGGTCAAACCACAGGAAAATAGCCAAAATGTGTTAACAACCAAAAATGGACTATTGCAATGCTGTCCAGGATTCTTATCTTATGCACATAATTGTGCATTAAATTAGGTGTTAGCCAGAGAGACGTGGGTAGGAAATGTGGACAGGCACTCTCCTCCTCCGAGAGGAGAGACTTTTCATAACTCTACAGAGTGTATACTTCGTGCATTAATTATATTGGAAGATGCTTGGCTACACTTCTGAAGGGCACATCTCTGTTTGCTCAAGCCTTCACCCCTGCCAGTCTCTGTGCGTATCACATACTGCATGGCTGAGTGGAGGGATCCACCTACAGAGAGGTTACAGAGACTTGACTTTATACTCTAGAGATAGGCTTGGGAGTCTAATTTCAGGTATTCAGGTTTGAACATTTTATTCAGATTTTGTCAGGAACAAAGGAAGTTATTTGCTAAACTTTTGGAGAATGAGATCCCCTCCCCTCCTCTCCCTCCCCTCCNAATGGCTTGTATCTGAATTCAGTTTAGGGAGTTTCCCCTCAGTGTTGTTTCCATCTGAACTCATTAAAATGTAGGTTTCCACAGCTTTCTGGTCTAACCAGCCTTGCTTGCTTGCTTTCTCCACACAATTGTGCCAGTTATCTGCTGGCTAAAGGGGGAGTTCAGAGACGTCGTGGGACCTTTGTTGCAGCATATTCTTTTCACACTGTCCAAGGTCTCATGACCTTTAGATTTGTTAACCAGAGTTTAGATGAATCCATTTTTCCATGGATTTTTCCTATTACTAACTTCCATTATGAATTTGCAGATTTTATGGGAAAGTGTGTTATTACCGCTGTGATGATGCTGTGTCATCATGGGCTGTTTTTAGTCTGAAAACCTGCTCCAAATGGGGTAGGAGTGCTACATGATATCATAAGCCACAATCTATAAAATCTTTATTAGGTACATCACAATTTATCATTTTAACCCATCTTCTGTAATCAAAGACAGACCTTCAATAATTTGCATTTTTAGTAGTTATTTTCTTTCAGGCACCCTGAGTGTTTTTACTGCAACTGTTGGGAACAAATGCTGATAATTTACATAGTACACCATGCAGGAAGCAAGGAAAATTACAAAAACAAAGGATCAAAAAGGCTTCTTCTCAGTTCAGAGGATCATTTTCTCTGGCTTAGAAAGCATTGCATTGCAATTATTTGACATTATGTATTCTAGCATGGTCATTAAAAAAAGAAGAAAGAATCTTTTAATGATTCTCTTACTAATTAAAGGGATTCTCACAGTATCCATGACTGTTCTCAGGTCTGTGAAACTAAACTGTAGCCACAGAAATGTTTCTGGAACTTTTAACTAAGAGTTCAAAAATCCCTCAGTCACTCAGTAAGGAAAATAAGCACACATGCCCCACCCCTCAAAATAAACCCAACCTTAGAAAACACCAATTTTGATGGAAACCTAAAAGTAAAGCTCTGCTCATATAGGCCAACTTCCTGTTGATTTGTGGCCTCAGTCTTGCTATAAGGGCATGTTGTGACTGCATACTAAAAGGCCCTTGTTCTTTGGTTAAGAAAGGTGTATAATTTACCTTAACAGAGAGAAGCTGTTTAATAGTATTGGTGGTGAATAACTTTCCTGAACCTTGGTAATTGATGGTAAAACTATGCTTATAGATGTGACATTTTGTTGTCCTGGACCTTGCACTAGTTAGAGGGAGTAAATATGGCTGTACTAATGGAGTCAGCCATTAAAAATTGTTTTTCAGTGTTGGATTGTGTCAAGAGCAGAATTTTTGTGTCAAATTTTGTATTATCAGTGCAATTAATTCTGATCTATACCATGGCTTCATCCAAGTAATAAAGAGTGTGTGTGCCTTGCAACACTTCCTATCTTTCTATTAACAGGTGCTACAGAAGTATTGCAAAACAGGCTGCTAAGAGCAGTTCCCAAGAGCATGATCCGGTGACGCCTGGCGGGTGTCGAATGCGCTGTGGCCACTGCCGCGGAAACGTGGCTGCTGATCACTCACTCGATGCCTGTTCATTACCAAGTGCCAGTGTGAGGGCAAGCAGCCGCCTGAGGTGCACTGATGAGGTTGCTGGTGCTAGCCTGGTCGTGCTTAGATGCACCCCTCTGCTTGCTTTTGTTCACAAGCTCAGATTTTTCACCTTTAGGGAAGTAAGTCACAAAATCCATGCTGTAGGCTGTGTGGTGCCGAAAGAAATTCCTGACACGAGAGCAATGGGAAGTTTCAGCAGCTCCCTTCCTGTGACCACCCGAACTTGTTGTATGGAGAAAGCATCCCCAAAAAGAAGGACATCCTGATCAAAGAAAGGCTGAGGCATGTCTGTAACAAAAATAAAGACTGTCACAAAGGGAGACCGAAGCTCCACTGCAGCTAACCATCACATGGTTGAGGGAATGAATTGCAATGGTTACAATAATTTAAAGACATTTGCAGCGCCATGTTGTGGAAATTTTCCCAGGACCAACAGAAATAGATTTTGTACCTCATGGTCTCAGGTGGAAGAAATCTTCTGTGTCAGTGAGTTGATTCTAATTGGCATGGGTGCCAATATATGACTCACTAGAAACTGTGATTCCTGCACTCCCCAGTGTCCTTGTTATTACAGGCCAGATGGTTCTGTTGGTGGTCCTCTGCGGCAGGGAGCACTCTAGCTGTCCAGAGCTGCAACTGAGAAAGGGAGACAATAGGAAACCCAGTACTCCCAGAGGACTCCGAAGGGATACACAGGGCCCACTGTGGATTTCTCAGTCAGAACAGGAACCATTTTGATATTTGGAGTGTATGTTTATTTGTGTGTGTGTAGGATACACACATTTGCACATTGCGAATCCTAGCAATTGTGTGCATGTTTATACTTAAGCATTTGTGCTTCACTCTTTGAAAACCAAATTTCACAAAAATGCTGTCAGAAAAAGCCAATTGCAGCAGTCTTCTTGTACAAAGCAGAGCCAGGTTTCTTAAAGTAAAGTAAAGGAAAGGTTTCCCACATCCTGAGATTCAGTTGCCCAGTCTTACCTATACTCTGGCAGAAATGTTTTGAAGTTCTTATGCATATCACACAGACACAGGTTTTGTGTTTGCAAGAGAGAGATAGAGTGTATTTGTAAATACATAGATCTATTCAGTGTTTTGCCCGGTCATGCTGGGGTCTGTGGTGAGACCCAGGATGTGAATCCCATATTCTTAAGCTGAGATTTTTCTCACAAACCTGTCTTTACATCATACAAAAATCTATCCTGTTTTTTATCATCTCTCTTCCCTGTCCACTTCATGAGTGCAATAGCATGCTCCAAAAAGGATCTTTGAAGATTTAGTTGTGGCTCTACTGCTTCTCTTAAAAGCATCTCTAGTTCAGGCATGCATAATTTATGCATCATTATATGGTAGAAAATGCTGCAGCCTGATGTAAGTAGGCATATATTTGCTGGCAGACTTCTTGTTTGAAAAAGGAAAAAAATAATTTAAAAATACTAGCATTGTGCCACCGTGTCTACTCATACATGTAGCGTAGACTTGGCTTTTCTTTAGTATGGTTTACTTTCCAGATCAGGAGGAATGTGAATAACTAACATTACAGCCCCTCACAAAAAAACCCAAACTACCAAGTTCTGGTCACGTTTGAGTGGCCAACTGCAATAGATTCAATTCAAATGTCAGTGAAAGCCAGTATTTTCCACTCACAGAGAACTCACCTGATTTTATTCAGTCTTCAAACGGAGAAGAACAGAAGGCATTTGGCCTTGGACAGAGGCGTGAGTGGATATTCACTGGAGGCATCTTGTTAGACAGCTTTGTCCCAGGTGTGTAATTCCATGGCAGGCGTAAGTGACCAAGGACCAGCCGTATAACACGGACGCTGGGGTTGGCTTCTGCAGTGAACATTCAGTTGAGGGCAGAGTCGGGGAAAAGTTACCATGGTATGTAAGAGTTCTGCAAACCAAGGCTGAGGAAATAACCCCCATCAAAGAGCACAACCTTCTTCCTTAGTCTGGTCACTTTTTTGGGCCCTGGTCACATGGAGGGAGGCTCTATGCTACACACGCATGGGAAAGAGACGCTAAAAAAAATTGGCTTAATGGAAGATAAGAAGCACAGAAAGAGAGGGAGTTATTCAGTTAGTAATTATCGTAGGCACTACCTATAAATGCTGTAATTCTTAAAAAATGTCAGCATTCATGTGCAAATCAAACAGATCAGGTCTGTGCGTGTGATAGTGCAGTCAGCAAAAGCTTGGGCTTGTGTCATGAGGATAGAAGGGTTTGGGATTTTGCTGAGCCAGCTCCTTACAGTTTTTACAGTTAATTCATTTATGGCTGTAATTTAGAATTTATAAAACTCATTGCTAATGTAATTAATGTAAGAGTTTCCCAATGTCAAACGAGATTGGCCTATGATAGCATCAGATATTTTGAAAGTCAATAGGAAAAATGTATCTGCCTTGCACCAAATCTGCAAGAGTAAAGAACGTTTGGACTATGCATGGCTTTTGAGGAGATAGAAAACCATCTATGGAGCTTCAGAAAGGGTACTAGCAGGAGCTAAACCACAGGTTATCATGCCTTTTATGGGGAAGTGTAGAAAGTGATTACTAGATTTGAAAGAAAAAGCACCTCCTTGCAATACACGTGGAAGACTACCTCACTAAAAAAATTGCAGACTGTTGATATTAATGTCTCTAATATGCTTTTCTATGTTACAGTCACTATTTAATAAAATCCAACATGGACATGGAAGGCAAGTGAGGTATGGTTTATATATTGTCGGCGCTTAGAAGTGCTTGCTCTACTGAGTAAAATATTTTCTAAAACTGATCCTTCAGGTCAGTACTGTATTTTGGGCTAGTGACATTTAGTGAAACTCTGAAGGAGGCTCTTTCACTGACAAAGGTTTGTTTTGGGTTTTGGTTTGGTTTTTTTTGTGGTCACAGATATTAAGTTTTAGGCATTCAAACATTAGAATGAATTTTTAAAAACTAGCTTGAGATACATATGATCTGAAAAGAATGTAAATAATTAATATTCCTTCCAGATAAAGTATCCAGTGGTATTACCTCTAGGGTGATGAAAGTATTTTGCAGTTATAAATTCTGCATTTTTAAAGCTCAGCTTACTTGGTTGCTCATTTATTAAGCCAAGCTGTTCTTGGAGAAAAACAAACATAAAAAAATCTTTTAAACCACCACTGTTGTGGTGGACTTGAGTGAACTACCCACAGCATGTCATGGCTTATTCGCATGAGTGGCTCTTTGCATTAGTAAATACCAAGGATTAAGAAAATTTCCAGTCTAACAGAGATCTTTTCATGGAGCAGAATTCCTTTTCCACAGTCAAATGTCTGCAGGTAGAGTCCCAGCAATACCAGAAAGGATCATAATGATGAGTTAACCTCCTTTTGGCCTATGGGGGCTCAGCTGTGAAGAGTAGGAGGGCTGCTGTGGTGCACTTCAAAGCCTGGCACCTGGGTCTGGGTGGAGCTGCCACAGGTGCAGGTCTTGGTGGTAGCAGCAAATACTCAGACAAGAGCTTTAAAGGCCAGAGTGGTTGAACATGAGTCAGTCCGTCCTCAGTGACAGGTGAGCACCATTCTGAAAGGGCTGCCCTCAAGCTGTTGCATGGCACATTCAGGCTGGGGATCAGGAAGAATTTCTTCACTGAAAGGGTGGTTAAATACTGCAACACAGGAAAGTAGTGGAGTCACCATCCCTGGAAGTGTTGCAGTTTAGCTGGCAAGGTGGTGTTTAGTCAAATGTTGGACTCTGTGGTCTTGGAGGTCTTTCCCAACCTTAATGATTCTACATTTCTATGATTCTATATCACAAGCAAAGGATTGGGTTTGTCCAGTGTGTTCTGTGACAAGTTCACACAGTTAGAGACTCACAGCTTCCCCTGGGAAGAACAGATGGAGATGTCTGATCCAATCTCCTGTTCAGAGGTGCCACTGGATGTGGCTCAGGCTCCTGAAGAACTCAGTCACTGTTTTGAAGCATGCAACATCTGGATTTCAAATTCTGTGAGACATTTTTATCATGCACCCGAGAAAGTATAGACTACTGTAAGAAAAAGTACAGTGAGGCGTGACAAGGAAGGTTGGGAGTTGTGGAAGAGCTTTGACGTGTTCAATAACTAGATGGACAAGCACTCTTCAGACAGCAGATTCCCAGAGCCATGACACCAGACAGCAGACTGTCAGTGTCTCTTTATCATGTGTTTGCAAAATTAGGTGTTAGTATCCAGTGCTCCAAAGCCGCCTTGTGCAGATTTTGAACTTATTAACCACCACTTGCCAGGGAGAGCTTGGAGACAATCAGCACAAGGCAAAAACCTCCTCTTCTCAGAATCATAGTTTTTCACAAAGTAGACACCCTATTTGTAAACTTTTGGTTGGGATCCTCAAATGAATGTGTTCACTAAAGACTTCCAAAGAACAAGTCAAGAAATTAAAGTCCCTGACTGTCAAACAATGAAGTCATGGACTTGGAAGAGGTATTTATTGTATTGCACCTTATTGTTTTTCTTTACCATTAGACATAATCATTTTATCACCTCTCCTGCTGCTAAAACCCTTCTTCTGCCCCATGAAAGCCAAGTACTTTTTTTTTGTCTTGGATGATCTGACTAGTGAGCATGTCGAGTAAAAATCCAAAGTGCTGTTCTCAACTTTTGAAAAATGCTATCTCTGTTTTATACTTGGAAAACTCACAGACTAAAAATCATGCCTGGCTTCCCCCCC
>VZTI01003752.1:218869-288869 GCA_013397865.1 Struthidea cinerea
CTTGCCGCCCCCCCCCCCTTTTTTTTTTGATTATTCTGATGACTCCTTTCTCCAGATGCCAACTGGGACTGAGGGCAAGTTAAGAGACTCTTTGACAGCAAGTTTCAGAGGTCTTAACATCTAATCTGGTCTCAAAAGCTCTTTCCAGAAAGCAAAAGGTCACTTTTACCAATAATAATCATCAGAGATTATCATTACAAATGAAAATAAACACAGGAAGTTTTTGGTGGAGTAACTAAACGGATTTGTATATTGTACCAAATTATTTTTCGGTTGGCTCAGTGCGAACACAGTATTGTAAACAGAAGCACAATGTGGCCCTAGGTGTATTATAAACACTAACTTGTTGTGACTACATTTACAGTAAGTATTATTTTGGGAGTAATAAAATTATCACAGTCATAACTGACATATTCACTGGAGGAGTTCTTTGGTGGGTTTTTTTGGTTGGCTGGGTTTTTTAATTATTGTTGTTATTATGTTACATCCTCTTTCTTTTGATTTTACAGAATTTTGTTGGTGTGCTGCTTCTGAAAAAAAGTATTTTCACGCTTGCAGTGTGTTACTTGATGTGCAATTTCTTTCATTCACACCTATTTTTAGAGCACTTTTGAGAAGCAATATGAGTTTTCCTGGAAGTACAATGGATGCTCTTTTACCTTTTTCCTTTCAGAGAGTGTAGCTGGGCATGTACAGTAAATTGACCTCCTTCACCTAAGAAATAATCGGTTTTCCCCTACAGTAGTTCAAAGTGCTTTTTCCAACTGTCCATGAAGCATATCTTGCAAACATTGTGATTCCTTTCCACCCTTTGGCTCTAAGTCATGATATGTCCCAATCATTTAAAAAAATTCCTATAGTTCCTAATCAGAGACCAAAAGCCAAACAGAATAACTGAGACACAATATGAGTATTGATAAATTTGTAAGCACACCTACATTATGGTATGTGCTTTTCTTGAGGCATAGAAAACCTCAGAACTGCTTGCAGTTTTCTCATCTTAAAATTACTGCACAGGAATACACGTTTTAATTGAAATTCAGTTCTTTGTAGGAAATTATTTTTCTTCCTTGTTTTTTAAGTTCTTTTCAATCCTTTAAAAGCTGTTTTTCCAAATTATATGATTGTACTTAGGTTTTTTTAATGAATTTTTAAAAATTTTGGTGTATGAACATAGGTGACCAAATTCCTGTTAGAAAAATGTCACAGACGTTTAAATTTTGGTTTGGCATAAAAATATACATGGTGAAGAATGAAATATTAATTTTAATATTTTTAAATTGATCATTTTGTGCAACTCAGAAGTACTTTTATCTTCCGTAAGAATGCAAAATAAAATGCAAGTGTTTCTTCCTGTGGGTAGAAAACTAGAACACAACCAACTTTGCCAGTGTGTTTAAGTACCTTTGTAAAAGAGCACAGAAGTTGGTAAGGTTTTGAGTGAGTTTCAGCTAAAGGTTGCCCTCAGGCTGGACAAGGTTTGCTTCAAATGTATGTGTCTGGTGGAGGCTCTTTGGTGGTAAGATCTAAGAAACATTCGAAATAGCAACACTGTCATTTCAGCAGGCAATTTCACAAGGAAGATGAGGCTGTTAGCCCTAGACCTTTTATGCTGCTGTAGGCATAAGGTGTTGGGGTCTTGTTGCTGCTTCAGGAAAGTTGTTTTTCGTAAAATGGAGGGAGATTTGGCCATCATTAGTAATGAGATGGAAGGAGATCCTGCAAGACTGGTTCCAGGTCTCTGCTTGTTGGAGTTTGATTATCTCTCAGATAAAAGTATCTGGATAGCTCTTCATGGATAGGTTTTTGAAAATAAATAAATGAATCAGTAGGAAATTGAGGAAAATAAACCACCTCCCCAAATTTCCCATAAAGTCCCTGATTCTCTTGTCCCCCACAGAAAGAACCCACCTGCAAAAATCACTCACAAGTGATTTCCTTAGTGGCCTGCGGAAAGTTAGTGGGGCATTTTCCATTATTATTTGTGTCAAAGTGAACTGCAGAGGTTATCGCTATGCATGGCTGCATTTGTAGAATGAAGATTGAATGCCACTGATTTGAGGAGGCAACACTGAAAATTGGCTGTGAATTTATATTTTTCACCTTTTTTCCATGTTAGTATGCTTATGTAAGATTAATGGATAGTGTCTTTGAGTGGACATGAAACATCTCAGGAAACTACTTCTACTGCTGCAATGAAAAGCCTTTTCCACTCCACTTTTTTACATCCAAGGTCAAGAGGACCACCTATAGTTTGGTGGTGTTTCTATGTCAGGATGTAGTGGCTGAAGAAGTGACTATTATGCAGCAGACGCATTTCCTCCAGCCCAGGTGAATGCCTACATGGGCTGTAGCCTGTTCTCTGGATACCAGATCTCTGAACTGGTGTTTGTGACTTCTGCTTCTGGGATCAGGCTTCCAAAACACTTTGGAGTTGCAGTACAGAGTCCAATGAACCTTTGTGTGTCTTAGCCTCACATTTCACTTCGGGACCCTTTTTCTTTTTAGCCATAACAGAGTCTGTATGTAAGTCATTTGCAGAAAAGCCTGAGAAAACTCGGGGTACTTCTTACCACAGTCACTTCCTTGCCTTTCATCAGGCTTCAGTGAGAAGTGCAGCAATTTCAGTGTACACTGACCATTTCTCCAGACATTTGATCCGAACCAGTTTTAGAGGAAATCACAGCAAGATGAGACAAAGAATATGCTGTGATTGCTTCTACTTCTGCTCCCTGCCTACATAGATATGTGTGTGTATTTGTGTGTCTCTCTGTGTGCATGTGTGAATGAAAACTTTATAGATACTGTTATTGATTAGAACTGCAGTGACTATAAGAACTGCATTCACAAACTCAGTTTCAATTTAGGTGTGACACGGGATATAGCAATATGTTATCAAGAGAACATGCCCAGTCTACACTTTGGAAAGAAATAAAAAGGAGTGATTGATGGTCATGAATTAGTTATTGAAAGTATTAATAGTAACTTACACAATTCCTCTCTGTTCTGCATCAAGAGACTCTTCTGTGAAAACAGGCTTTCTTTTCAGTTTATGAATTTGAATGCACATCCATATAAATATTTTTATCACTTAAGGAGTAAATATTTTAGTTGAGAGTTTTGGAAGATGGCATCACATATTTTAATTATAGTGTAGATCTGAAAAATCTGGTACCTCCACCATCCAATAGATAATTTTTTGCAGCCAAAATCTTTATAATAAAGACAAGTTTTGAAGGAACACAAGTCCATCTTAGGTTTTGCCAAGAAAAAATATTTTCTTATCTCAAACACTTAAAAAGTCTTACTGAATTTAATATTTTGCCATTCAATGGTTAATGGTTAGGGCAAGATCTTGGCTCTGCTGTGGCCCTCTTGCAACCTCCAAGTATGCCACAGTGCTAGGTTTCCTGCATTTGCTTCTGACTGGGTTGCTGGATTGAAGGGACATGGGTAGGTCCCTTCATCATCACATTTCTGCTTCTTCTGCCTTTTTCTCTTAAAATAACATTGAATAACAAATCACACAGAAATCTGAGGTCACCAAAAAGTGAGGGTTTGGGAACAGTGAACAATATAGAGCTAATTATCTTGAGAGACTAATCAGTTCCCCTGCCTTCTTTGGCTGTAAGAGCATGATACCAAGCCTATATCTCATATATTTTCTGTTTAAATTATATGTACTTTGGGGGGTATCTGCACCTGAGATATGTTTGGAAATAGGTCCTTACAGATGTCTCTTAACAAGAATGTAACTTCCAGTGTATAGACTGATAGGGGTGGAAGTTTTCCAGTGAGCTTATCTGAGCAGACAACACAGATAGATAAATCCTCTGAACATGCAGAACTTGGGACTGCTCAGGGTGCCTATATAGGCTCAGGGTGTTGATTTGGGCTGTGCCATGCTTTATGACAAGACTTTTGGCAGAGGTGGCAAGCCACTGTGTTACTCCCACTCTGAAGGGACTCTGAGAGCATGGTCCCTCTCTGTGCTTCAGGTATCTGTTTGTAAAAGTCGCTCACTAATTTCTTAGGGCTAATGGTAAAAACTGGAGAGGTGGCCAGGGGCGGAAAATCAGATTCTTTCTCCCGCCCATTCCCAGCTCTCCTGCTGAGATGGGCGTGTGGTGACTGCTGTCTGACAGCCAGGTGGCCCATGGGGTGAATGGGGGCACTTTCCAGTCCTCTGTGTAACCCTGTGCTCTCAGAGCACTGGGAAGGACACTGGCTATTCAGCACTGGCTATTCCTCCCACTCCCTGGATGGCTGTATGCACAACTGATTGTCTGGAAAATTAGTCTGGGGCAGGAATTTATTTGTGTTTTGATGAAGTGTAGGCGTGCTGGGAATTTATGTCTCTTTACAAGAAAGGCGTATCTTCTTGTAAAGAAGAATCTTCTCAGATACATCACTTTTGAAAGGTGCAAAGCTGACCGCTTGGCTGACAGTGTAACTGCAGAAGGAAAGGACTGCTTTTTCTGCCTGTTCCCTTGGCAACGCTCACTCTCGTATTCAGCGCCAGTCCTGGAGACTAGGGAACATCATCAAGAGCGGGGAGCTGGTCGTGGGGATTCTGAGCGTGTTTTGCTAGGGATGTCACACTTTGAATCTCTGCTGTAACACCTCCGTCCCCAGCCAAAGGCGCTTGTAAAACGAGAAGGGTCTTCTTCAACACCCTCCTTCCCCCTCCCCGGCCCCCACGTCTCCTCCTCCGCAGCCCTTTGCTGTCAGAGTGGGCGAGTGCCCTCCCATGCACAAACCATGGAAGTGAAGAGAAGGTGGTTCCCGGTGATGTCATTGGCACTTTCCCATCCGGGGAACTCCGAGGCAGAAAGAAATCCTCTCGAGCACCAGACAAGTAGGAAATCTAGATCCATTAAAAAAAAAATTAAAGGAAGAAGCAGAACTGCCACTGTCCACAAAGCAAGTTCTTTGTCATTATTTTTTCATACATACCACCACCTTCTGCAGCTTTTTCTAGGGGGAAAAGAAAAGAGAGAAAAAAAAAACCCACAAAAATTCCTTATGTACATAAACACTTGCTGAGCAAAAATGCCTGCTTTTTACCTGATTGCTTTAATTTTTTCATTAGCTGCTTCAGATTTGTGGAATAAATGAAGAAAAAAGTGCAGGCATTTTGAGGTCCTCCATACCCCAGCTAAGCTGCCAAGGGCCAAACCCCATCATACAAGGTTTGGAAGAGGTTTGCTTCAAGATTGTGTTATCTTTCCAACCAGAAGAATTAATATAGGTGAATTTACATATCTTTATTTGCCTTTCACACACATACACACATGTACACACACACACACACGTATATATATATGTGTATATATATTTGTAATGCTATGGTATCTACAGGCTGAAGCCCCATGATGCTATATGGAAAAGATAAAATGCGTAAAGGATATTTGCTCCTTTCAAATCTTTTTTGGACATATGAGACAATAATTTTGTATTTACTGTCTTTCTCCTTAAGAGAAGGAATCCTAAGGGTAACAAACATTCCCAGAATGGCCTTTCATTATTCTGGATCCAGTACAAGCATGTGGAAAAGTCCCATGATATTGCTGACCACCAGCTGGCTCTGCTGAAACTCTACCTCAGTAACTGAATACAAAAGGAGAAACAGGTTAGGTGTTGACTTGTATATTGGCCCTTTCCTTTCTTTCAAGGTAGTTAGAGATTATTTTTTCAGACTGATGGAAGAAGACTCAATTTGTCTCCCTCCCTCCCATATTAATTATTAGAAACAGAAGAGCCAAACTGAAAGTGTGTACTAATATTTACCATAAGAAAATTTGAATGCTGGATTACATTTAATTAAGAATTTTAGTGGAGAACAGAATGTTACTCTAATTTACGGATATAATTTATTTTTAAATTAATGCCTTAATTTTGTCTTAATTTTATTTTTCTTTTAAATAATAGAAGAAATTTGTTGTATCCATTAAAGCCTTTTATTCTAGCTATTGCTTCAACTTTTGAAATTTTCAACAAACACCTCAGATTATTGTTCCTATTCCATAAAAACAAAATATAGTATCTTCAGAGATAAATCCAAATTTCTTATTACCTTAATATTCTTTTATCAAATAAGAAAAGATTTTTTTCTTACTCAAAATACAATCCAGAAATAGATTTTCTCCTATCAGATTAGTCTGGAGTTATTACAGTATTTTCCATTTTAGGTCATCAAAACCAGTATACTGATTTGCCAATGTATTTTATTTATTCAGTATTATTTTTAGGGAATTAATGTGAAAATTAAGATAACCAAATTCTTCAGTTTTATTATTTTAGAAAGATTTAGCAATGCTATTCTTATCCTTGGTGTAAACAAGAATCTGGATGATGAAGTAGTTGAATAAGAAAATACTTCTTTTGCAGCATCCAAAAGTATGTCCTAAGCAAACGAGTCTTTTTTTTCCCCCTCTTTAATGGTCATCACACGGCTGAGGTGTTATTGGTCTAGTTTTATTATTACAATATGCACAGCCATATTGTAATAGAAATAGAAAGATCAAAACTGACAACACGTAATTCGCGTTTTCCAAAGAATGCCAGTACTTTTTTTTTTGGTCTGGTTTTTCAATTTTTTTAAATTTGCATATTTCTTTTTTCATTAAGAACATTTCACAACTGAACTCACGTTAGAGGTGTGAGCTAGAAGTGAGCATTTAGGCTCAGAACTGAACTTCCCTACTGCTGTGATCATCAGACATGGTCTTTCTTTAAAAATGACAGCAAGTCCTTTTTTCCCAGAAGTAGTAATTTAGCTAGGCATTTATATATCACATCTGATACTGATTTTAATGTAGGTATTCCTCAGTAATGCTGTATTTCAATCACTATGGAAACTGCTATCATGGTATTAGTAGTGCATAATATACAGTGTACCAGTGCTCATGGAAAGTTCAGCAGGAGCATGAGCACTTGAATGTTAACTACTTGCAAACTTCAGATATTGAGTACGTGGTATAAATTGTGGTATTGTACCATGGTTCCTGCAGCAATAGCAACCTTACATGTATGAGCCACATGGAAGAAATATTGGCAGTATAGACGCTCACTGGAAATCTGCAGAGTTGGATTCATCCACTGAACCTAATTCTGGGTGATTTGAAAGAACACATTCAATCTACCTTTGAAAGTCAATATGGGACAACTTGTTGAAAACATTAGCAAGGCAGCTGGTACAGGCAATACCACTTCTTTGACTACTGTTCCCACTTGAAGGGAAAAAGAATCCAAGCTTCTGGCCTGCAGGACAACTTCATTCAGTTTAGCAAGGTATGGCAAGATCCAGACTGACTAACGGTAACACATTGTTGCTCTTAATGTGATTTCACTTTGTTAATCACTTCATTTGGGAGTGTTTGCAATTAGCAATGTTTGATGCAAAGTCGCTGCATAAATTGGAGCTTGTCTCATGCCTTGATTTTTATTAAGTGAGAGAACTGTTTATTTCAGTCCCCAGGATCATACATTCCACATAATTTGTGTATCTCCTTTGGGGCTGGGACTGAGAGATGGACACGTTCTTTTGGGAGACATTTTCTCTTGCATAAGAGACTGTGTCTCTCCTTTGTGACACTGCTGTGTTCATTCAGACTGGACGTCAGTGACAGAGCACTTTGGTTGAAGGCTTCTCAGGAGGGCTTGCATCAGACCCTGTCCTTGGCCACCAGAAAGCAGAAAACCAGCTTGAATGGTCAGCTGCTGCACCAGGCACAGGACTAGCACTTGTGCAGTCATGGAGAGGACACAGAAGTCATCACACGGCTTTGCAAACTCCTTATATCAAAAATTCAGAGTCCTGGTAGATCATCATCTTAAAACTGACCATGTCCATTCCTGGTACTGACATGCTGCCTCCTTCTTCAAGAATTTGTTATAGAAATTCATCATACAAAATGGGAAAAAGCTGGTAAGATTGCCCTCTCACAGAGAAGACTTTTCCTGGAATGGTTCGGAGTTTTCGGCTATCTACTCTGCGTGGACAAGAATGCAGTATTTCCCCATCACATCAAACCAGGTTCAGTGATTATATTACCCAAAACTGTGATCACCACAACTGTTTAGCTATTTAAATGTTCATCTTCTAGGGAGTAATAATGAGAATATGTTTTCCTTTGGACTACTTTTGTGAAATGACGTTGTTACATTCATCCATAGCGCTCAAATATTCTTTACGTGGATCAGGACTCTGCCTTCCATTTTGCATGGCACCATTGATGGTGAGCTCACAGCCTTTTACAGCTGAGCTTGTCCTTAGACCTTGCTTTTCCATTCTCTGGAGAGTTCAGTGTTCTGTTTAGCTATGTGAACGCCCCCTGTAGCCATGCCTTAGAATATCAGTGTCAAAATCTGAGGTGCAGCTGATAGTCTTCAGTAAAAGTGAGAAAAGTTGCTGTCCCAGTTAGCTATCAAGTTTATAAATGATGTGAGGACTTTGAGGGAGTTTGAATCTGAGTGAAGAACACCCCAAGTCAAATATGGATAAAAGCAAACCTACAAGAGATAACAGTGAACAAGACTCAGTCTTGAGAGTACTGGAAGTGTCCTAGCAATAATCTGTTGGAATGAGCAGGAAAAACATTTTTGAGATACCAGCAGAAGTTACTGTAGGGGATGATGTTTCCTTTATTTTTTTTTTGTCTCCTCCTAGGCTTTGTACCTGGCATTCTTAGTAAAATACATTCATCCTTCACTGCCACCTTAGTATTTGCTTAAAGCTCAGCATAATGTGGGGCTGACTGGCCACAAGTGATTCACTCCTGAGAATGGTAGTTCACAGCTTCGGCAGCTGCAACTGCACTTGCAACACTCTGTATGAGACCACAGGTACTCAAGATACAGCAGGTGCTTCTCAGCTGCAGTGCCAGATTTGGGGTGGGACCTGGAAACACAGCCTGTGCATTTGAAAAAGGTATTTTACAGTCATAGGTCTAAACAAGAACCTTCTGGGATGTTACAGAACAAGTAGAACACTGCCTGCAGCTCCAAAATCTCCTCCAGTGGGTATCATAACTATAAAAATTTCTGTTACCTCCTTAGACCATCGCAACAACAACATTCTCGATGCAGTGGATAAGCCGTTTCTAATGAGTTATGTGGCTGTGTAGTGGGATTATTTCCATCTATGGTATGGATTTAGGTTCACCTTTTGTTACTTTATGCTGTGTGGCATGTGGGATATGCAAGACTTTCTTGAATGCTGAACACATTGTCAGTGCCATTCATAAAAATGCAAATAGCTTTCAATACCCCGGTCTTATATTACACAAATAGTCATGATTTTGTAAGTAGTCTTCAAATTGCAAGACAGTAGTGTTTCTATATTCAGTTACAGTAATTTTTACTTTGCTTTTGAGTGTAACGTGCTTACTTCCTATGTGTTTCATCATCCAAACACTGAAACTAGTGATTCAAAGTGAGTTCCCCTGTCATGAATATGGCAAAGTATGATGTTACTAGCAGTACAGAGTTTGGTTTTGGGTGGTTACACAACAACACATTACACAGGAACATAGTAGGCATAATTTAAAAATTGCTCAAGGATCGATCCTGCAAAGAAATTGGTTTTATCTCTCTGTCTGTGAAGCAAAAGGCAAGTAGATTTTGTATGTTAAGCACTTGTTTAGCTTTAACACCAAAATAACAGGTCTTAGTGCCTAAAGCAGCTGTAAGACAGATGCACCTTTCTGATTCAAAGGCAGAGATTTGAAAATCTCTTTGTCTGATCTTTTGTAGTCCAGTTTACTGTGAGACTTCTGCAAGGCCAGTTATTTTTCTGTTGCTTGCTGACCAAATGGACATACAATTTGTATTGTAATTTTCTGTCCACAGGAGTGAAGTTCAAAATAACTTAGCAGAAAGTAGCTGACATACAAACTTATGCAGAACAGACTCAAGAAACAAACATGATATCACTGGCCTATCGCCTGGTAACGTTAAGGTACAGGGACAGTGAAATTCTTTTGTCACAGTTGTACAGACAGACAAAATCTAGTAGACTCACTTGGATATCTCATCCTACAAAAACTTCTCCCTCTGCACTCAAACCTACCACGCTGCCCACCCGGTTCACCAGGAGTGATCCAGTGCTTGCCAAATTCAACAGCTTTTCAAACTGTGGGTGCTTGGGGTAGCAGTAGAAGTGCTATTCTTTATAGCCTGCCTTCTGTAGCACACAGATTTGGAGCACATCAGTGCTTCAGAGGTGATGCAGGAATAGATTTCCTGCTGGTCAGAGACTGTAGCATAGAGCTACATCATGTTTCTGTAAACTCCTCCATGCTAGAAGTTCAGGGACACTTCTGAACAATATCCATTCTTCCCATCTGAAAGCCATTCTGCAAAAGGGACCGCAAATTCAACGTGTGGTGCCCTACTGCCACACAGGTAGCTACTTTGGAAAGACAGTTCAAGGAAGCTTTTTTTCAGTGTGTGAGTCAGTCACATAGATGAAGATGGGGCCATCTCCTTCAAGGTACTGGATACTTAGATTCTTCTAAGAGATTGAAAGGATTAAGGTTCATTACACTTCAGTGTAATGCATTGCCTGAGACTGCTGAGATTGCTCTACAAAGCCCTTAGTGCCATATTCAGAGGTGCAAAAAGCCTAAGGGTTGGCTCATTTTATTGACACATCCAGCACAGCCAGCTGGGATAAACAAGACATGATTTTGACCTACTGCTCCATAAATCACTTGTTTCATCAGCTCGGTGGGCAGTTTCCATATGCCCCCAGGCTGGAGAGGGTCAGGCAGGGTGGTGGAGTGACTCATCTCCTGACATACTCACTCTTCGCAGAATCAAAGGTATCACCATCTGGCAGCAAGCAGCCAAGGTGAGCACACACTGTGTCATGTGGCAGACGGAAGGGTTAGTGGTGAAGGACATTTCTCATAACCTCCTACAAACCATTTTGCAGTCATCAAATTTGCGTTGGAAAAATGCACTAACATATTTTGCTTTCTGGAGAGCAACTCCTCAGAATTAAGCTCTGATGGCCCAAAGTCTGTGACACATCAATCCTCCCCTGGGCAAAGAGAGGAAAAGAGTCTGGATTTGCTCTCCTCAGGGGTTTTTTTTCTCATTCTCTTTTTTTCTTGAGGCTATTCCTTCCTTAACATTTATGTCAATATCTATTTTGGCCAGCGAACATATTCCTGTAACAATAATGTTTCTCATCTCCAGAGGTGACTGAATGCAAGGTCTGTCTGTATGCCAGGGTCCTCTTCTCCATGAAGTTTCCAGACAGTGATGCCTGTTGGCCAGAACTGTACTGCAAACCCACAGCATCCTGCAGGGAAGTCTTGTCATCAGGGGGTTTAACAAATTGCTTTGTAGTGTAATAGCATCACTTTTGGATAGCAAATCAGGGCTGACTCACAAATTCATCACAGGAATGTGCTTCTGGATCTACACTGCTGCCTACCGAAGAAGGGAAAAGGTGACTGTCAGCAAAGGTATCATAGATTGGTGAAGGCATCTCACACTTTTCGTAAGAAATCTTTCAGAGACATATGGTGGAAGTGAAGAGATAGATTTTCCAAGGGAAAACACTGTCCTAAGCTACTAAAGTAAGTTCCAGCATTAGAACCAGTACATAGCCATTCCGTGCTACGGCTCTGGTCAGATCACAAAAATATGTTAATCCTGTCCCTGAAGGGAATGAGGTATGCCTTTCATTTCAGCCAAAACAAGGTTGCATATGAATCATGATGTAGGGATGTAAAGAGATGAATCAATAGGTAGATAAATAGATGATATATTTATACACTTGGATTTTATTTAATGCAGTAAACTTGCCAAGTAAAACCAATCAACTAAATAGCACCAATGTATCAGCTAAATATTATGGACTAGGTCTCTGTGTAGAGAAAATTGTTATGGTTCCACTGGCAATCGTCAGTTTGGTGGTATCATTAGCTACAAACTCCTCTGTTTCAGATTTCCTTCAGAAAAGAACACTGGATCCTCTAGCCTGATGCATAGTAAATACCATCACATTCCTCTTCACAATCTGAACTCCTGTTCTGATTCAGCTGAAGTGGATCTTATTTGGTAATGATTTAAAGCACAGAGAATCCACAACCTCCTTTGAGTTATTTGTCTTTAGTATTAAAACAGAAATAATTACAATTTAGAAAATAAAACTTCTTTTCCTTCTGAATCTGCTTTCTGTATCAAAGCACTGTCTGGTTTCTTTTTGCTTAGTAGCTTAAGAAGTTTTTCATGCTTAGTCTGCTCTCAGCACCTTTTCTGCATCTCAGTTCTCTTTCAATTGGCTGACAGTTGTTTAGGGCTAGACACTATACCAGTTCAGATTTTCCTTTTTAGGACTATTCTAGACCTAGAGCTGTTTATTGATCTAACTTTTAGCCCCCATATACACTTGGGTCACGCAACTGAAAGGGTGATGTGTGGGAAAGAGCAGGGACTTCAGATGGAAGAATGGGAAAAATACACAAGTTATCAAGAAGAAGGTAGATGATCCCAAGTCTGTGATGGCTAGAAACTGTTACCAATATTCTTTCTTCTGGGGAAATATTTAACATTAATTCATCTCTTACCTTTCTCTTTGCTAAGTTAAAGGAACCTATTTTCAGTCTTTCCTGAGAGGCAAATTTTCTGTATCTCAGACATTATTTTAGGTTCTTTTCCTGTATCTCCCAGTGTCTTTTTAAAGATGTGACTGAAAACAGACACTGTTTTGCAACAGTGGCAGAAAGAAGTTATCTTTGTTGTCTTGGACTTTGCCATGTTTCATACAAACATGCCATACAATGACTTGCTTTAGCCCAGTGTACAAGTACCAAGCTTGTATACACAGTATATAAGACACCAAGCTCATCTCAAAAAATTACCAACAGGCCCAGTTTTCATTCTGCCAACTGTGATACTGTCTTCCATTCTGTTTTGGGAGGAGTTTCATTTACCTCCTCCTCATCATGGCATCACTCCCACTTCCAGTCTTCCTGAAGCCTCTGTTGGTTACGAGGCCTGAAGTGTTTTATTTCCTTGCTTTTTCCCCACTTTGGCTCTGAACCATGGATAGATAAGCTCATGAACTTTGGAATTAAAACATCTAGCAGCAGGCAAGCATGTCATAACAGTCAGGTCAGAGCCACTCACAGTGCTTTGCTCAGACTTGCAGGAATGAGGGAAACTGGGACCTCTTTGTCATGCTTTGAGCCTTTCTAGAAAGGTGTGTCTCTCCCCTTTGCCTGAACTTGAAAAGTGATGGTTGCACTGCAGTGCATTCAGTGCACACACATCCTGCTCTTTTCTTTTAAAGGGTACGTCAGAGCAGGAGGGGAGAAATGTGCCAGTGAAACATGGAAAAGTAAATACTTTTCAAGTGCTGTTTACCACTCACCAAGACTTAATTTCGGTCTATGTATCAGTTCTCTAAGTGCATCTGTTTCTTAGAAAATTGAGGCAGTAAGGATACAATACCAAGGAAGCTGTTAAAAATGTCTGCCTTTGCCAATCATTACCACATAGCTACACTGACAAAGATGAAGGTAATTGCAGTATTTGCATAGTGACAACAGTGTGATGAGTGATTTATGGATATTTTCGCGTGCTGGGAGACTCACCCTGTTCTCCTCCAGGTTAGACTTCCAGTACTGGGACACTGCAGACTCTGGAAGATGCATGCTATGGTGTTTAAGAGACTATATTGGACTGCAGCTCTAGGGGTTCAGTGTCTCCTCCAAGAAACATTTGGGAAAACTAATGCAAACAGAAAGGCATTGCACGGTCTACACAGTGGTGTTCAAATTTTTCACTAATTCCAGCACAGTATGTGGCTGCAGCACCTTTACCGAATACTGGGTGTGAAGAGAGATGAGGGGTTGCTCTTGTATCAAGACAAGATGCTGTTTGCACTTCACATGAGCTGTGTCTGCTGCCATCACATTTTGGGGACTTTGATCTTGGTCAGGATGCAGAGAGGACAGGTAAGATGGCAGCAAGACATGACTGCTCCAAAGAGCCCCTGGGAAAACAGACAGGACAGAAGTATAGAGGAAGGAAGGAAGGAAGCCTAGTAGAGAAGGGTGATCAAGAACTTTATGCAAGAAAGACCATCCAGCCATCCCATATGTTTCAGAGGAAGTAATGACCTTTTGAGAGTGTATCTTCTTGTCCAATATTACATCAGAAACAATACATTTCCTGCCTGCCTAGGTTGTTACTCAGCTTCTGCCCTGGAAAATTAGTTTATACTCTTTTTGGTTTTGGTTTTCTCTGAACGATACCATGAACTCCTCTGCTGCTACCCCATTACACCTGTAATTTTTGTCAATATTCCTCTTGTGGGGACAATGATATGAACAGTGATGCGATATAATGATGCTGCTGAAACACACTTCCTAAGTTATTATGAAGTGTGTTTAAGTGGAGGCTGTGTCTTGTCACTTACTGGTTGCAAAGTATTTTTCTTGACATTTTTCTTGTCATTGCCATCTTTGCTTTGGAGAAATTGCAAATAAAATATGTGGCCTACTGCTAAGGAATTGTTTGTGTTCTGTTCTCTTGAGTTCATGACAGTACCTGTAATGATGTGCAAATGGCAAAGCAGATATTGCTCCCCTCCAAGGAGCATGACTGTGGAGTATAACTAGCTAAGGCCCTTGCAGTAGTCACACACAACAGAATACAACATAATCCTGCTGATGCACTGCCTCCCAGTAGAAGCTGGTTTAGGCTACTTGTCACTTACAGTAGGGACTTGGTGGTTCCATTGTGCAAACACATATTGGATATACCAAAGATATGCGTGCCAGGGAAGAGACAGGAGCCTGCTGAAGCTGAGGTAAATCTCAGAGTTGTATCCACAGCCAGCTGAACAGATTCACACATGTCTGCATGTACCCCATTGCTGGGAGCAGACACTTTGTCTGAGGCATGTGCAGAGGACTGGCTTGTCTACCTATTGCAGCTTTGTCCATAATGATGATAAGCCGGGACAGCCCTATGGAGAGAGTTGTGTTTCTAGAAGCTACCAGCAACATCACCTTTCCACTCCTTGAACTCCACTGTTAGTCACCAGTTTGAACTGAGTCTCACAGCCAAACCAAAGCACTCTGAAAAGATTGAGTCCTAAAACATTTCTAACCCCTCTTGGATTATTGTTTGATCAGCTTCATGTGATAAAATTACAGAATCCTATATGCTGTAGGGGCTGTATGCCACAGACAGTCCTTTGGTGGCAGTCCATCCTGTATTTGAATTGGTGCCTGCACATTAATGCTATTAGTACCAAGTACAAATCCAAATGCAAAGACTGGGTTCAGGTGGTGTGATTTTGCTTTTGCAAATCAGTCCCTACCTGTGATGACTCAGAACTTTAACAACTATGCTTCCTTTGTTTTGTTTTTCATTGTATTTAAGAAATATGTGCATGATTCACCAACCCAGCTGGTGGCCTGTCCGTTTTGAGAGTGGTTAGTGGGCCTTGGAGAATAATGTTTTATGAGGAAAATGCTGTAGAAACCCCTTTGGGACTAAATTCAGCACTCCAAGTGCCCCTGGAGAGACTAAAGGAAAAATGTGCAGGCAGAGAGATGAATAGTACTGGAAAGCCTGGGAGCCATTCCAGCCCTGTTCCCCACTGGTTATCAGGTTAGTGAGACAACACATTTTAACCTTCTCACTGATGTTGTAGATTGCTGTGTTTACTGATTTGGTGGACAACACCAAACTCAGCGTCTGCCCCAGAGGACCCCTGCTGATGCTCTCTCTCTGTCACCCAGCAGCCTTTAACCCTGCTAGAGAATTGCAGAGGTGATCAGGAGCTGAGCAGGCATCTACTCTGTGGTAAAATGCCTCCTAAATTATTCACTTAACCCGAAGAGAAAGCAAAGGACATAGACTGCTGCTGAAGCGGAAGAAAAGTCTTGAGTAAAATCAGAGATTAAAATCAGTGTGAGGGAAAACAAGTGTGTGAACAAGAATCAAGGAATGTATTGGTGTAACTGCGCATCTGTCTCTCAAAGTAAAACAGAAACTCACTGAGTCCACACCCTGAAAGGTGCACCTGAAGGGCCTTCAACAGATCCCAGCCCAAGGCTGTAGAGGCTGAAGGCATTTTCAGTCCCAGTGAGTGATACCCAGGGAAATGTGCATGCAGGAAAATGGATGCTCGTTGAAGAGCTCTCTCCCGCACTACCCCCACACAACCATGCACTTTCCCAGATCACCCTGGTAAGCCTCCATAAAAAGAGATATCATGAAGAACCAGCTACACTTAATGTTTAAAGAGTCAGTTTCATCTGGAAATATGTTGGAATAAAGCTTCTTGACCTGTACCTCATTCATTTTAAACTGAGAGGTCTGTATTGCTTGGTAGTTTGTCTCATTTGAACACCGTGGGTTTTTATTCTGCAAAATGACAGGTTGAATATCCCAGAAGAGCAGTAAATAAGCTGTACTTGCAAAATGGAGATTTGTATCCTATAACGCAATGCAAGAGAGCTAATGGGTTATGGCAGAAGTCTAATTGAGCTGGGACCACCAAAGAAGCACCCTAAGACAATTAGGGTTAGACAGTACTGGGGAATGAACTAGGAGCAGGGAGACTGTCATGGCTGTATGCAGCATGAGGCATCAGAAAAGGTGGTGGAAACCTGCAGAGGGTGGCAGAAAAGAACTACAGAAATCACCTAAAGTCAGTAAAATTCCCTTTACTGTGAGGTTATTTGAGAAGCCTGGTCCATTTCATATGTTGAAGGGAATCAGCTTGATGTCACTCTCTAGAGTATTACCTGCAGAAATGATCACAGACCTTTCTTTTCTGTAGCAAACCAAAGCAGAAGGAAGAAGGCAATTGCTAGGATCCAGAGCTAGAGTAATTCAGACCAGACAAAAAAAGTCAAAAGGTTTATAAAGAGTGAGTCACAATTCACTGAGAAACATGACAGGTCTTCCTGTATTTGCAGACTTAAGAGAAAGTCTGCAAATAATACAAGAAATACTATCATTCTGTTCGAATTTGCTAAAATTGAGTGGCTAATATGAGATCAAAGTAGATGATCTCTGTGATGTGCCTAGGTCCTTAGAAATAACTTGTGCTTGGATACTATGGCGACCATTACACCTTTTAAACTGTTTTCTAACTAACCACTTAATCGTTTTCGTAGAAAATAATCTTATGGCTTGAGCACGAGTATTGAAAAGATACAGTATCTGCTATATCCTGCTCAGGTTTTGTAGTAAAAGCCTGTCTTCTGGAAGGAATAAATAGTGAGGGAAGGTAAGTTGCAGAGCTGCAAAGACATGACAAAGAAAAGCATGAAGCAGAAATTATTTCCAGACCGTAGGATGCATTTCCGAATGTGTTTCTGCAGAAAAATCAATCTAATTTCTGATAAAAGGACTAAAGTAGTACTGCTAGGAAATCAAGGGTAGGAGTTGCAAAGCAAAATGTTGTTTCTTTTTATTCCTAATGCAGTACTTGACAGTGTTAAATTATACCAGTGAACATACATACAAAAGATTGCAGTAGTATTAATGCGAGGAAAAAAATTCACTGTGCAGTGAGCTAGGTGGCAGGAGGCCAACAAGCTCCCTTTTTTGCATCTCACAGTAAGATTGTACATCTGAAAGTAGACTTCTGTCACTCCACCAGTGTACATGAGTCTGCAGACTGGTTCTGAAAAAGGGCAGCTTGGAGGTTTGTTCTGAATGTTTTCTACACTGTCAGGGGTGGATCTTGAAACCAGGGTTTCCCATCTCCCTCAAATAAAAGCCCGATTCTGCTGTGCTAAGTATGAGAAGGCCCCTTTTTTCGTCCTCCTTCAAGATTCAGTCAGAGCTTCTCCATTTTGGATGACCAGTGTTGGCTGTCTTTTCCAACCTGGTTAATTCCGTGGTTCTGTGTAACCCTGACAGCAATCAGCATCACAAGTTACAGAAGGAGGAAAAGGCAGAGAGGCCCTTCTGTAATTAGTTCCCAGTGGAGAATCAGGCCTCTCTCCACAGTCCAGCTGCCTGTCAGCAGGTCCTGGCTTACTATTCCCCACATGGCATCAGAGAGGGTCAGAGAGTCAGAAATTGCTGTGGACCCTCTTCCAGCATGCTTTTTTTTACTTTTCCTCCCTGCAGTTTCCTTTTCCAGTATGCGGCTTCATTAGCAGGGCAGAGAGACAGGTCTGAGAGCAGCCTGTACTGAACTCTTAAGTTCATTAACTATTCTCCCGAGCAGTAGCTAGCAGCACAGGACTCATTTCCAGCTGGCAGATGAAAAGCAGGAGGTCAGGAACAAGTGAAGGTCAGTAACTCAGGCTGGAAGAGACAGCAAAAGTTTTAAATGCTTATTTCTTTAGCTGGTTTTAGGGAATAACTCACAATCTGGGACTTGCAAGAGTACTGGCTGTGTTCCTACAACATCACTGCCTTCTTCACCCAACTATACCACGGTCATAATTTTAGATCCTAAAGAACCATCTCCCTCATGTACTGAATGGGGATTTCCTAACTACTTCTTGCAAGGCACTTCAAAATTTCTGGAAAAAGGAGGCTAAGTCAGAGATAGCAGGGATAGTAAGGCAAAGCAGCAGGACAAATAGACCAGTAAAAGCACAATGTTATCATGAACCACTTCCTGTGGGATCTTCATCTCAGCTGCTCCTTGTAGCAGACTTTCCAGCTTTCACATTACAGTGAGCCAAAGCCCATGATCACCAGTGGGATCATGATTGAGTGGTTGAGTTAAAAGGTCCTTGGCTGAGATACTGTGTAAAAGAGATCCACCTCTGCAAGAAAATAGCAACATATCTGAGCTGTGACACTTGCAAGTGTGACAGTTCTCCTGCAGGTGCACAAGAACTGAAGGAGAAACTCACCTTTTTCCCTATTTTCGTCATGGACTAATGAGTGTGTGGTTTTCATACAGCTGGTGTGATACACAGAAATTGCAAAATGACAGGGTACTGATGCTTCTGGGGGGTTTGAAAATGTGTCATGCCTTTAGCATTTATCAGCAGAGAGGTGAGGAGAGCCCTGGCCCAGCTTTTATGACTCTTTTTGGCTTCTATTACAGCACTACCACCATAAAACAGCAGAGAAAAACTTTGCAAGGCTTGCTTGCGTGCCATTGCCAGCTGGTCTCAACCAGGGCATCTCTTGGTAGGTTACATTTTAGGCCAAGTCTGTTACGTGATCACCTGTCCTCAGCTACCTAGGGAGCTTTTTGTCTTCTGTTTGATGAAAATTACTTTTGCTTATAGAGCCACTGCTGCTCCATGCTATTGACCAGGAGAATGTGGTTATGAATAATCTCTCTCTCTCAGCAGCATGCTGTGTGAGCACCGGGAAATTGACAAAGGCAGTAGGCCAGGTTGGATGGGGCTGTGTCAAGCTGGTTTAGGGGAAGGTGCCCCTGCCCATGGCAGGGGGTTGGAACTAGATGATTCTTAAGGTCCCTTCCAGGTCATTCTAGGATTCCATGGTGGCTGGGGAATGTGTATTCTCCTACCAAGCTGTCACACATTGCCAACAGAGAGGGAGCGACTCCTTTATCCGTCACAGTCGTTCTGCCCTGCTTCCCATCCTGTGCTTCTGTGCAAGGACTGCCCAGTCTTCTGGGTCACATCAGGAAGTCAACAACTAGGCACTATGTTACACCAAAGCCAACCCTCAGCAATGCCACAAGCCACACTGCCGTGGTGCAAAGCATGCAGTGTGTCCTCTGTTCACAGTGTTAAGAAAGAAACAGCTGAATTAGGGCTGCCTTGAAAGGGACATTCATGTATTCAGTGTGCACACAGTATAATGCAGAACTTTGTGGTGAGAAATGAAACTGACATGTCTTCCTGTTCCTCAGGATGTCCCCTCTGTGGCCTGGAGCACTGCTACCCTGTCTTCTTGTGGGTTTTTAGCCTGATAACCTACTGGTTTTCCAGGCAAATTTTTCCCCTCAGTCACAAAGAGAGCTCCCCGAGGCACACGTACCAGGCTCTTTTCCAAATCAGGGTCCTAATGTGGGTATCAGCAGTAAAAAAGGCTTTTCATCCATGAACCCAGAGATCATGTACTACACAATATTCAAGAGGAAGTTTGTTACTTAAATGCATTAATTTCACTTAATTAATTTAAATGTCTTTAAATAACTCTTAGTGAAACTGATGAGAACAGTTAATCTAACGGTGAGATTTTTTTTGCGTGTTTCTGCAGATGTAGGTATTTCAATACTCTGAAAAGAATGACTTCTGGTATTTACTTGTTGTGTTCCAGTGGATTGCCTATGTGCTGCGATAAGGAGGAATTACGTTATCATTACAATATTCTCAATTATGCTGATTGCAAAATTTCGTGACATTCCTGGGAAGCTTGGAGGCCTGAGCCCAGAAAGTTAAAGAGCCACCCATTTTTTCTGTTTGCGTAAACTGAGCAAAGGATGCCTCTGCAACTGAGGAGTTGAAAAGGCATGTCTCAATTTCTTAGTGTCTAACACAACACATACTATCAACTCAGACTTACAGAAAATGTTAGCCCTCCTAACTCAGGCAGTTTTAAAGTGTAGGGGAACTGCAAGGTTGCTAGTCATGTAGACTCCTTTCTCAGCTGTTTACTGAAAAAGAGGCTCTCATGGAAAGAAAGGTATACTGGAATAAAATACACAGCTATGCTCATTAAACAAATTGGACACAGAACTGTTGGCTATAATTCAAAAGTAATAAATAATTGCAAGTTAACATGGCCTTCAAATTTTGCTAACATGTTCACGTCACCAGTCCAGCAATATCCTAAGTGCTGCACTGCAATGCAATTACTAGCAACTACCACAATATTTTATGAGGATACTCCTGCCAAAATATGGTGCACACTTTGACACTTGATTTTTTTGAGAAGTATTTGACTGGGTTTCAATTTCACTATGCTTATTTTGCATGTTTTTCAGTGCTGCCATGCTATTAAAAAGCCATTTCAAGCATGTCAAATCTCATCAGAAGTGCATTTCCCTCAATAATTTGTACCTAAATGTTAATGATTGTTCTCTGTTTATGATATTACTAACAACTAAGCCCATGTTGTTAGGCCAGGATATGATCAACTTCTGTTGCACTTTTGAACAGAGAACTGACACTGCCTTCTAGCTTGAAAATCCCCTTCATTTTCAATATTACATTAGGAAAAAAAAAATTAAATCTACAGCTTCAAGCAAACTCTGTTTATGACCAAAAGGAAAAAAATTACAACTGTATTGGGGATTTGACCAGACAAGTTAAAGCAGAGGCGTATAGACTTTTCCTAGTGTTCTTTTCCCCCACATCTGCTCCTGAACATGTTTGCTTTAACTTGACAATATTGTCACAGGAGAAGAAGCAGAAACAGTGCCAGAGAAGTGGGCTGGCAATGGTGTTTCCGCACAACTGGAATGATTTCCTTGTGAATCACCCATCTCATGAACGAAAGTACCCATCCCCAGCATGGAAAGTGGGGAGGAAAAAGAAAGACAAAGTATTCCTTGCTACTACTTCTCACAATGGAAACACTTTGTGGTTGTTTTTAACTCTCAGTGACTGTAGGAAAGGGGATTCTCTTTCATCATAGGGGTTTTATGTGCTATCCCGTTCACATTGTTCATTTTTCATGCCACTGGCACCAAGGCAAGCTACACATTGGCATCTTTGGAGAAGACTTCCATGACTCCCACTGTGCTTCATGCACGTTAGTCTTTCAGTTGTTCAGTAAGGAAATCGCTCAGAAGGGTTGTTTCCCAGTTATCCCTCTAATGGCTGTGGTCCTGGAACAGCAGAAGTGCAGGAGCAGAGCACAATGCTTCATGGATCTTTGATCTCACCCTGTTTTCCCCTTCCCTTGTGTCATCTGCAGTTCCTGCTCACTGGTGCCCTGAGATCAGAGCAATGCTGAACCAAAGAGGTTGTGTTTTGTCTGTTTTGTTACTTGATGTAAGTAATAGAATAGATTTTGGGGAAGCAGAAAATTTGTCTTGTAGATGGCATTTCAACTCCAAGCCTTCAACTCATCATTATCTGCTGGTGGTAGGCAGGAAAGGGAAGATGATGGTCTAGAAGTTGAGGTTGCAGTTTTGGATAACTGTACAATCTGCCCTGCAGCACAGGCTCTCTGGTGCAACTGTCACTTCATTGTCAGCATGGCAGAGAGGGGATGAGGAATAAGAAAACTAATTCATTCACTACAGACTCTCTGCTAAGAGTCAGAATCCTCTGCAAACAATACGTGGATTTGGTACTGGACTGTTCTTCACCACTGTCAAGTGCTGCCAGACTATCACAAGCCTTTTGTGCATGCGTTTCTGGAGGAAACAGGAGTTAAAAATCCAGAAATGCCACACCAATATTTTAAAGTTTTGCTTGAATTAAACATTCACTAAATTAAAACAAAGAAAAATTGTGTTATTACAGACATGGTTTTGTTGATACAAGATATGTAACACTGTAACAAAACTATCTTTTTCTACCCCAAAAATGGGAAAGCATTTTTAAAAAGGCTTTGATAAAAGTAGAAGAAATCTGAATTGCATTAGCAAGGATGATTTAATTTAAAAGTGCTAGTAAAACACAGAGGGGGAGTTAAATATCTGTGCACAATATTGTACAGTTTGTGTTGCTAATGCCCTTTAAAAGGCATAAAGAGAAAAATAAAAAATATAATTTAAACATCAACAAAAACCCAGAAGATATTCCTGCCAACACTGGTGAACATGGAATTGTTGCCCAAGAAGGTCTGGCTAGAGGCTTGAGTTGAACAAAGGAATGAAAGAAAAAGGGTAATATATAAATTAGTGTATATATATTAGGAGAACAAAACATCAGATGTTCTTGTAGATACTCCACAGTGTCTAGGATAGTCTTAATATTTGAAAACTATTATAGAAGCAGACCACTAAAGCAATCTAAAGCAAACATGAAGCAAGATTTTTGCTGTCTTCCCTAGAACAATTCTTGAAATGTTTCTTATGTAGAAAATACTAAGAGGGAAGCAAAAAAGTTCAGAAATATGCCAGTAGGCAGCTTCTGAACTTCTTTTTGCATATATTTGCTGAAGTATTCCCATATGGATAGCTAGTTGAATTTAAATATTTGGTTCACTGTGTTGAGCTTTGATGTTCCTCTTAAAGAAAAGTCATTGAGAGACTACCAAGCCTTGCACAGTCCCTTGGTTGCTAACTGCTGCTTGTGTTGTTTCATGTGGGCACCCATGATAGAGCCAGAAGCAGTCTGAGGAGCATCAAGGCTTACAGAGCCCTGGGAGCAGCAGTAAGGGACTCTGGAGCACAAGAAGTTTTTTCATTGATCCTCACAGTCAAAGGGAAGATATTTGAAAGGGCCAGTAAGACCTGACAAATCAACAAATGGTTACAGGCTGGTACCACAGTCAGGGTTTTGGCTTCTTGGGCCACCTGACTCACCCTGAGAAACTGGATGTACTGAGGGCTGATGGGGTCTGTCTGTCAGAGATGAGGAAGAGCATCTTTGGCCATAGGCTTGCCAGGCAGGTGAGGAGGGCTTTAAATTCACGGTGTTGGGAGATGGGAACCTCAGTCCATCTCAGTCCTTCCAGTCTGATGGCAAGTCAGCAAGAGATACCCAGAGCTTGGAGCGGGTCAGGAGGAGAATACATGAAAAGTCACGAAGGAACTCCTGCCACTCCAGCCAGTAAGGCAGCTCCATCAGGGACTGAACTTAAATGCCTTTGTGCAAACACACAGCATGGGGATGAGCAAGAGGAGTCAGAGCTGGGCTAACAGGCATCACAGAGAATGGGGATGGTTCCTATGACTCAAGCACTGGAGTGGGAGGTTACAGGCTCTTTTCAAAACAGGCAGGAGAGACAAAGAAAGAGTGTTGCTCTCTGTGCCAAGGACGTGCTGAACTGGATAGAGTTCTGCCCTGGGATGGGTGAGGACCCAGCTGAGAGCTTACGGGTCTGGATTAAAGGGAGGGCAGGGACAGGTGACATTACAGCAGGGGCCTGCTACAGGCCGCCTGACCAGGAACACGGAGCGGATGAGTCCCTCTATAGCCAGATAGGAGCAGCCTCACATTCACAAGCTCTGGTCCTCAAGGGGAATTCAATTACCTCAATATCTGTTGGATGGACAACATAGCAGAACACAAGCAGTCCAGGAGGTTCCTGGAATGTGTTGATGATAACTTTCTTCTCCAAGCATTAGAAGAGCAAGCGATGAGAAGGTGCTGTGCTGAATCTTCTTCTCACCAACAAGGAAGATCTGGTGGGGAATGCGAAGGCCAGTGGGAGGTTTGACTGGATCCTTATGGTGTCAGGAAGGGTGCAGGGCAAGCTAATACCCTTGACTCCAGGAGAGCAGATCTTGGCTTCTTCATGGATCCGCTTGGTAGGGTATCATAGGAAAAATCCCTGGAGGGAAAAGGTACCCAAGAAAGCTGGTAGTGATTAAAGCATCACCTTCTCCAAGGTCAAGGTACAAGACTTATCCTTATGAGTAAGAAAGCAAGCAAAAGGGGTGGGAGGCGTTCCTGAATGAGCAAGGAGCTTCTGGCAAAACTCAAACAGAAGAAGGAAATTTACAGACTCTGGAAAAAGGGACAGGCCACTTGGTAAGAATATTGGAATTATATCAGAGCATGCAGGGCTGCATGCTATGGTTCATTTGGAACCGTATCTAGCAAGTGATGTCAAAGACAACAAGGGGCACTTCTTCAAGTACACCAGAAACAAAAGGAAAACTAGGGAAAATGAGGGCCCATAGCTGAATGGGGTGGGTGCTCTGGTGACAAAGGATGTAGTGAAGACATTTTCTCAATGCCCACTTTGCTTCTCTCTTGACTGCTAATGCTTATCCTTAGGAATCCCTGTCCCTGGAGGCAAGAGACAAAGTCTGGAAAAAGGACAACTTCCTCCAGTAGAGGATGATTGGTTTAGAGATCATTTAGGCAAACTCGACACCCACAAATCCATGGAGTCTTATAGAATGCACCCGTGAATGTTGAAAAAGTTTGCAGGTGTTAGTGCTAATGCAATCTCCGTCATCTTTGAAAGGTCATGAAGGACATGACAGATCCCCAAGGACTGGAGAAAAGCCAATGTCACTCCAAGTTTCAAAAAGGGCAAGGAGGACCCAGGAAAAGAGCCTCATCTCCATCCCTGGAAAAGTGATGGAACCGTTCATCTTGGATGTCATCTCTAAGAATGTGGATGAAAAGAAGGTTATCAAGAGTAACTGGATTCACCAAGGTGTAATCATGCTTGACCAATCTGATAGCCTTCTGTGGTGGGATGGCTGGCTGAGGAGAGAAGGGGCGAGCAGTAGTTGTTTGCCTCGACTTCAGCAAGGCTTTTGACACTGTCCCCCCTACATGCTCATAGGTAGCTCAGGAAGTGTGGGTTAGCTGAGAGGACAGTGAGGTGAATGGAGAACTGGCTGAATGACAGAGCTCAGAGGGCTGTGACCAGCGGCACAGGGTGTAGCTGGAGGCCTGTAGCTGGTGGCATTCCTCAGGGCTCAGTGCTGGCTTCAGTCCTGTTCAGCTTACTCATCAATGACCTGGAGGCAGGGACAGAGTGTACCCTCAGTGAGCTCCCTGACAACACAAAGCCGGGAGGAGCCACCAATGCCCCAGAGGGCTGTGCTGCCATTCAGTGAGACCTGGACAGGCTGGAGAGTTGGGCAGAGAAGAAACACCTGAAATTCAACAGCAGCGAGTGCAGGGTCCTGCACCTGGGGAGGAACGACCTCAGGCACCAGCACAGGCTGGGGGTGACCTGCTGGAAAGCAGCTCTGTGGAGAAGGACATGGAGTCCTGGTGGACAACAAGCTGTCCGTGAGCCAGCAGTGTGTCCTGGGGGCCAAGAAGGCCAACGGGATCCCGGGGTGCATTAGGAAGAGCACTGCCAGGAGGTTGAGTGAAGTGATCCTGACCCTCTACTAAGCCCTGGAGGGGCACATCTGGAGAGCTGTGTCCAGTTCTGGGCTCTTCAGTTCAAAGAACTACTATAGAGGGTCCAGCAGAGGGCTGTGAATATGATGAGAGGAGCGGAGCCTCTGAAGAGGAAAGGCTGAGGGAGCTGGGCCTGTTCAGCCGTAGAAGAGACGACTGAGATGGGACCTTACCATTGCATACAAGTATCTGAAGGGAGGGTGTCAGAGGATGGAGCCAGGCTCTGCTTGATGGTGCGCAGCCAAGTACCAGTGGGCAAGGGCCAGTGGGCACCACCTGTAACACAAGTTCTATATGAAGATGAGGAAAATGTTCTTTGCTTTGAGAGTGACGGAATATTGGAACAGACTCCTCAGGGAGGTTGATGCATCTCCTTCTCTGGACGTGTTCAAAACCCACCTGGGTGTGATCCTGGGCAGTCTGCTTTGGCAGGGTGTTGGACTAGAAGATCTCCACGGGTCCCTTCCTACCCCAGTGATTTCATGATTCTGTGATTCTGTGAAATGTTGTAAGAGCACTGTCTTTCTTCTGTAATAACTTTTAGTAGCATTTGTTCTAAAGTCAGCTTTGGCGTATAAGCTTTGTGTATGCAAACAGACAGGAGAAGCAGAAATTCTTAGCTGGCTTTCCTAAATCCAAAAAGCTGTAGATAACAATTTGCCAATGAAATTTTGTTTCACAAAGCATTTGATATGAATTCTGATGCAATACACTGATATTGAAGCTTCTGGGTGAAAAAAATTTTAATCCTGAAGCAGCAGAGGGAGCTATGCTGACACAATTAATTGCATTCCCAGGCTTCTGCAACTGTGAATGGAGACTTTTGTTTGTGTGCTGCCTTTTCCTGACATCTGTAGAGATTAGTATGTTTGGAATATATTAAACTGTGTTACCAGCCTCAGGGAAGGCATAGAACATACGTCTGAGATGTAACGAACAAGATGAAAAAGGAAAACAGGACAAAACGTTCAAATGCTTTTAGGTACCAAAATGCCTAAAAGACCTTGCAGTTCAGTGGGATGCATGCTTTTCAGGAACTGTGACATTTTTGAAAATCACATTTTTATTTCAAGAATGTGGGGAATTTCAGTCATTACTTTGGGAGCCCAGACTGGCCTTTTTGCCATCACCTACATCTTCCTACATTTTCATTGTGACAATGGCATCAACTCACAAAGCTTTTTGCCATATCCCCAAAACACATATTCTACTGACTGCTCTGAGGTGTAAGAATGCACTGACAGCAAGACACATGCTTAAACACATGGTGGAAAAAAGAAAGAGCTTAATTGCTTATACTTAAGCGTATGTCCAAGCCTTTTATAATTCTCCTTGAAAAGATTCACTTGTAAGCCTGTTAATGCCAAGTCGTAAATCCTTTGGGAGTGAAATATCTGGTAAAGCTTTTAAGTTTTACAAATAGCCACAAGGAGTCTTTACAGACATTGTATGACTTTAAATGTGTGCACTGATTTCTGTGTGTATGGATTTGTACATGACTAAAAAAGATTCTAAGAAGCCATGTAACGACATACACATTCCTCTTACTGCCTTACTTCCTACCTGCCTCCTATTGCCCCTGCAATTTGGAGACCAGCAACCACCAGGGGAAATATGTAAATGCAAAACCAAACAGTGTCTCAGAGGTCACCACAGAGTCTTTGGTTCTCAGTTCAGTGGAGTGAAATTGACCAAAGCAAAGCAAAAACTAAAGAAAACATAGCCCTGTGGAAACTATAAACTTTCGTTTCTGTTCCTAGCCCTTCAGGGATCCTGAGCCAGATCCTAAACAACCAAGTTTTCAAAATTATTAAGTTGGGAAAGGAAATACTCATACGCAGGCATTCATTTGAGCCTATATCCTGTTTATGCTTGTAACTTTTCATTGCAGACAGAAAGTTAATATGGAGGACGTTAGGGAGGAGAAGAGGTGTTAGGAAAATTAAAAGTTTCTCCTTTAATGTTGCAGTGGTAAAAGAGCAGGTGAACAGGGGAAATACAAAACATTTTGGGACTTTTCACAGAATCACAAGTTCTGTCAGCTGAGATGGTATTCCAGTTACAGGAGACCCAAGACCTTCTCCCATCACTGTTTCGCGTTCACTGATTTGAGGCAGGGCAGGATCCAACCCCCAGCAGCAGGGACCTCCAGGCTTTGGAATATTCCTAATTTCTAATTCGCGGTGCCTGGCTCTTTAGGGGAGTGGTGTGTTTAAAAACAGGTCTTTTCTTGACTCAGTACAGTTTTTTCTCAGATGTCTGCTTCAGTGGGACACTGCTTCAATCTGTTTATCCAGGAATATGCTAGACACCTGTGGAGTGTCTACTATTTGCTTGTTTTCAAAAGCAGGAATCGGATAAGATAAATTAGGTTTTAGTCCTCATTACATATGTATTTAGCAGTCAAATACCGCAATCTTTAGTGTGTCAGATAAAAGATTGAGATTTAAGATGCTGATTGTTGAGAAAGCATTTATCATAAAAATGTATATCTCTAATAAAAAGTACAAAGCAAACTTGTATATATGGAAATTATTAGACTGATTTTCAAGTACTTGTCACAAAGGTGTAGAGGAGAGGCCAGAAAAATGGACTATGGACTTTGTATAGAATTATAAAAACATTGGTTTGAAGCTTTGTTCAGTCAGAGCATTTTAGTATTAAATTATTTGTTCTTTTTACTCAGTGCATGACAAAGTCAGGGAATGACAGAGAGATAAAAGAGGGTTCCCAAGCTGTCTATAAAACAGATCTTTTCTGAAGCATTTCCCTGAATTCTGTCAAAGTTCAGGGGCAAGATGGGGACTCACAGCACTGCGGGCAGGGAGAGCAGCAGTGAGCACATGGGGACCCATGTAACCATAACTGTGCGGGTGTTTTGATCCTGCTGCAGAGGACCTGTCCAGAACTGAAGCTCCTTTTTTCTCCATTATTGCTCTTGACAGTTGTTCGTACAGGTATTGAAATGGAAGGATTGAAGGTTGCCTCATGCTTGACATGGGAACGGATCTGAAGCCTAGCAAAGGGCGTATGGATGGTCTTCCAGTATTGCAACAGGCCTCGCAGTAAGATGGTTAAAGGAACAGCTGCTTTATTTATTTGGCAAATTCATGTTTGCTCTCCTGGTTTCCCTCACCATCACTTTCTCCCTGTTAATTCATGCTTTTGTTAGCTAAATGTGAAACCTCCTGAAATCAGAAAGTCTGCAGCTTCATACAGGTTACCAGCAGTGTGAATTATGTCCCCAGACTCATCTCTCAGATACATCACTCATTAGCAGAAACCTTCTCAGGTTGTGAGAATCAAATGCCACAGTTCTAAATGAAGGCTTGGGTACTCCCTTACAAATCAGCTCAGGTTTTTTGTTCGTGTGTTTCCTGGGTCTTTTTGAGAAAAAGAAATGGTTTCTAAAACAGGTAGACCGAAAAGTGCAGTTCATTTGAAATGCCCTTTAGTTGTACCAAACTGTTACTACAGAAAATCTGAAGGGCTGACACAACTCACTACAGCTGAGACTCAGTGCCCCTCAAAATCTTTACCATCCAGTCAATAAACAAGAGATAAAATCATCAGTAAATGTCAACAGTGTATTTCCATTTCACAAAAAAATACAAAGAAGCAAAGTTAAGATTGACATAATTATGTAAGCATTGTTTGGTAATAAGGGATAATAAAAGCTTATGAGGCTTTTGGGGGCTAAATTTCATAATCATCCATATATAGACAGCCCTATAGCTCTCGGCATGAAATGAATGTGAGGAGGACGGGTTCCTTCCTCCAGTGAGAAAAAATGTCAGCAAAACCCATTTTGAAGATTACCTTTTTTTTTCATACAAAACATCATGTATAGTCATGTAGATCTTTATTTTCCATCCTGGGCCAAGGCAAGCATTGCAGCTTGAAGTCCCTCTTCATTCTACAGATCCTGTCAAAAGCTCTCAAACCTGAAAAGTCTCTCTCTGAGTAAAAAGAAAGCTGCAATTTTCAAGTAGTTTCAAGTAGTTTCAAACTGAAATTAGTAGAAGGAGCTTTAGCAGAAGCAATACATATTCTTGAGCTTGTAATAACATTGCCATCACTGGCAATTCTGGTGCGTGAAATGGCAGAAGTCAAGCCTGCTGTTTGCTTTTTCTGGAAGTCGTAACTCCCTTCAGGTAGCCTTTGCTAGAACTGAAGTTAGTAATGTTGGGCAAAGATCTCAGGTCCTCCTTCAGAGGGTGAGAACACTAGTTGTACAAATACGAATAAGTTTTGAGATCAAATATTAGCATACCTACCAAAAAAGAAAAAAAAAAGAGTGGATTCTTCACAGTTTACACACAGCTGGTCTGATGCAAATGGCAACATAAAGATGAGTGCTTGCCCTAACAATCTTCAAGGATACTCTTTGCGGTATTTATGTGATGGAGATTGAAGAAGCATCCTTTGAGACTGCTTGGAAACTTGTTGGCACAAATTTCTTCTTATTCCTAAACTCTTAGTCACGATGAATCATTGACTTTTTTTGACATGCCACAGCCTCACCTATAAAGAGATTGATTTGTAAGCCTTAAAACAATGTGTGGATGAAGAGCTGCTTGTTTTGGTCAACCATCAGACA
Organism: Struthidea cinerea; assembly: GCA_013397865.1. Lineage (NCBI taxonomy): Eukaryota > Metazoa > Chordata > Aves > Passeriformes > Corcoracidae > Struthidea > Struthidea cinerea. The sequence continues at coordinate 249,398 of VZTI01003752.1, forward strand.
GTTAGACTGAACTCACGATGCATGGGGAAGCAGAATGTTCAGTTATAAAGTTTGACTGCATTCTGATATAAACACCATCTACCCTCCAAGGCTGCATTATCAGGGGACATTTGGATCATACCACACAACATCCCCAGTTATCATCTTCTCTTTATCTACGCTTCTCAGTTGGGAAAAACTCATTTTCATAAAATCACAGATTCGCCATTTTCATTAGAAAATGGATGAACTACTCTTCTGTGCAATGCAAAAAGCATTCTTCTTTGAGTTGGTTTAAAAAGGTTATAAAAGGTTGGAGTTGCTGATAGCATTTAGATGGTGCAACACTATCCCAGTTTTTGAGAGTTTAGCCATTTTTATTCTCTATGTTTCTCATGAACTGTGTCGACACTTCTGTGGGTTACAGACGTTGAAGTACCAAAACAACTTAAAGGCAGCTAACCACAAACTGAGAGTTCTCCAATCAAGGAAACACAAAATAACACAGGCAGACCTGGAAACCAGATAGACTCTGCTGCCAGCAGTTCAGGCTGCTGTGGCCAGGTTGGGTACCTTCATAACACTGGGCAGTGTTCAGGATATTTCTGTGATTTTCCTTCAGGGTGCCATGCTTTGAAGGAAGAACAGGAATGGTTCTATTAAAGAATTTTGTCAGGGTTGCTGGGAGAAGCACACCCTAGGTTCCTTCTGGTCCCACTGAACTGGGATTTCCATGCTGGCACAACTTTCAACTGATGCATTGTTGCAGTCTATATTATGCTTATTGCGAGTCTAAGACAGTGGGGAGAGCATGAGAAATGTTCAAAAGCAAATATAAAATTGCCCAGTGTTGCAAACACTTGGGAACACAGTGAGGACACATCATTGCATGGTTTGTTTCTCTTCTCCAGAAGTATTTGGTATGCAAGCAATTACAATCCTATGAGCCTTTCTTTGGAAATCCTTCTTTTGCTTATAACTGAACTTCGCTACTGATACAGAGGGTCGGATTAGAAGTCCATTAAGCCAAGTAGCTTTACTTTGGGTGACTATGTTTAATGAAGGAAATAGTAACACAATCCATACACCAGTTCCAGAATTAAAGACAAAGTAATATCCCAAAGCATGTGGGGCAAGGTCTCCAAAACAGGGCTATACCTGCTGATCCCAGAAAAATCCTCAGAAGATACAATAATGGTTAAACTACTCCCTTTAATGTTTTTGAAGACCTGCTCTTTTTTCTCCCCCAAGTCATTTAAGGTAATCAGCAGGGTTTGGAGGAGTTTATGTCCCTTACATGTTTTGAAGTTTTCATTGTGGCATTACCTCGACAGATAGAATTTATTTCTAACATCTTTGTCTCACCTAGTGAGCTAATGAAGGTGGAGGCAGTGGCACTGCTGTTTCAGGTGCTGGGATTCCCCTCTTCCCATATCTCCTTCAGTCACAAGAAGTACCTCATCTACCCCAGGAATCAGCATATACGTACCAAGTAACACTGAAAAGGAAGGAAGTGTTGACCAAGGCTGAATCAGCTATGGATGCAGGGATTTGCATATGCTCTCCTTGACAGATGAAAGAATGAACTCAGAAAGTGACAATGCTTGCCTGGTGTAGAGGAAAAGTGTAAAGGTTGCACTGCCCCTTCCCTTCCCTTCCCTTCCCTTCCCTTCCCTTCCCTTCCCTTCCCTTCCCTTCAAGAGAACATTAATTTTGAGAGCAGTGGTCTGTTTTTCAAGTGTGCTAAGCACTTGGGAATTAACACTGACCTGGGCCTGGATCTCACAGCTGTGTACAACTCTGACTTCTGTGATAAACCAGAGGTGTCCAACCCATCCAAACAGCACACGTTAAACATATTGTTACTTCTGTGCCTCTCACCCTCCGCTGTGAGAAGACAATAAAAGCCTCTAGTGTCATCATGGTGATAATTGCATGTTTATGAAGCTTTCAGATAATAGAATAATGAAAGCCTTAGTAACTGAGGAAATAAATAGCAGCTCATTTTCATCCAATTTTAAATACTGTGTAACTACTGGAGAGTGAAAAAAACCAGAGAAAGGGAAATGTGTAAACATCAGAACGGGGGATAACTCCACGCATTGGAACGATAGAGAAATAATGATATATTCTTACTGCGTAAACCACATTACTTCTCTCCTGAGCACCACATAAATTTGAGGTCAAGTTTTTGAAACATGGATCAAGATCCATCTACAAAAAACATACAAATTGGGGAATCAGTGCTTAATAAAAGAAGTTTAAATTTCTTCTTTTGTAATTTTCCATGCAAAAAAAACCACTGAGAATAAGAGCTTAGTATTGTTTCTTTTTACTTTTGAGATACAGATCTTTATAATCTCATATTTGTAACCAACACAACTGTAATTCTGTCACTGAATTAAAGTTTTAGTGGTAACAGAGACCCCAAGATGAAAACTCCAAGATACCTTATCTCCAAGTTGCATGTAATTAGGAGGACCTTGCAAGAACTGAAAGTGGAAAGTTTGTTGAAGTAATCTGAGTGCTGATTTAATGGTAGTTTTATTGCTGTCATCCTTCCTACAGACTTTATCTGCAGAAGCTCGGAGATGTCCATGAAGGATGTGAGCTGCACTGGGCAGGGATAAGCATTCATGCCTACCTGTGTGCTCTTTTGAACTCTGCTAGGATGACAGAAGCCAGCACTGGCCAGCTTGGATCCTGCCCTTTGCCCAGCAAGGCAGCAGCAACCCATGTGGGGAAGGTGGCAGTGAGTTAGGGGCTGCAGCTGCGCCACATCGCCTGTGTTTCAGGAGACTGTCTTCCTGTTTCTAAGATGGGATCAGTTTGTTTCTTGCGTGTGTTTATCTTCCAGGCATATACAAGCAAAGACATCTACCTTCTTGGGCTAACATTCGCATTTCTCTCCCACCTGTGATCTGAATCATTGTCTTTGCTAAAAGTACTGCAATGTTTTACAGGCAGTGGAGAGAGTTATTCCACCTGACCTGCAACATAGGGAATTTGTAGGGTAACTGAATGTTCCCTACCCCCTGCCAAGCACTGGTCTGGATCACCACAGTGTACTAGCACATGAGCTTCCCTGTGACTAACACAGTTTAGAGCCAGAAAAAGGAGACACTTTCCTATTTCATTGTAGCATGTTCCTCTGCAGGGCTGCCCCAAAGCCCCCTGGAACTGGTCACATCTGACTATCTGTTCCCCTGATGCTTTCACCTTGGCAAGAGCTTCCCAGGTCCTGTCCCATCAGGTGAATGCAGTCCTTGAGGAATAGGTTACAGGAGAGCACAAACACAGGCTGTTTCAGTGAAGTTCCTGATCCTGACTGAGAAATTGCCACTTCTCAGGTACTTCACTGCTGCACACAGTTGTACAAAGGGCTTTTCCCAGCTGCTTTTAGACCTGTGCCAGTTAAATAAATCTGAGTGAAATGAGAATGAAACTCTGCTCTTTTTGCAGTGTCTTTTTCAGTAGACCAGACCCCTAACTCCTCTCACAGACCTGTACAAGTTCAGAATACTTTGAATGTGTATTAGAGAACCACACGACCATTTAGGTTGGAAAAGACCTCTGAAATTATCGAGCCCAACCTTTGACCCGTTAGCACCTTGTCAACGGGACTAGAGCACTAAGTGCTATGTCCATTTCTTGAACACCCCTGGGGATGGTGACTCCACCACCCCCCTGGGAAGTCCATTCCAATACTTAACAACCCTGTATGTGAAGAAATTCTTCTTGGTGTCCAGCCTGAACTTCTCCTAGGGCAGCTTGAGGCTAGGTTCTCTTGTCCTGCCACTTACTGCCTGGTAGAAGAGGCCGACCCCCCCTGGCTACACCCACCTTTCAGGGAGTTGTAGAGAGTGATAAGGTCACCCCTGAGCCTCCTTTTCTCCAGGGTAAACAAGTTCTGGGTTTACACTCCAGAAGACCCTTCCCCAGCTTTGTTCCCTTCTCTGGACACACTCCAGCACCTCAATGTCCTTCTTGCAGGGAGGGGCCCAGAGCTGGACACAGCACTCAAGGTGTGGCCTCACCAGTGCCGAGCACAGGGGTACAGTCACTGCCCTGGTCCTGCTGGCCACACTATTGCTGGTACAGGCCAGGATGCCACTGGCCACCTAGGCACATGCTGGCTCATGTTCAACTGGCAGTCAATCAGCATCCCCAGGTCCTTTTCCACTGAGTTACTTCCTACCCACTGTGTCCCAAACCTGCATGGGTTTGCTGAAGTGTAGCAAGTGCAGGCACTTGGCCTTGTTGGATGTCACAGAGTTGGCCTTGGCCCACCGATCCAGCATGCCCAGATCCCTCTGCAGAGCCTTCCTGCTCTCTGGCAGATCTGCACTACCACCCACCTTGGTGTCATCCATGAACTTACTGAAAGTGCACTCAATCCCCTCATCCAGATCATCAATAAAGAGATGAAACAGGACTGGTCCCACTACTGAGCCCTGAGGAGCAGCACCAACTGTGTGCACCACCATTCACCACTATTGTCTGGGCTCAGCCATCCAGACACTTCTTAACCCAGCAGAGAGCTCCTGCCCAAGCCATGGGCTGCCAGCTTTTCCAGGAGAATGCTGTGGGAGACAGTGTCAAAGGCTTTACTGAAATCCATGTAGACAGCACCCACGGCCTTTCCCTCATCCGCTGGGTGGGTCACCTGGCCACAGGAGGGGATCATGTTGGTCAGGCAAGACCTGCCTTTCCTAAGCCTGTGATGTCTGGGCCTGATCCCCTGGTTGTCCTGTACATGCCATGTGTCACATGCAAGAGGATCGGTTCCATAACCTTCCCGGGCACCAAGGTCAGGCTGACAGGCCTGTAATTCCCTGGATCCTCCTTCCAACCCTTCTGTAAATGGGCAACACACTGGACAACCTCCAGTCATCTGGGACCTCCTCAGTTAACCAGGACGGAAGGTAAATGATGGGGAGTGTCTTGGTGAGCTCTTCTGCCAGCTCCATCAGTTCCCGTGGAGGAATCCATCCAGTCCCACAGACTTGTGAGCATCTAAGTGCCACAGCAGGTCACCAATGATTCCCTCCTGGATTGCAGGGGGTCTGTCCTGCTCCCTGTCCTGTGACCAGCTCAGGGGACCAGCTGCCCTGGGGATAATGGGTCTTACTGCTAAAACCTGAGGCCAAGAAGGCATTAGGTACCTCAGCCTTTTCCTTACCCTTGGTTACAATGTTCTAGCCTGGGTCCAATAAAGGGTGGAGGTTTCCCTTGGCCCTCCTTTTGTTATTAATGTATTTATAAAAATGCTTTCTATTATACTTTACACCAGTTTTGAGCAGAATGAGTTCTAACTGAGCTTCTGCCTTTCTCATTTTCTCTCTACATGACCTAAAAACATCCCTGTACTCTCCCTGAGTTGCCTGCTTCTTCATCCAAAGCTCATATACTCTCTTTTTTGCCTGAGTTACTGCTAAAGCTCCCTGTTCATCCAGCCTGGTCTTCTTCCCTGCCAGCTCATCTATTGGCACATGGGGATGGCCCACTCCTGTGCATTTTAGCTTTCCTCGCAGCCATCCTGGACCCTTTTGCTATTAAGGGTTGTTTCCCAGGGGACCCTCTGAACCAGGCCAAAGTCCACCCTCTGGAAGTCCAAGGTCCAAGTATTTTGCTGATCCCCTTCCTTACTTCTCCAAGAATCAAAAACTCTGTGATTGATTCCATGGTCACTGTGCCCAAGACAGCCTCTGACCACCACATCTCCCACAGCCCTTCTCTGTCTGTAAACAGCAGGTCTGGCAGGGCATGCCCTGGTAGGCTCCCTCACCAGCTATGTCTGATTAACTTCCACACACTCTGGGAACCAAGTTAGATATTTTATGTCCTCTGTTAGAAGAACAAAATTATCCGTTATTATGACTAGTAGCTTTTGTGGTATTTCTGGCCTTGTCAGAAGAAACAAATATGCAGAGTTTTAGAAATTTATGTCTTTGGTTATTGTTTTAAATACAGCTTCCAACTGTATAGGCACTTCAAGAACATAGGAAGAAGCACTCTTCCTGTTTCAAACTGCTTAGGACACGTTATAGCTACACCAGGAGTATTTTACTGGTGTCAGTGTATGAGGAATACTGCCTTTTTCCGTTGCTACATTTGGCACAGACTAGGATGGCTGTATTCTAGTTTTTCCAATCTAAGTACATCTTTAGTGGGGTGACCTGGAGCTTTCTGTCAATAGGGACTGTCCTCCTTTATACCCCTGGCTGAAACCGTGGCAAAAGAGCACAGCTGGTCCTGTTGAGCACTATGCAACTCCCTCAGCTGTCTCAAGGCCTACTTGGAGACCCAGCATTTCTAAGCATCCTTGACAGAGCTGTCTGCAGGGCTTGTTTTCCTTTTATGTTACAGTTTTGTGCAGGAGGTCAAGAAAGTGGGAAATCCTTTTTGACTGAGATTTACCAGTCTTAGTTTAGGAAGAGAATGGGAGGAAGGTAGGGAAAAGGTCTGATCCAAATAGGGCTTCTGGGTTTTTGATCTTTCCTTGTCCTTTTTCCAAGTCTGTGCTTAGCACAGCTCACATCTCTAAGATAAGGGATACCCTAGATTGCCATGACCTCACGTTGTACCTATTAGGGACTCTTTCACTGTGTCCAAAGACTGCTTCATAAACAGCATCTTTGCCTACAAGATGTTCTGGCAGCCAGATGTGAAGGTTTATTCACTAGTATACATGGAAGACATGACAGCATTTTGGGGTTTTACAAGCTGAGTCATTGGATAGTGACTAAGAATGGTTATTCATCGGTAGCTGACTACTAAACAATCTTCCAGCCTTATGGGACAGCACCCATCAAAGCTTTGCAGAAAGCTGACTTTAACCCCATATTTAGTTATCAGGTTTTAGGTCACATTATGAATAACATTGTGATTCAGATGTCTCATGGATGTTCAGAAACCTCTTACCATAAGGTTTCCTTGTCACAGTTATTAATCATAACATTCCCAGAAGCAGGTCCTCCCATGCTCTATGATGGTTGAATGCAGGTGGTGGAAAGCAGCCTTCTCCATCCATTTCCTAAGTAGGCAATGGAGGGAAAAAAAATAAAGAAGAAACCTGTAGATACTTCCTCTGAACAGGGAAGGTACAGTATAAACTACTAACTGTGCCATGAGGCAAGGATATTAATTTTTCATAGCTCCGGTCTTCAAAACTGGGTGATCTTACTTTTGCTGTCTCTGGAGTTTGTGTCACTGGTGGAAGAACTGTCTCCATATCCCTGAGTAAGGACACTAGATACAAAAGTGCAAATCCCTCACCTTCTGCATACCTGGGGCTTTTCAAGGGAACTTGTCACAGAGGTGTTTGTGCTGTGCAGAGCAGCAGGCACATGAGAGTATGCAGAGGAAACTCCCTCCCCTGCACTACCTGCTCTGCATGAACAAGCCCTGCCTAGAACACTTCAGGGGGCAAGGACAGAGAGCCTTGAGAACTGTCATTGAGACATAAAGAGGACTTTGCAAACGAGTACCACTGCTGTAGCTGAAAAGGCATGTTTTTTCCAGCCATATATATCTGCTGCACCAGCATCCAAAGTATACATAGTTTGAGTGGGAAGTTGTCAGTGGAAGAAAAGGGAAGAGAAATTACCAGTTTTTTCAATTCCATGTAGAAAAAAATAAAAAAGAACTTCATTTCTTCTAAACTCCAATGAAGAAATCTTTAAAAAAAGAAATGTGGTTTGAAATCAGAAACTCAAGCCTGTATCTAAACCAAAGCCCTTACTATTGTGCATTTTTTAAAATTCACCCGAATTGAAATCTGCAAGCCTCCTAAAATTACTGTCACGTTCACATGAGAAATACCTAAAATGCCAAGTATTTGTGGGATAATTGCTGTTTACTTGACATTTGTTGCTGCCCTGAATTTCAGCAGACATACGCTTGCACAGTTCAGCCATTAAGCTTAACATCAGCCACTTTGCAAAGTTAAATAATTCAGCTGTTTGCATTTGCCTTCTAATTGCTGAGAGCAGCCATCCACACAAAGGATTAAGTGACTATTATTCTTCAGAATAATATAAGTCTTTTATTCTGCAGGAAGTCTCAAAAATGTCATTTGGTACTTTCATGTATAGCATCTCTAGGAATAAGTTAATGGAGTACAGAAAGCTAAAAATCTTTTTGGGCCTGTGTATCAAGTTCCATCGTGATGTGCTTTTAACTCTAGAAAAACATTTTGGAACGGAAGTAGCAATTGGCTCTTAACTTCCATCTACTACTAGTGAAGTGCTGTTTTACTTCCAGAATGAAACAGCTCATTTTAAAAAACCCAAAACAAATAAGCTGTCATGTCCAAAAGCATTTGAAAGCTTGCAGTAGGCATTAATGAAGACAGCAGACTCTTCCGTGATAGGGGTGCTGAAAACAACACGGCAATATATAATCAAATGAATACTTTATGAGTCATTATAAATCTGTCTTGAGGTGGTGCCTAGAAACTAGAATTACATTCTTCTCCTAAACACTTTTAACTTAGTGGAGCTTATTGCAGAATTTTTACAAGCAGCTGTGACTTTTAAAAGGTTTCCTTCCCTTTGCATTGATAACTCCTCCACAGAGTTCATCAGTAAGAAATCAAGGCATACATCTCAAGACAGTAATTTTCAGACTGTTCTGTTCAGTTTGACTAATCTGCTATGTATACATCTCAAGGGTTCTTTCCCTGGTTAAATAAATACGGAGGCTTTCACTAACTCTTGCACTTGCTGCTCTGCAAGTAGCAATAACACTAATTTAGCAAAGGAAAAATAGTTGCACTGGATTTAGCTCTAAATTATTAGATGGTATCTCTTGCATAAATAAAAGCAATTTTATTTCCTTTGTAGCTTTCACAAAGCGGCGATGTCTAAAGCTGGGGTTCTTTGGTGCATTTTAGTAACTTCTACATGACCTCGAAAGCAAGGGGTTGTGTCTGCATAGCAGGGTGTGGTGCTGTGCTGCAACACCGCTGTGGGTAGCACCAGATGCAGCTGAACAAGTGCGGTGCCAGAGCTCTGCAGGTGACTTGAACTTGCAGTAACTCACTCTCCAGCCAGGCAGGCCCATGAGCTAGTGACTCACAGTTCTCAGTCATGCTTTCAAAAAGACATGGGCTTCTAAAGTTACATCTCACAAATTTTAGCCAGTGTTTTCATCCCTGGGCTTGTTTTCCTGAGAGGTATTAGAGCTCAGTTATGGCTGAAGCGTGCATTCATCATGACCTTTGACCCTGCTGCCTTGTGCCAACACCTTTGATGCCAGGTGACACTGGCTAGTGCTGCCAGAGGCAGGATGGATTCAGACGGATGGCTTAGGCATACAGAAGAAGCCATCTCTACCCGTACCAGTGGGAACTGCAGTCTCCAGACCAGTTTTGCAATTTCAGCAGTTACTTTGCTTCCCACAGCAGAAGCTGCATTGCCTTGGTGTAGCACCTGCTGCTCACCTTCAGGCAAAACTCAGTGTTGCCCCGTCCCTGAGAAGACCCTCCGTAAATGTCACAGGCTTGCATTGTTCATACTCACGGACCTGGCTTTCTCAGTTAGTTACCTCTGCCCACGCCTCATCAATACTTCATAGACCCTCATAGCTTAGAATGTCTGCTGGAGGGTATACATGCACTTGCTGCAATTACCGTAGTCTGGAGGATGCTGGAAAAAGCCTCACTTCAGAGAAGCTCTCAAACGTTACTCTTCCTTTGCTTTCGTCCATAAAATCTACTGAACTTCCGTTATTCCAAGAAAAGGTTTTTTGGACTGTTCACTCTTGTGTAATCTTTGGTCTGCAGAAAGTGTTTCGTGATTTCACATGATTGTTTGTCTATATCCCTATGTCATCAGCAAAACTGGCCATGTTGCTGTGTGCTGGAAACAAAGCTGGCTCAGAGAAGTGTACGGCTCGTGATCGGTACTGGTAGTTTTGAAAACGAGTTTGAAGCCCTTTCAATTCAGACACTGACTACAGTGCAGCACTGAGTTATGCAAGAACCAGGTTCTGACTTCTGGGGGCTTCTTTGCTTGCAGAATTGAAAAGGGGAAGAGCTGCCCAGGCTTTATTTTAAGGTTACATTCTTGCAGTATGTGATTAATGAAGGCTTTGAGCTTGTTATAGGCATGATCAGTCTATGCTGTAAATGGCTATAAACAAAGCAGGGGAAGGTAATGTAGCTAATTCTAAGCCAATGTTTATAAACAATTTGTCAAACTTTATCACTGTTGGTTAGTGTCTATTAATAATGTATTAATGCTTTATAAACTATTTATAAATGGAACCTTAATATAGGAAGAAACTTATGCAACCTGGTTCCATGCTTGTGGTTAAGTACAGAATCTTCTTCAGCTCTAGGCTGCACAGGTATTTCTTCTAACATCCAGAGAAGTAGTACTGCACAAACACTCAAGTTTCTTGGCCTTGATTAATGCAAAGCTGATATGCTGATAGAAGAAAGAAAAAGCGCAGCATTCAGAAGGTTCTGACCCGATACCCACTTACTACTAACTGTATTCCCCCTGATAACTCTGCTCTGATCCCTCTCCAAATGACTGAATGCTGAAAGTTTGCAACATTTCGTTGCTGGTCCCAAGTTTCATGTTGGATAAATATACAGAGGGTTATATAAATATAACTTTACTGTGTAATTTTAAGTAACCAGATCACACTACATTTGATTTCCAAATCAATGAAGAAAGTAAAGTGCTGCTGGAGAGGAAATGATTCACTGGCCTTAAGTAAAGAAATGAGCAGACAGCCCTCTCAAGATGCCACAAGGAAACATTTGGATCAGGTATTTCAGTGGAACTCAGTCCAGGTGAATATATCTCCTTGACCCCTCCTTTTCATATGATACCTGCAGTAAATTAAAAAAACAATAAATAAATAAAAATTAAAAAAAAATCGTTGATGTCAATTTTTCCTGTAGATAAACACTGTTTTGTGCACATTTCAGCCTATTGTATGTGTCATAGGAATGTGACATTTTATAATATTGTATCCACTCCAGAAATAGAAAAATTTTTACAGCTCAGAATAGTTCTGTGATAAATACTTCAGGACAATAGGAAGCAATAAGTGTGTTTCAAAATGTTACCAGGAACAATTTTTCATGTCTGTTCTTTACGAACAAATCTTCATCATCCATGTCTGGATTACACACTTCGTGATTTAACCAAACCACGCTAAAAATAAAATAAACTCAACATTGTTTTTTCTTTCTCTACATTTATGAGTAATTTTATGATTTTTTTTTTTTTTAAAGATAGCATGTTGTGCTACTGCTAGCCTAATTTACACGCAGTGTAAGTTGTTTGTAGAGTCCTTTCCTCCGCGACCCACCTCCCATATCTGGACTACCCATCATTTGCTCTGGGTATCTGCCAGTTGACAATGTATCCACCCTACCCCAACAAACTGTGCTCCAAAGGAGTAACTTTAAGGAGGCAGAACAAATACCAAATATCTGTACAGTACAACACACTTGTGACCTAGCAATGGATGTTCCTTGTGGCATCCCACAGGCTCTAGAACACACCACCTGGAGTCCCAGCTTCCTTCCCTGGCTACCCTCTCCACTCAGCATCCCATAAGCTGGGAAGGGAAAGCCTACATGAAAGTGAATGCATTCCCTGAGACATGTGGTTTTCATCTTCTTGGTTTTTTTCCAGTTTGATGTGAGCTGTGTTTTGTTGAGGCTGACAAACAAGGCAGCATTGCTGTGTATTAATGAGGCAGTCCAAGCTCTCGGCACGTGTTCAGGGTTAGCTTGAAATTAACAGATGAGGGCCTGTATGACCCATTGAGTTGTTTCTGATTGCTTTAGTGTCACTAAAAGGAATGACCTGTGCTGTTTGTCTTCATCTGGCAAACACAGTCGTTAATGTTAGACAAGACAGATTTGCTCTTCTAGACTGTACTGCGGTTTCTTCAAAAGTGATCTGAGCATGATGTTTTACTGAGCTGCACCTAGGTGAGGAACACAAACAATTAGGAACAAGCAGTGTGTCACCATTAGTGAAGCTGAAGAAGAAAAGCGAAATTGTGAGATCTTCCAGAAGCATTTTGTAGTGAAGAGCCCAAACTTGTGTGTGATTTTTTTTTAATTAAAGGTCTGTCAGAGGAACTTGCAAATTCACTGTCTCTGCTGGAAAAACAACCACTAGGAAAGAGATATGATATGGACCACACAAAGCAAGAAAATAAAAGGAATATTTTTAAACCATCTCAATGATTTAAGAGTTATTGCCAACATTTGGAAAAATGACAGGCTTATGAGACTAAAACTTTTTGCCCATCAGCGTGGCACTGGTTCCTAAGTGTCTACAGACCCCTGTCTGCAAACCATCAAAATGGAATTAGGAGTGTGTGTCTCCTAATGCACCAGAGCACAGGACATTGGGATGTTGGCAGGCCACAAGCCTGGACTCAAATACCTTCCACCTCCTGTATGTCACCCTGCACTGGATGCATCAAAGGCAGACTTCAGCTAGCTCTGCAAAAATCGCTAGAGTTTGCCATAAGAGGCTGCAAAATGTAGCAGATGGGTGCTTGAGTCCTCTTAGAGACCTCCTAAGGCCAAAGCAGAGGGTGCTTGTGATGTATGGAGAATAAACTTTGATAGCATTTCTGTGTTAACTCATGGTCTGTCCAGCCCGTCAGGATAAAGTGCCATGTGTGACAGTTGGGTCATTTTTATCAACTACCATGTAAAGAAAGGGGAAAATGTGAAACGTTCTCTTTCTTCCTCTTTAATGTTTCTTTTGGTTTGCTTCCCATTAACAAATTTGCTGTTTGACAATTGAGACCCTTCTGTTTAACAATGCCCTGGTCTGGTTTCATGGGAGATATGCTGGAAAGTGACATCTGAAAACAACATGTCAGACAATTATACTCACTTCTGAATCAACAAAAGCTCTCCTTCAAAAAAAAGTGATGGGAAATTATCTGTCACTCTACACTGCTTCTTTCATTTTTCCCACTGCTTTCTGCTTTAGAGACTGGCCAGCAGCATCTCTTCATCTGCTCATATTGTCCCATTGTGAACTCTCTGGTGGACTCCATTTGATTGAGAAAGAGACTTACAGGTTAGCTCCTCGACAAGTTTTGTTTTCATGGAAGCCTGCTGCTTCCATGAAAATGCAGAGCTCCACCAAGCCACTCAGGTCTTCTCTTTGCACTGTGTTCTCCTGCCAGCCTGAGTGGCAAACTGTGCTAAGCATCTTCGCAGCAGATCTGTGAGCAGGGTCAAGACCACTTTCTTTCCAAACAGGCAGCCTTTGGACAATTGTAGAAGCTGACCTTTGTGCTCTCAGTGCAGTGAACGGACTTGAAAACTGTTGAGCTGAAAAAGAGATCTTTTGACACCTTGCCCATTAACAGCAAAGCTGTTCACCTGTAGTAGCAGCCTGGCAGTCAGTGAGGAGATGAGAGGAATTGTGCTAGCACTTCTTCATAGACAAACTGCAACAGCAGCTCTCTGTTTTGGCAATAGGGGCACCAGGTTTGCACTGGAACAGAGGAGAAACCTGTGTCACAGGTCAAGTGCTGCTTTGCACCCACAGTTTAGCAACAGTTGAGCATTGGTAAATGATGCTCTGTGGGATGTGTAGAGCATACACTTTGACAGCCAGCTGTGACAGTTCTTAAAAAGGCAGATAAAGGACTTCAATGCAAAGAAAAATGAGTGGAAAAATGAAATTAACAATCTCCAGAATTCAGAGCACTTTTATCTTAAAGCCAGGACTCAGGGTCTGCACACCTGAAAAGTTCTCCATTTCTCAACTAGGTAAAAAGAACTTCTTTCTTTTTCTCTTTATTTTGTTAAATGCAAAAAGAAACTAACAGAAAAAAACTCTTTACCTAGGTCTCTTACTGTTTTGGATCTGGATACAAATGTATTTGGCAAGGGCTCTTTCTCTTGTCCCAGGCTGATTTCTTCTAAACCAGCAAATTACTGAAACTTCAGCACAAACAGAAAGCTGCATCATTGTGATTCTTGTGACTTTCTGATGAAACTTATAACGTATCCGTACATTTAAGGAACGTTGCTTATGTTTAAGTAAGAAGTCGACAATTTCCATACCAATCATGGGCAGATTTTAGTCATAGTATTACTGGGAGAAACATCTGTTCCTGTAGTTCCTGAGATCTCAGACGTCCTGTGCTGATGTTTCCTCCACATCTGCTGCAAAGGTCAAAGCTGTAGAAGGTAAAGTTTCTGTCTTTTTTTAGGGGAATGAGGTACCATAAAGACAGCAGAGAGGGGATATAAGTCACATAACTGCCTCCTAATTGATGGACAATGCAATGGAAAGAGGAACTGTCCTTCCTCTGTGCCACCTACACCTTCCTGTGATAAGCAGTCAACACACAAAGATCTGCCATGGGCTGTGCATTATAGGTATAAATCAGAAGTCCCACACAGTGGTACAAAGATAAGGACTTGATTCTTTGCTGGAACAGTCATTTATCTGCTCTGAGTCTGATGGCAGGGCCTGAGGAAGAGATCTTTGAAATACAATTTTTCAATTAATTTTAAGGTCTCCGCTGAAAACTGCCTCTCTTCTTTCGGAATTCAGTTGTAGTTTACATATAAACCACTAGGAATTTAATTTAAAAGTGAAAGTTACCCAGTTTTCCTACACAGCACTGAGCTAATTCATCGGGTAATCTCTCACTCTGTCACACAATGAAATAATGGGATACTGGCTACATCCATCCTTCAGTTCAGCCTGTTGTGAAATTATCAGTCTTATCTCTTTGAAACAACATGTGTAAGGAAATATGCAATGAAATTATGCTGGTGCTCCTAGAGTGATCAATGTTACTAAGTAGAAGAAATGCGGCAATGTGGCCCTTCAGTGAATCCTCTATTTCAATTTTGATAAATTAATCCAAAGTAGATTAAATTGTATTCTGCCAGTATTTTTCCAATTTTTTTCAAGCCAAGTACCATTTCCTTCCTAGGTTCTAACTTAAATTTGTGCTTATTAATTCCCTTTTCCCTTCCCTTTCTTTCCTTTCCCTTCCTTTCTTTCCTTTCCCTCCCTTTCCCTTCCTTTCTTTCCTTTCCCTCCCTTTCCCTTCCTTTCTTTCCTTTCCCTCCCTTTCCCTTCCTTTCTTTCCTTTCCCTCCCTTTCCCTTCCTTTCTTTCCTTTCCCTCCCTTTCCCTTCCTTTCTTTCCTTTCCCTCCCTTTCCCTTCCTTTCTTTCCTTTCCCTCCCTTTCCCTTCCTTTCTTTCCTTTCCCTCCCTTTCCCTTCCTTTCTTTCCTTTCCCTCCCTTTCCCTTCCTTTCTTTCCTTTCCCTCCCTTTCCCTTCCTTTCTTTCCTTTCCCTCCCTTTCCCTTCCTTTCTTTCCTTTCCCTCCCTTTCCCTTCCTTTCTTTCCTTTCCCTCCCTTTCCCTTCCTTTCTTTCCTTTCCCTCCCTTTCCCTTCCTTTCTTTCCTTTCCCTCCCTTTCCCTTCCTTTCTTTCCTTTCCCTCCCTTTCCCTTCCTTTCTTTCCTTTCCCTCCCTTTCCCTTTTCTCTCTCCTTTTCTTTTCTTCTTTTTTCATCTAAGTAATGGAGAAAATGAGGCTGAAAAATATAGAAGTATGTTCAAGAAAGACTTGGCTGGAAGAGATCCAATGGAGGCAATTGAGAGGGGGCTAGAGCACTCCCCCTGCAAAAATAGGCTTTGGGATGTGTCTGGCTCAGCCAGGAGCAGGAGCAACTTTGGGCGTGTATCAGCAGCCCAGTGCCTATGGGGTGGGGATCAGCAATGCTTGCAGGAGATGGAGAGACAGTGGTCATGATTTGAAACAGAAGAGTTTGTAACTGGATATAGCGGATGGAGAAAAACAGTGCAAGAGTTACTAGGCATCAGAACAGCATCCAGAGTGGCTGTGAGATCTCTCTTGGAGGTGTTTTTCAAGATCTGACTTGACAAAGTTCTGAGCAACCTGTTCTGAACTAATAGGTGGTTGTTCTGGACTGGAGGTTGGACTAGCCTCCCTCCCAACCTGAATCATTCTGTTATTCTAAGAATACACCTCAGAATCAAGTGAACATATTTTTTGCAAATAAAGACAAAAGTAAAATGCATTGTTCAGGTTCCTGTAGCCTTGACTACAAGCTATTCAAGCACAGTTAACTTCTCATTACCATCTATGCTCAAACTCAATTGCAAAAATCACAAAAGGGCAAACAAAAGCTCCTCATATAAACACCGCACGCAGTTGTTTAACCTCACATATGGACTCCACTGGAATGGCTTTGAGGGCTGACCTCTGCCTTGGTCTAAGCCTCCATAGTATTAACTTTAAATTTGCAAGACTTTTGCCAAGGCACTTGTCCCAAAGTCTTAGGGCTGTCTGAATCTCTTTTCCCGAGGCAGCAAAATGCTTAGGCTTCTGCTTCAGTCTAAGTCCTTAGCTGGGCATTTTATGGTTGAAGCAGGCATGCAGTTTCTTTGCTGATCTCAGGTTATACAAAGTGATAGTCTACAAAAACTGCTAGTTCTATACTGTCTTGTTCAGTGAGAGTGGAAGATACAGCTTCAATACCTCAGCGAGCAGCTGCCGCAGAGCCCTGTGGAATACCTGTGCTGGGCTTTGTTAAGCTGGTATGGCATTAGATAGTCATTCACTGCAAAATCCAGCATCAAGCCAAAGTTTTGCAAACCCAAAACTTGTGATGTGCAGTTGTGGCTTGCACCACACCCATGTCTTTCACTGAAATACGGTTGGTTTCCCACTTTTTCTCTGAAAGTGGGAAGGTCACTAGCTAGAATCAGTAAAGGCTGAAACACAAGGGAACTTTGCAGAGCCTGTAGGAGTTGAGTACACTCTGTGAAAACGACAGTCATTTATCTTTGTTAACAGCGCTAAGGATGTTGCACAAACTTGTAGGAAATTTCCATCCAGGGCAAAGAACAGCACTCCTCCCACCACCCTGGGTTTTTATTGTAGCTCTCACAGGACACGAACTGTTACAAAATGACCCGGAGCTGCATCACGACACAGCAGCCAAAGCGATTGATGTCTCTTGCAACTCCAGCTCCCCTGGCCCTCTTACTAGGTGAAGGTCAATGCAAAGAATGAATTAGCTCATACCTGTGATTTGGGAGAAGATATTTGGTTAAAAAATTGAAAGCCTCTACAAAAGTCTGAACAGTATTTTGTGGGTTTGTGATTTCTCAAGCTAATTTCAAAACAGAAGGGGATGAAGAGCAAGGGAGGAGCTGACTCAGTTTTTGATTTTTGAACTCTCACTAACAGAATGCTTTCTAAGGATTTTTATCCCTATTCCACCATCAAAATAAAACACCCACGTTTTTCAAACTGCTCCATCACCACCCTGAGGCATGTTCTTTGAAAATGTAGAAAAATGGTGTTTTCTGCTTGTTTTGCTAGATACGGAGAATGAATCTGAACACTTTGGTTTTAACCACAAAGGGGTTACAAACAAATGAGAACTGGACATTCTGGGATATATAAAAAAATTTATTTTCCCATAAGCTCAGTTGAGATTTTTGTTATCATTTCTGTACTTCTCCCACTACCTAGTGAAACTGAAAATGTTAAGAGAAAGACACTTTCAACCTGTGAAAGGCCAAATCTTTACTGGTAGAATTACTCATTTTGGGAGATTTTGTGGTCCTGGAAGCAATTGAGGTTGTTTGGTATGACTCTAAGGCCACACGTCACTGTGGCAAACACAGTCAAATGATGGGGATTTGTTTTCCATTGCATCAAGAACTTATTTATCTCTGAGCTGTTTGTGTTTATTTTTCTGGAAATTTGCTAACGTATAACACAGGAAACTGGTATATGCTGTTATTCAAAGAATTCTCATTTTAAAGTGCTTCCTCCACTTTAAAGCAGCATCCTCCTCAGGTCTTAGCAGATTCCTATTCTGTTGGACCTATCCTTCTTATGTCAACACTCTGCCCTGTTCCAGCAGGGATTCATTGGTATCCCATGCAGATAGTCTAAATTATTTTAATGGTGACAGGAGTGAGGCAGTAATAACTTTTTCACAATTGAGTGGATTTTTTCATAAAAGTTGAATTAACTTGCCAAAGCAGCTCTATTATACACACAGGCAAACTTGAAAACAGCTCTGTTGAACCAGGGGTGCGAAAGAGGCCTTGGTGCAGCACCTGTACTAGGAAACACCAACACAATGCTGCTCATATCAGGACAAAGACAATAACTGCACTTTCTGGATCCAATTCCTCCTACTTACAGGAAAGAAAGGCTACCACCCCCGGGGGCAGCATTGCTTTCATTCCTGGTCGGAGCTCAGATGGGCACGCAGTGCCCATCCCTTGCATTGCATCTGGCCCCAGTGGGTCAAGAATATGCCATTTCAAATTAGGTGCAGGTAATATAACCCTGAAGGACAAGTTCACTAGACCTCCACAAATTATGTAGATATCTGCTTGACTGAACTGACACCCAAGGAAGACATCACAGATGACAGCTGCTGATTCTTGGTGTATAGAAAAGTGTCTTTCCTTGGATTGTGATTTCCAGTCCCACACACAGATGTGCCTTCCACCCACTGACTGTGTGTTGCCTTCTTGTCCACTTTTTCTCAGACATCGTAAGTCTCTCCAGGATATCTGGCATCTCTAGAAAGGGCAGGATTGTTTTACCCTTGCCGGCCTGCCTGGTGGGAGAGAGGAAGTGGTGGGAGGTCTGCATGGGAGTGCTACAGCGAGTCCATTGTCTCTGTTTCATTGTGCTTTAGGATTTCTGAAGGGCACCCAAAAGGGGATTTTCCTGCCTAATGCATAGTCCTGCCAATTTAGGAAGTAAAATGTCTTATTATGCCCTTACGTTGGAGAGTTTCAAACCTCGGGGAGGAGCTGCACTGGTTCAATGCAAGCTTGAGAAAGTCCTACCAGATAATGTTTCTCCTTTGCACCTTGCTGAGTAAAATTAATATTAAAGCACTGGACTCTTGGGGTGGAAAATTGGATTATGTCCTGGGTCTCTGCTAGTTTACTTTGGTACCTATAATCAAGAATTTCAAAAGAAATTTATGAAGCAATACAGATCTCCCAACTACTGTCTTCCGTCTGAAAATGGAGCTAATCATGTGTACCTTCTAGTAGGTTTTTGCCAGAATTTCAGAATACAGATTGAGGCATGCTTTGGGTTTAAGAAGCTACCAGCATTATTTAAACCTAATTTTTGGCTGAGGCCTCGCCTTTGTAGTAGTGTGAATAAATGAGTCATTTATCTCAATTTCAGAATTTCTTTAAGACAGTAAAGGTCTGTGCAGAAAATAAGGAGATGGTCCTGTGCTCCTCACCCTTACCTCCCTGTCCCCAGCTGTTTGTTGGCATCTTATACCAACTCTAGTGCCTATGCACATATGACCAGACAGATCAGGGAGCTGATCTGCCTTAAAAGTTAGAACTTACAGTCTCCCAAAATAATTTTTAGGGCTGGTTCTCACACATTATTTTGCTTGTCCCTTGTTGTCAACACAAGGAAGAGACCAAGAACAAAAGCAGAAGGGCAATACAACCTCTTTAGAAACAGATTGCTGGATATCGGCCTTAACCTTCACAAATAGAATAACTTCAAATTCCTTCATACCAAGGAACATAAATAATTCCTGCTATAGAAAACCCATTTGCTTTCCTACAGTATTTTATACATAAACCTCATAAGTGTGAATTGGCCACAGTGGTTCTAGTTTTAGGCCCCCCTTTTGAGAAATAAAAATGTGTGCTTTTTGCTGTAGTGGGTGCAGTCCTTGGATTACCCAAAGCCATATCTATGTCTGTCTCCTCAAACTCATATCATCTTTTCAGCCTGTGCTTGGAAAAGAAAGTAGCATTGTCATACTCCTAAACGCAGCATGGTGATCTGCCCCACAGTTCCAAAGTAGAAGCAAAGTGGAAGATTCTACTGGCTGACAAAGATTATCTTCTGTTTCCTGTTTCAGGGAAGAAAAATGAGTAAAAATAAAGGTCATCTGTGTTTATATTAACTATACAACAGTTCCACTATGTTTCGTAACAAACTTGGGTCATTATTTATCCACTTGTCCTTTATATCACTGCTTTGAACTCTGGGTTTGCTTATCATGATATTTCTAAAATCCGTAAACAGTCAGAGAGAAGTATTTCTAGTTTTCTAAATAGAGCATTAGGTCATTTTATTATCAGAGAAATATAACGCTGCCCATCTGTTGTTGTTTCACATGTGGAACAGCAGGCAGCCTCCTCCTAACCGTTAATTATTTCAAGGAAGTGACTGCAGCAACTTTGCCATAAGGGCCCAGTTTCGTTTCTGTTCTTCGTGATAGCTTTCCCCACAGCCATCTGTGAGGTATGGGTAGTGCTGCGCTAAGAAAACACCCATTCACGCAAATCCCCAGCTAACAACACACTCTTGGTACAATTTGCTTCAAATGTTTAAATTTTTTCATTGGAGTAAAGGTAGAGTTTTGTTTTTGCTTAGGACTTTAATTCATCTCTCGGTTCAAAATCAAGTTTGCATCTTCCTTGAGACCTCTGAAAAAGGTGAAATTCTTTACTTCCTAACCCTGGGATATCATTACGTGTTAGATCACTGTACTGCTTCCTGCAGCAAGATGTCTCTCTTGTTACTCTCATATACCATAAAATACAGGAGAGCATGGGAAATAATAATTAACTAGATCCCAAAACCCTAAGTCCCTTTGTGGTTCACTGGAAACATGTTCTTCCATGTCAGAAGATGAAAAAATGTTGAGGTAAACAGGTTCAGTCACAAAGTAAACAGAAATCCGGTGTGGTTAGAAGCCCCTCTAGGCAGGCATTGTATTTCTGCAAAGTGTCTGTGCAGTGCTTAGCAAAGTTTGCTAGTTCTTACAAGTGCTGCAGTAGTGAAGAAACGGAAGATGTTATTTCATACAGATAAATACACCTAAGGAGTTATCAAGTGGTTTTGTCCCCTCTTGAGTTTAGGTACAAGAGCAAATTGCATGTGAACTTACTGCAACCTCACATGAAGTGACCTTCTCATAACTATTCTTCCCAGTTCCCACTGCTTCCCCTTTGCAGTACCAGCTTCTTCAGGCACAATCTGTGCCCTGAGAATTCATCACTTCCACCACATGAATAATTTACTGGGCATCAAACACCCAACTGTGCATCAGGATGTGATGCTTCTGTTTCTGTCTAAGCATCATAAAGATTTACATTGAAAATTTCTAGCAAAACTCAATTATCAGGTTACTCCTAATGAGAGTGTAAATTAAGACGCAGATCGGGGGTACCACTTGAGTCTCTGTGGGGTTTCTTTTCTTCTCAGAATGTCTCAGAGAACATTATACTCTGAGACGCACTGGGACTAGCCTGGGCCACGGCGTTTTCTGGAAGACCTGTAGTGTCTCGTTCCTGGGAAGATTGTGCTGGGGTGGAGGCTGCTTGTTCTGTTTTAGTTTGAGGAGAGATTTGCCAGGGATTCCTGCTGGCAAAACTGTGACCTTCTTCTAGGGATTTGTGATGTTTAGAAGTCCCCAACCTCTTTTAGATGTCCTCTAAGAAATTTGTCAGCAGAAAGTGGTAGGCATGGGAAAGAAAGACTGAAAAGGATTTGATGGGTCAGCAACGTTCCCCAGATAATATTATAAGAAAGCTTGCAATAGAATGTTTGTGTCACTATTATACAGCCTTTACAAAGGAATGTAGACCCAAGTGGACGAGTTGGACTTGGGTAATTTTTCTTTAAAGACCAGCTGGCTGGGAATATGAATATTCCAGGTTTATATCAAAATATCTATGAGCTATACATAGGTGAACCTATATCAGGATATAGCTTTGTATATTTTCATGCAGTAGGGATAACTTTCTTTGTTGCTTTATACAAATAAACCACATGCATGATGAATACAACAAATAAGGTACATTGAAAAAGCATGAGAAGAAGTTTAGAAGTCAGCACTCACTGGGAAACTACACAGATCTTCTCATGAAGAAATGAAGAGGACCGAAATGGGAAGAGAGGTGACTTTGGAATTGCTCCATAGTTGAGAAGTGTCTCCTGGGAAATGGATGCACCATCTTCCCCTTTCTGCAAAAGGAGGAATATGCTCCTAGCTTGAGGAAAAGTGAGAACTACAATGAGACTCAGCCCTGTGCACGTACCTCAGACAGATTAGTCTGGGTTGGCCCCTGTTCATACTGCCTGATGCTCATCTACCGTGGGTAAAATCCAAGCTAGATGCTGGTTTACTGCTTCCATGACACTGCTGATGGACATGCTTTCAGAACCCTATCCTAATCACTGAGAATTTTATGAGCAGGGACCTGAGCAAAAAGGAATTTCACTGACAAAACTACTCCTTTAAGGTCTTACTGCAGGTAACTGTTTTGTCTCTATGAGCATAAATAGTTTTCAATGTGAAGACTACCCGAGTTGTTTTAATGTCAACATTAAAACAAGAAGCATCCTGTCTTTTTTTAAATTTATGTAATTCCCAATGACCCATAACTGTCTGCATGAGCTTAGACCACTTTTAATGTATTAAAAAAACATAGTAATGTGCAAATTAAATGCAAGTTTAGATTGTTTTGTTTTGTTTTGTTTTGTTTTGTTTTGTTTTGTTTTGTTTTGTTTTGTTTTGTTTTGTTTTGACATGTGTGCATGTGCATGTGACCAGGCTTCACATGGACCAGGATGCAGGTGAGATGACTTACAAGCATGTTGGTACCGTGAAATGCATTCCATTCTCGATTATAATGCCCCATAAGCAATGGCCACCTATTTCATATAGCAGCAGGGACAAACCACAAAATATGTGCTGTATTCAGGCGGTGCAGTACTTTAAACTAGATACCTCTGGAAACACAGTTAAGGTCTCCTTCTTCTTCTTCTGCTTTCCCTGTCTCAGACTGGTGTGTCTTTTCATCCAAACAGCTTGTTATGTGTTACGAAAGTTCTTTAGCCTAAATCTTGACCCCACCTCATTCACGTGTCAGGAGTATAAGTTGTGGCTGTTTCCACACTGACCATACACTACATAATTTAATAGTGAATGTTTTAGCTGAGATATTTTCTCTGTCTCTTAAATGTTACATTTTCTCTTACTTATGTAGCTGATGACTGTTTTTATGTGAATCCCTGGATGTATCTGTGTCCATTTCACAAAGGCCAGCTTGCCTCTAGAATGCTTCCCTCAAAGAAGTCCAGCACGGGCAGAGGAACTGATTAATCCTACCATGATTTTCCACCAGGAGATGCCTGTGCTTAACCCTATCCTCTCCTTAGATCCCCATTACACAGCTCTGTATCAGCAGCAGCACTACTTCCAAAGATGGGAGCCCTGCTAAAGGCAAGGCAAAGTTTCTCCAGCACTCTTACATTTCTAATCTTCTCAGGGACTTTATGAAACACGTAGCAAGTATATAATAAAATATATATAAAGTAATAGAGCAGCAATAAAGTAAATTGGAGTAAGAATGAGCTAGGCTCTTTCAGGTAAGCAAAGAGACTATAAAATAGGAGGAAATAGAATGAAGGTCACCTGTTTTTTGTCAGAAAACTAGTTTAGAGCTCAAAATCCATTTTCACAAGGACAAAAATACATGTGTGACACGTGAGGAAATGAACTCTCCAGGATGTGCTTTGGGAGTGCTCTAGGACAGAGGCATTTTGGAAAGAGGTGATAATGGCCTTAAAATGGCAGTGATGAGATTGTGGAACTCCTGTGTGTGGGTTCTGGAAAAAAAAGATATATTTGAAAACCAAAAAAACCCAAAAGCTCCTGGAAAATACGAGCAGCTAGGCTAATTGTAGACACTTGGAAAATGGAAAGATGTTTCCTTTTTTCTTTATTTTTAAATAGGAGCTTTTGTAATCTGGCTCCTGTTCAAGGCATAAGGAAATATGTCTTGATTTCTGTGTCTGTTGTGTGCACTGTTCACAATCACAGCCTGCAAACCTAAACCTAAAATAAAGAAAATCACTGAAAGGTAAACCCAAAATATTCCAAAATACTGCTTATCAGTCATTAGGAAGTGGCTTTTTTTCATGGATGGGTCCGTACTGCTATTTCCATTTTTACACATCCATCAAATAGAAGCTTAGGAAATACTCATGTATCTAGCAAAGATATCAGCTAGTAAATTTAAGTTGCAACTTTGAATTGTAATAACTGAAATAATACAAATGATGGGGAAATTGCCAAAAGATGGCTCTGGAGTCTATTACCAACTCCAGTAGACCGATGGTAGACAACTCTTTCTGCTGATGACATGTATGCAATGTTTCATGTCATTTTAACCGAGATTATAGCGCTTTTCTTACGGAAGTACAACCAGATCTCTAAGAGACTACGCACCTGACCAGATTCCCTCTGAAATCCATATTTCTTGTTCCAGTTAACACTCATCATCTGAAAGTAGCAACTCTGTGAAAATGGTGTTATATGGTAGGCTTTCAGAGATAGTTCTTTATCTGAATCCACTGCAGGAATAATTTTTTTCTTTCATGTTTTGTTTCAAGGAATCAAAGAAAAACCTAGAAGGCTCTGAACTTGCTCTGCTCTTGGTCACTAGGGTCTACAGCAAGGCCCATTCTCTTTTTCTAAGGCTGCTGAAAAACTAGACAGAGGGTTTAAATTAAAATTAGAAACTTGTGTGCTTCTTCTCTGCAGTTGTGGCTGGTTTTTTTTCCAGGTCTCACTGATTTCCTATTATGTTTATTGCAGGACTGCCCTGCTGTTGATAACAGTGGCAGTTTGGTCTTAAACAGTGATGTGGTTATCTGTTGCCCTTGCTATTTGGTGAAAATTAATTATATCCTAAACTGAATTTTGCGTTATACTCTGTATTTGCTACCTAGTGCTGGAAAGCATGATTTGTAAAGTTATAGACCTGAAATCCTCTTTGAGAGGAAAGAGCACTCTTGAATAGGCAGTGTTCCTTGGTTGGTATAGCATCTTTCCGTGATCTCCAGGGCTTACATCCCATTATGTTCTTTGGCATGCATCTTGACATGAGCTGTTCTGATGCATAATGGGCTTTGAGTTCGTCCCAGAAGTGCACAGTGAGAACAGCAACAGAGAGAAGGCTCTAGAAGTAACGGTGCTGCTTTTAAAAGCAATGCTGTCCAGCATCTCACCTGCTTCACCTGTCCAGAAAGAGCACAATAAAGACACATAAAGTCTTTATTACCACTGTCTTTTCTGAGCTTTAGCAGCTCTAGAGACACTTAGTAAAAGCACTGCAAAGTACTGAAAAAGCAGAAGAAATCTACAACACTGAGTCTAGAACTGACTTTTTGAATCACATTTGAAAACTGCAGTTTAGTCAGCAGAAGATCTCAGTGTAAAAGCCATATCCTTGTCTCTCTCTTCCTTGGTTTAGGCCAACAATTAATCATGGCACAAGAGGTAAATGAGTGGGGGATTTCAGTGTAAACTGTGCTGGTGGATTGGTAAACATTTCTGGTATTGTTGCAAATAACCAACACAAGTGTAAGGAATGGAAGTTTAGCTTTAGGCCTGTATGTTTACCGTTACGTTTTTAAACTGTTTATAAGAAGAAGAGTGCTTTAAATGTTCCTGAGGAGATGGGCAAAACCACAGGGCTGCTAAGGGTTTAACTGAGATAAAGTGTTTGCCTTAAAATTCAGAGAAACGTGGTCATCTTGCAGGCGTGGTTTGTCATTTAAAACATTGCTGTTGACATTGTGTTGTGACACCAGCCTAAAACATTTATGGTAACTCCAGAAATGAGGTGTATTAGAAACTGGAAGGCAACATCTGGTTTCTTCCTTATCACTGTGTCCTCAAACAGCTAATTCAGAGTTTTCCATGTAAAATAACAATGCAATCCCACCAGCTTCCCTCCACCCTCTTCCCCCCAACCTCTCCACCCCCCTATTTTTATTGGAAACGTTAAGATGTGGATTTAAATGTCTTTCAATAAAGCCCTAGACCCAGGATGCATAGCAATAGGTGAACATGTCAGTTTTCATGGTGAGTGGCAAAACATTGACTGGGGTTTTTCACTAGCTAAGCTACTGGCTAAAAGCTACCTAGAGCTGTGTGCTGTTCTCCTCGAGGCTGTGAACTGGACATTCCACCTCCCACATGCCTGCCAAGAGACCTGGTCTGGCAGCTGCCTTCGATGTTGGAGACCTTGGATTCTGTAGCTCAAATTCTTCCTCTACATGACAGGGGTCAAAACAGCCTTTACCACCATCGCAAGGTTCTCCAAGAGACTAGCAGTGCGTTCTGGTTTGAGGTTATTTTCCATCCTGTTTAACCCTGCAGGCAAAACTAGGAACTAAGTATAGCTCTCTAACCAGATTATACAGTGCTGGTATGGGACAGCAAAGACCTTGGTTCCAGTCAGTGTTCCAAGGTATTTTTAAACATCCTGTGAGGTTTGGCGCCCTGACTTGGGACCTGTAAACATGTGATGTTGGCAAGTAAGAAATCAAGCTGTGCTGCCAGAACAGGTGGGGAAGGACGATAGAAAGACAAAGTCCCTCACCTTGGTGAAAGGGATCTTCACAGCTCTGGTCAACCTCCACTCAGCAGCAGTTCACAGTAGCCTGGTGTCACCTGAGGAGGAGTTTTCATCTTGGGACCATACAGAGGAAAAGGAAAAAACCCTAACTTGTGACTATGACAGCCTGAAGTTAAAAATAATAAAAACATTTTTTTGTTACTTTGTAAAACTGAGAGTTCCAAAAGTGCATTTCAGGCTGACATCAGCGTTCATTAGCAAGAGGAACACAAGGACAGATGTAAACAAGATATCCATCTTTACCTGAAAGCTCTCTCTCACTTATTAACATCCTGATCTGATTGCTTTTTTTGTTAGGATGGTACCAAGAAGGCTGTCTGACCATGGTAAACTCTGTAGAGCACTGAACTGCCAACAAATTACATGTGTTTGAAAAATCTTTAATTTAAATAGAAAAGAAAAATATGAAGGAGAAGGCTAGCATCCTTATCCCATGTCACTGGTTTTGCTCTTTAACCTTGTCTTCTCCACAGCTGGATCTGATGCCTTTTTCTGCATGTGCCACTCAAAAGAGACCTTGTAATTTTGTGTGACTTTCATGTGCAGGTGGGTGTAGCCTCTTTCACGCTGCCCTGAAGTCAGCCCTTACCAGCTGGTGTTTTGTTGTCAGCAAAGATCTTTCTGGATTGCACTACTGAAGAGTCTGCAGTCTTCACTGGGTTTGTTCTTCCTTTGTCCCTGTGCCTCATGCACATTTGAGAGAGATATTTCCCAGGCTTTTGACCAGCACCCAACCCATTAAACCTCCTTAGTATTGCAAGTGCTCTGTTACTGAAGCAGTATGTAGGAAAATACAGCCCATGTCATGGAGCAGTTCCCATTAAATGTGGAAAATGTTGATGAACTGGAGAAGGCAGATGCCTTTAAAACAAAAGATTTGAAGTAGATATGACCCCTGCCAAGTTCCTGAAGGAATTCCTCTTATTTAAAGACCCTATCAATGATGGTCTTCTGGAGCTTGCTGGGGACTATCTCGGATAGAAAATACAGTTTAGTCTCTATCATATGGATGCTTTTCTAGCATTTTTAAATTATTTTAATGTAGGAGTAGCCCTTCAAGACCATGCTTCCTGGGCCAGTATTTAGACTGAGCAGTCAGATTTTCATTTCTGTTTCCAGCCAAGATAAGGGGCTTTAGTAGTAATGGAGTGTTTTCTAGCTGCTGTAAATGTGGGGGGTTATTTGAGTTACCGAGCTTACTTTAGCTGATGAGCTTATGAGGAAGAACTGTCAGTGCAGTTATAAACAATCAGTCATAAACATACAGCTAACATCTACCTAGAACACAGATCGCTCGTGCTGACCTGGAGACACCGCTGAGATCATAGCCAGGCCTATAGCAACATGTTTGCAAGAAAAAGACAATTAATTACAGACTGAGAGGCTCAGTTAGCAGGATTACAGTTTGCCTCCTGATACACCAAAAGGCCAACTTAATTCTCTCAGGTATACATGTATGTGTCTAATGATCTTTGATCCTTCCTGAAGGGAAAGATAGTTTATTCTTTGCTAATTCAAATTCTCTGTTGAAATAACATGGAATCATTAATCGTGCTGTTATTTCCCTTTCTTTCTCTCAAAGTGAAGAATAGTAAAAAAATCTACTTGTCCAGGCATTTATATATGGAGTTCTCTTGAAGAAAAACATATTCTAGTTTATATATTCGTACTTTTAAACAGACATGTATGAATTTATGTATGAATTTACATCTATATACAAATATATCTGTGTATGTACATATAAAAGTACCAAGACTAATATTATATATATTATATATATAGGTGTTTTCATACACACTCACACACACAAACACACGTGTGCATCCGCACTACCATCCTGATAATCATAGCAGCCATGCTCTGAGAGAAATCACCTGATGAATTTCCATACTGACAGCCATCTTTTGACAGTGCACTCTTTACCAGAGTACAGTGGTAAGTTAGTGGGACGAGGGACTGTTTTGTGAATGAGCTGTGGCAGTGGTCTCAAGCTCTTCATGAGGAGGATTTGCCTGTGAGATCTCTCCATTCTCTTGCCAATAAAGCCTGTAAAAACAAAAGATTATCAACGGCACTTCACTGAAGCCACCGGTGAGCCCACGCCAAGGGCAGGGAAGAGTAAGGAGGATCTGAGTGTGTTTCAAACTGTGGGTCACAGCAAGAAAGCAGAACACCTGGAAGATTTCTGAAAAAAATGATAATGTAAAATACTTTGGAATAGAGACAGACATTGAGGCATAAGCCCATGGAGCATGTATGAGGTTGGTCAGTTTGAGCTTATGGAAAAAGCAGAGTGGGAAGAACCCAATGAAAGTCAAGAGAGTCAAGTGCAAATCCCTGGACCCAGGGAGGAACAACCCCAGGTACCAGCACAGGCTGGGGGTGACCTGCTGGAAAGCAGCTCTGTGGAGAAGGACCTGGGGGTCCTGGTGGACAACACCCTGACCATGAGCCAGCAGTGTGTCCTGGGGGCCAAGAAGCCCAATGGGATCCTGGGGAATAGGAAGAGCATTGCCAGCAGGTCGAGGGAGGTGATCCTGACTCTCTACTGAGCCCTGGAGGGGCACACCTGGAGTGCTGTGTCCAGTGCTGGGCTCCTCAGTACAAGAGAGACAGGAACCTCGAGTGAGTCCAGACCTGGACTGTGAAGGTGATTGAGACCGGAGCTTCTCTTTCAGGAAGAACAGCTGAGGGAGCTGGGCCTGTTCAGCCTCAAGAGGAGATGTCTGAGATGGGACCTTATCAACACATACAAGTATCTGAAGGGACGGTGTCAAGAGGGTGGAGCCAGGCTCATTTCAGTGGTGCTCAGCAACAGGACAAAGGCCAGTGAGCATAAACCCAAACACAAAAAGTTCTATATGAAGCTGAGAAAAAGATTCATTTATTTTGAGAGTGACAGAGCACTGGAACAGACTGCTCAGAGAATTTGAGGAGTCTCCTCCTCTGGAGATGTTCAAAATCCACCTGGATATGACCCTGGGCAATCTGCTTTAGATGACCTGGCTCTAGCAGGGGGATTAGATTAGACATCTACAGAGATGCCTTCCAACTCCAGCCATTCCGTGATTCTGTGATTCTGGTGGATTTCTGTAATATAATCACTCTGCAGTCTTGCCTCAACAATAAGGAATGACTCAGCACAGTTTTTCTCCAAGTGCATATTGCGTGTGGGATTCCTCATAATATGGACTTAGCCTTTAGCATGCACCATGGACAAGTACTAAAACCTAGCAAACCCCACTTCAGAATACAAGTTCATACTTGGACACCTGGGTCTTGATTCAGGAAGATGTTTAACAATTCCTAACTCTTCTTGATTTCTAAGAAACTAATGCAAGTTCTTGGAAGTAAGAATGTGTGTCTGCAAGTACTTCACTGAATCCATTAAGAACAGCTTATGTTCCCATCACACCTCAGTCCCTGTCCAGGTTAATCATATTTATGGAGTTCATCAGAAATATAAAATTACCCATTGGTCAAACAGCCATGAGTAATCAAACATATTTAAAATATACATTGCATTTGTGGAAATTATTATATGCCAGTGGCCATTCTGTTCAGAATTACTAAAACTCATACAATAATTTACTCGTTGTAAATTATTCACTCATTTGTAATAAACGAGTAGTTTTCACCACAAGTCTTGGACTGTTCTTCTAAATAAGAGATGTAAACAGAAAATTGGAAGGATTCTGGTAAATGGCTGTTATTGAGGCACTGTTCTCTATGGCATCCAGATTTGAAGCTGAATATTTTGAAAAGGTTTTATTAGATGCTAAAAACCAACAACAAAAGACTGAATTGACTCTAAACCATGGTTCTTTTAGGAAAGATGTGTCAACCCCACATCAAAGGGCAGAATATATTCAAAAGACTGCTCAGGCAAAGGTCTAGAGTGACAGAGAAAATCAAGCTAGAGAGAAATTTATTATGTGATTAAGAGTGTAAAAATACTGGTTAATTTAAGTCCTAAAAATGTAAAAGTATTTGTTTCCTAAAGCTAGGTGGTAATGGATCCTTTTTATGTCCTGGCTGAGTCCACATCTGCAGTTGTTAGAAGGTTCCATTGTTTCTGAGGAATGATGGTAACAGAACGATAAAGGGACATTAAAAAAGAGAGACAAAGACATATTACCCGTAAGAACCAACACAAGGCATGGTAAATGGTACAGAACAGCCTTACTGCTGGTATGCGGCAGTCAGACGTGGCCCTACAGGAGTCACCCGACACAGCTTGATTGGCTTCCACCCCTGCAGGTACTCTGGAGATACTGCACCTCTGGGGATACTGCTCCCTTGGCGGGGCCAAGCCATAAGAAATCAATTTATATCATTTGGTGATCTGTCTTGGCAGGATAAATCCTCTCAAAACTAGTCCCTTCCTTTGCCTTTCTGCACTGTTTCTCTGAAACATCTAAGCAACCTAAAGGGAATCAAAAGTAAACAGAAGACATCCCTGGGAAGTAAATGGAACAAAAGGCAGACAAATCAGTCACATCTTTCATAACATGAAGATGAGCCTAAATGCTAAATTTTAGATACACAATACTGTAGAGTATAAAGACGTGGGAACTGCTATCTATGCAGTATGAAGATGGGAACAGAACCTAGGCACAGGGCAAGACCGTGAGATGGTTATCCTCAAAGAAATCCATTTCTCAGCTTGAAGTGCTTTTGACTATCCATGTGTGAACATATATAAAAAGTATTTTTTTCAGTTTAAGAATGGAATTAAATAGTGCCTTACCCTACATGAGGTTTTAGGCGTAGATCCTCAGAGATACTTGTCTTTGTACATTAAGTGCCTGAATAGTGAATCCACATGTTACACTTTGGATCAGAAATGCCCTCAGTTGCTTTGTTCAAGCACTCTTTTGAGCCAGCATCACCCCCATGGAAGCTGCTGTTCCTGCAGTTCTGCTGGCAGAGGGGTTCCCTGATACGCTGTAGGCAAAACCAGCTGACATAATGCAAACCCAAGGCATGTCGTTTACATACGTAAACCAATCTGGATGATTTTCCTTGAGGTGTTGTTAAGCACCTTGGGGATGTTAATGTCATCATCTGGCTTAGCTCAAGACAATGCCAGAATCTATGTGTAGCTGTAAGGCATGGCACCAGCCACACTGGCTTCAATGATTCACCTGCACCTGGCCTTCAGGATCCAAACTGGAAAAATATGCAAGCAGAATTGACACCTTAAAAATGTTGAAAGAGAACCAAGAATAAAGTAATCTATAATATGACAGGCAAGAAAGAATAAATTAAATTAAAACTCTGTTGAAACAGGGGAGAGCCTTCTCTTATTTCAACTTCGTTTATTCTGACCTTATGGGTCCTTTTATAAACATTTTGAAACAAATGTTCTGGGGACGATGGTATGCTTGTCTTCTCACAGGGCAGCTAGGTGTCCCAGGAGATTTGCAATAATTTCCCCATTCCTGACTCAGGCAGGCTCCCTTCCTCATAATACTAATAACTGTTCATAACATGAGGAGAAGTTTTGCTCGAGAGATTTGACAGTGTCTACAAGACACTGATTGAGCATGGCTGGAATTCACAGTGTAGCTGGCAGAGCACAGAATCCTGTAGAGGGTATGTGAATGTGTCTGCAGGAGGGCTAGTTAGAAGAATAATTAGTATGCATCAGGACCCACTCTCAAACAGCCTGCACAGAGCTGTACCTGCAGGTTTTGGCCATCTCCTGGACTGAAATGGTGGTGATTTTGATGTTCACCCCTACCCACCTTCAACATTTGTATTTGATTTCTTGGTGATTTTTAATGACTATTTAATGCTAAATTTGAAAAAGAAGTGTGCATTTTTGGGGTGTAATTCTCAGAGGTCAGGACTGGGAAATTCAAAACTCTGAAAGACAATAAATGCCAAGTTTTCACTGCCACCAGGCAAAATACCCATTTCAGTGGAAGCCAGGCAGTATTACCCACACTTTAATTTAGAGTAATATAACACAAAAGCAAAATACAGCCAGAAAACAAAGGAGCGGAAGATCCAGAAACAACTTAGCTACCAGCAATCATCCACCCACTAAAATTGACTAAATTGTAGCCTCAAACCAGTTTTTGTCTTTTATGTCAATAGCTTTTTTCTAGGTATCCATATATAGCCACCTCCACGGCCTCAGGACTCAAAACAATTGTGGAAAATGGTGTCTCTCCACTGTCAACAGGAACCAAATAGGACAAGTGTTTTCTGCGTTTACATGGTGTAAAAGAAGCTGATGTTTCCCCACAGCTAGCTCTCCATTGCCTTCTCTGTTAATCCAAGTCCCCGTGTATTCCAGCCTTGGTGGCAAAGGCAGCCAGCTTCCACATGGATTGAGAGATCCTCTTACTCCCTGCCAGAGGGCAGACCCCTACACCACTGGATCAGCCACCTCTGCCATCCACCTCCTGCAGGTGCACGCACGATCTGCCCACAGCACGTGTGCAGTGAAACACTCCCAGGACACCTGGCCTGCTGGCCAACAGGTGTCCCACAGACCGAGGAGGGCTGCTGAGTTCTTGGGTTGAGAACCCATTGCTCCCACCCTATGGGAAGCTAAAAGCCTGATATATTGCTATCTATTCAGCTTCAGTGCACAACCATCTTTAGGCAGTGTGACTCATCAGTGGTCTGCTGTGACTTCTGCCCAAATTTTATTTGGTGTCCTTTTATTTAAGAAAATAACTTCTCTAACCTTGAAGACTGATTTTATTTCTTGAAAATACAATATTGATTTTTTTTCTTTGGCCTTCTGCTAATACTTGCTGTTATAATGGACCCGCAATGTAAAAGTGATAGTTAGAGCAGGTACTGAGTTAAAACACAGGGAAATACAATGACTCCATAGCACCTTCCAGACTTCCTTATAATCACAAATATACCTGATTAGCATATCTGTAAAGAGCTTTTTGCCTTTTTTTTAAAATCCAGTTGCTTTGAAGGGCTTTAGGCCCTCAGATAACATGGCATAAAAGAATTAGGCACAAAACCTGAAGGTGAATCATAAATAGGTCTGATTATAAGTCACAGTCAATACTTCAAGCCATGAGCTCTGACATCTTTATTTGCAGCAGATCAAACTGTAACTGCTCCCAGCTGTCTACACTGCTTCTCTGCCAGAAGATGCTACTCCCATGGTGGAGTGAGAGATACACATGTGCCTACGCCACAGCCCAGTGTATTCCTCAGAGTTTTAAAGGGGGTGGGTGGAAGGCAGAGCGTGGTTACCCCTTAACCTACAGCAAATGAAACCATCAGAGCTCATGATTCAAAGTCCACATACCCCAGCTGCACCACACAGGCAGTGTCAAATGGCCTTCAAGGCTTCATACAGTTACCGGAGCAGTGCTACTGTGTCTCAGTGCAGAGGAGATTCCTGGTCCATTTAGAAATAGCCTCAGTTTTATAGATTCAAAAGAAATCCAGTTCCACAGGGACTGAAACTGCTCCAGTTTTGTAGAGAATTCGTACTCAGCTTGCATGAGGTGGTTGGACGTATCCAGAGGAAAACCAAGCACTGTTTTGAGTATTTCAAAGTTACAAGGCACAATTGAATTGGATATATTTTCTTTAAAAGTTTTCAAATCTCTAGTGTATTTTTTCCCTTTACTTTTTGAACAAAAAACTTAAAATCAATTCTCCATAGATTTGCTGTTCTTTCAAGGTGCATTTGAAAAGGCTGCATTGTTTTTCTCAGAGTCTCTTGAAGCTTTTGTTACTATCTACCAGCTTGATATCAGAAGGAATTGCGTGCGTTCCTCTTTCTACAAAAGT
Source organism: Struthidea cinerea (assembly GCA_013397865.1). Taxonomy (NCBI): domain Eukaryota; kingdom Metazoa; phylum Chordata; class Aves; order Passeriformes; family Corcoracidae; genus Struthidea; species Struthidea cinerea. Next base: position 283,673 of record VZTI01003752.1, read on the forward strand.
GGTTGACTACTTCAAGTGGATAATCGATTGGACAGATGACTTAGCAGTCAATTGACCAATCCCGTATCCGGTCTGATTGATGATTTTCCCTTTCTTTCCTGGTGAAGTGAAGCAGATAAGTGTCTCTTTTGTCACTGTGGGAGCTCTGAGGTCTAATGCAGCCTTTTAGTTAGGTAATTTCACCTTTGAGGCAGGAAAAGCAGGTCTTTTGCAGTCAATGTGTGCCGGTCAAAGCAAATGGAAGACAAAGAGTTCGTAAGGGGGGAAGCTGAATAAAGGCTGGGCGATAGATGACTTGAATCAAATTGAACTCTCCTTTTGGCAGACAGGTAGAGCATCCACAGGTCTTTTGATCCTGCAGCTTAGGATCATAGAATCAATAGAATCACCAAGGTCAGAAGAGACCTCTAAGATCATCAAATCCAACTGCCAGACCACCACTATCACTGTAACCCCTAAACCCCCAAACCACATCACCCAGCACCAGATTTAGATGCCTCTTGAACTCCTCGAGGGATGGTGACTCCGCCACCTTCCAGTGCACGTAACATTGGAGAGGACAGCGCCGTCACCTGTCTTCTATGACGTTTGGAAAATCAGTGACCAGCTTTGCTACAAAGGAAAAAAGCCTTGAAACATCATATTCATACTCAGAGTTTCCTGCATACATCTCAGGTGTTTTTGGGGATCCCAAGCCTAATTGTCCATACAGACATCAGTTTGAAAACTGAGGCCTAAGGGGCAACCAGAGACTGACCTTCAAAGTTCAGGTGATCCTCTGTGCCTGAACGCAGTCAGTGGCTAAGTACAGTGGTAGCATGGCATTTGGCACCTGCAGAAGAACAAGACACACCTATGACAAGCTGCCGAATGGTGGAAAGATACAGTCACCTTTTAAGGACAGTGCAATCATATTCTCCTTTATGTCACAATCACTTTAAAAAATGTGGCCAAAGTCACAGGGTCCCCTGGACAATACTGAAAAGTGTATCCAGAAGCAAAACAGCTTTCTGTGTGGTTAACACTGAGCTGGAGAAGTTCATCATGAATATTACATTCCCTCAGTATAAAGAACGTGAAGGTTCTAATTTCTGTAAGTTCTCTTTGCATTGTTGAAGGAGTGTGAAGAAGGTGTAAATATAATGTGCAACCAAAATAAAGCTACAATATGCTGTTGGGGTGATGTGAAAGGGTATCTTAGCAGAATAAATGGTTGCCTTGAGAGTTCATTATTGTACTTACAGTAGCAATACAGCCAAAGGATTATAAATCATCCTGAGATGCAATTCTTTTTTGGCTGAAGGTGATTTAGCATTCAGAAATGGACTCAGTGGAAATCCAGGTATCACAGCCCCAGTCCCACAACAGACCTTGTCTTTGTTCTGTGCATTTCCAAGCAGGAAATCCTCACTGAATGGCTCAAACGCATTCCTAGTTCCATGGTTTCTTAGTTCAGATTAATACAGCAAGAAGATTCCTTCCAATTGCAAAAAGAAGGGATGAGGTCTACCCACTGAAGTGCAGCTTTGCTGGGGAGATGAACATGAAAGAGAAAGTATGTTCAAATTAAAGGTACCCTTTTAGATATTGTTTCAAAATTTTGCCTGCTGGCTCTTTCCTCTACTTTCATTTTGATATGCTCTATGGTGTTATCAGGCCCACAAGACACTGACAGCTCTACATTTCATGTTCAGTGCTCTTAAATTATTTAGCCTAAAGTTCAGCTCAGGAGTCATGCCATGGCGGACATGGTTTTACCTTTCTCGCAGATACATGGTGAGGACAGCCTGTGAAGAGCTTTGAGATCCAGAGTAGGAAAACAAAAACACTGCTACTTGCAGAGTGTTTTCTTTATAACCACTTGTACATGTTTGGAGGTTGGATTGCTGCAGCCTTATTCCCCATTACAGCTGGTGACAGGTCCCCGGCTTAGACAGATCAGTAGGGGCTTTACCTCATATTCCTTGTGGGGACAGGCTCCAGAGAAGAGCTGAGAAAGGGAAACCCTTTGAATCTTTGGGACATAACATCATAAATCTCTTCTGCAGCCCAGTTCTCCCTGCTAGGCAGTAGCCATTTGCCTGCTGATCCCCAGGGAACAAGGACACTGCTTTTTTCAAGCAAAACAGAGCGTCAAGTGGAGCCTCTTATGACAGGAAGCAGGATTTTAAATTTCTTTTATATATTTTTTTTATGTACTCTTTTCCTCTTCCTGTTTTTAGAGAGTAGGAAGAAGTGATTGAAAGTGAAGCCTGGAAACAGCTGTCTTCTCTTTTGGGTCACAGACTTATCCAAACTGTTTGCAAACTCAGGTCTGTAAAGCTAACAAATGGAGAGACACTAAGTCCACCGTATACTTTAGGTTTCATTTGACGCCCACATGCTGAAACTACATCACTTGCATCTGCTGATACAGAGAGATCCTTGCTGGAGTGAAGTATCACCCTTGCACTGCTTGTCTGAACATGCTGATTTTCACTTCTGGAAGAATTTTCTTCAGCTTTGGGCACAATGACATCTATGACTCCCTCCCCCACTTGCTTGAGCATGAGTGAAGTCACTTGCGAGTTCCATTCACGTTTCTGTAACAAAGGTGTCACCTTTGTAAGAGACAGAGTGAGCAGAGCAAGGCACGTGGAAGAGAAAGCAAACACTATGGCGATGTGTTTCCATAACCTCCAGCACTGCAGCTTGCAGTCAACATAATCCTTGCCTTAGGGGAAAATAAATCCAGGAGCAGAAAAAGCATGCCTCACTCTAAAAAGAATTGGTGGGGGATGTATGGGACTGTCTCACTCCGCTAGCTGCTCTTTATACCTGTGCATGGTAGAGCACAGTGAATGTTAACATTAAGTACATTTAAGAGTTATAATATATGTTGGAGGCTTCCACTGTAATGCTAGATTGGTTAGGCTGGCTAACTGTTTTCAAACATCTTAACTTTCCCAGTGCAACTTCCTCAACATGGTTATTTTAGCTGTCTTACTTACACATCTGCAGTATGACAGTTCTCAAAGCCTATCAAAACCTGTGCTGTTATGATCTAGGATTTACAGTGTGTGCAGGAGAATGTTGCAGAAATGCACCCCCTCAGCTTCATTGACTTTAAGAGGTACCAATGATCCTAATGTTGCAGGTTGTGAGGGACAAAACTTTCCAGCAAAAACCTGTAGCCTGGAAGACAAGGCATAGCAGATGGATTTCAACAGTCACATGATCAGAGAAAAAAAACAACACAAATAAAGTGAGCTTTAGAACAGCCTGGCCCCTATGCACTCCTTATTTAAGCTTTGTGACAGCTTTGGTAAGAGTTTTTGTAAATGGAAGCACCAACATGGAAAAGCTGTCCCTGGTGCACTTCCAGCAGTTAAGGACTTTCTCAATCTGTTCTTCTTAGGTTTCATTTGTTAAAATAACAGCATCTATGCATCAACAATTGCCATCTTAAAAAGAAATCCTCATAGGGAGAAGGAAATGTGTCTTTCTTAATTGTGTGGTTATCACTTCCAACCACAACCAGATTAGCCAGGACATCAGAACCAAAAGGACTCCTCAACTGTCTCTGAAGCAGTTCTTTCTGGTGGAACTAATACTGGGACAGGGTCTCAGAAATCTTACCAGGTGTCTCATACTAACATAAAGCTAGATAGAAGAAATGAGTACTTCTGCATTTTGGGGTTTTTTCCAAACTTCACCTCTAAGTCAGAGAAGATTTTCTTATATACCCACTGCTTGTCATGCACTTGGCAGGATTCTGGGGGTTTGCATGTGTGTCTTTAATATATCCACTTAGCTCACATGCATGATTTGTACTCTTGCTCCATCAAAATTATCAAGGCCTAAACACATAAACTTCACTGTGAGACTGCCTTTAGGTAGAGACAATCAGACAGTCAGCTAGGTCTCCTGACATGTAGTTGTAGAAGACGGCCCCGTTGAGGTCATCTGTTTTCCCTTTCCTTTCTTCAGGGAAAAGGTAGACATATCTGCTTGAGCAGCATATACTATCTGAAAAGGTGATCTCCTTCTCTTACCTGCAAAGACCTGCACAGAGCTGACCTTGCAGGTCACTGCAAGCTGAGGAGGGGTGTGAGGGACACAGCTCCTCCCCTTCTCCATCTCCCCTCCTAGGGAGAGATCTCTGCAGAAAGGAGGACCAGCAAGCTTAGGTTCTACCCTGATCTCCCTCCGCCTCACCCTGCCCCCAGCCTGCTCACACACCAGCAACCGAGAAAGGACCAGGACATCCAGTTGTGACAAACAGAGAGAAGGTCCTACAAAACCATTCAGTCAGGTGATAAGGTGCATGGTATTGCGGAGATAAGAGACAAAGACACATGTGGCATTATACAGAATTGCCTGAAACCTCCCCAGGCAAAATTAATTTAACCCTGAATTCTGACACAGAAAAAGGTAAAATTCCTAGAATGTTTAACAAAAAAAATTACAATTTTGACTTCTATTATTTTTACCTAATATAATTTACAAAAGCCTAAGCAAAACAGTAGAAAATGAGTTGTTACATGTATTTATTGAAATTAAATATTTGGCTTTGTGTTCATTAAATATTTTGACTGCCTACCTATTTTAAATTTTTGCTGAAAATACTTAGCTGTGCTATCACTGAACACTGATTATCCTTGGAACCTTCTAAATTATTTTTATCCCCAAAATTATTTACAAGAGGTGAATCCAGAAATGGCTGTAATTAGACACTGTCAGATTTTCCAGCATATTGAGAGGCACCATTTCAGACAAGCAGCTCAGTTCATCGGAGGTTTAAGGAAAGACAGGTGTTCACAGGAAAGGTCTATAAGCTGTAGTCATGGACAACAGGCTGAATGATATTTACAAGATTGGAGTGACTGAAATATGCAGAAAATACACAGGTTTTTTGGTGAGTGCTGACAGAACAGCTGAGTGAACACAGATTCGTTCTTGTTTCACCCAACAGTTCAACCTGTTGCAGCTGAGAAGTGCCAAGTTCACAACTATTGGTATGCAGTCCCCACTGTTGCATTTTCACTCGGTATCTGGTGGGGACAGGGCAGAGGACATGCCTCTGTCACTGAAAATTCTGTGGGCAGATTAAGCTTTGCACATGTTATTACCCAGGTGAGAACCTGTCCACAGGAAAGGGAAAGCTCATTTTAATGACATCATTCAGCTGTGCAGCTCCATCACATGCTTGGTGTGG
>VZTI01003752.1:291369-311249 GCA_013397865.1 Struthidea cinerea
TTGTTGTTGTTGTTGTTGTTGTTGTTGTTGTTGTTGTTGTTGTTGTTGGGGTTTTTTTGTTTTGGTTTGGTTTTTTTTGGTTGGCTATGAGAAACAGCCAGGCAGACTCTTTTGCAGAGTCAGGGAGAAAAAGGAGATATGAAAAGTACAACTAACAGATCTGGAACAGAACCTTAGCAGCAGCATTAGCAGTTTTTTCCAAAGAGTCTGCAGTTTGAAATCCTTGGTCATTCCTCCTACCACTAAAAAAAAAAAAAAAAATCAGAAAGAAGGGGGGTAAAGGGGAAGGAAGATGTGTGGCTTATGCTAGACTCAAGCCTGATCAGCTTAGTTTCTGCAAAGAGAGAAGATCAGGGCCCAGATACATGGCACTAGTTGAAGTAAGTCTATGCAGGAAGAGTCTGGGTCATAGAAAAGTAGCCAAAATGTTTATTTTTCTCTCAAAATACACATCTGTCCAGGAAAAAATATTCTTCATCTTAGCCATGCATCAGGCAAATGTTTTCCATGGTTCACTTAGTCTGATCTTTTCTGTTCAGGTTTCTTCAAGTGGTGCTACTAAGCACTCTAAAGGCTTCCTCAGCAGAGCTGGCAGACAGCAGCAGGATCCCGCGCTGTTGAAAGGACATATTTCAAGGGCAACTGAAAAATTAGTGAGGTCTTTGGCAAATCCCCTCAGCTGGCCCAAGGCCCTGTGTAGAATTCATCCTCCATGATATGCAGGGAAGACTTTTGTTCTAGACTCTAGGCTCAGAAGCATTCCTCACCTGGCACTTGGGACCCAACATTTTTGTGCCTGGTTCAAATTGGTCATCCAGCTGGTCCCACCAGGAGAGAACTCGTGGGGTGCACACACACTGCAAAGCAGCTTGGATGGAGGCGATAGGAAAAGCTGCTCACCATGCAGGGGAGATGCTCTTGGCTCTTCAAAACACAGTTTTAAAAACTGTCTGGCCCAGGAGCCTCTTGGAAAGTGGTATGATCCAGGTAACTCCTGTTCCTGCTGAGACATTGCTGCAAGGCACAAACTGGCCCCAGCACGTGTCCTGCAGTGTGCTGTACAGGAAGGGTGTGAGCTTGTTTGAGGTGAAAGGAGTTCCACAAGGAATGCTGGCACTTCCAAGAAATCATTCAGGACATGTGTTGCCTGTGGAGTGAATGCCAGGGCTGGAAGAACAGCAACCCATCTGACCAAGCCAAAGTGAAGAGACTCTCTCCTCTTTGTCAGCGGGGGCTAAGTCAACCCTGCTGAAACTTGAAATACCTTTGTAAGATTTGCATGCATCTATGATGCTTGAACTGTGACCATATACTGCTGCCACTATTGGGCAGAAACCTAGCAGAACTGCAAAACAGAAATTATCTGGACATGTAATACACTACAGAGATAATGAAGACAATAAAATTGAATATAATATCTTATGAGTTTTTTCACAAATCATTTCATAAAAGCTGTAATCCAGATGATTCAAAAGAACAGTATTGGTGACATGCAGCCCTGGTCTGAGAGCTTTGTTTTTCGAATCAGGAAACTAAAATTACCTCTTCTCCCTGGTTTCCTGTTCTCCAATGTAATAAAATAGTGGTACCTTTCCCACTCGGTAACTATTTTACAGATATGGCAGGTGAGGTGCGCAGGGCTTGTACCTCATGAACATAATTTTCTATGCTTTTTGAAGCAGTCCATTATATAAAAAAAGTGAAATGTTCCCACTGGTACTAGTAGACCAGCTCAAAACACCAGCCAGATATTGCACATTTTTTTACTTTCCTGCTTTTTTCTTTTGGTTTTTGTCCTTCTTTGCAAAGTTTTCTTTGTTTGTCTGGCCTATGCTTTTTCCTTGCCACACCAAGTCAGTCCTGCATTCCTCTGACTTCTCAGAAGCTTGTGGCTGTTATAAGGCATCATGTGAAGGTGTTTAAATTATGCCTAAAGCAGACGTACACAAATTTAAGCATGATCAGATATTTGTGGCCTGCCTGGAGTACCTCTTTTCCTGATGAGTAGCGCTATAGTGAGTAGTCCCACTAACATAAATGAGATGACTCAATCATTGTGCATTGCAGTTAAGAGGTTGGACACAGGTGGAACACCAAAAAGTGTACGGAAATTCTTCTCTGCTGAGTGTGTGCCATGAGCAGCCAGTACATGTGTCCACAGGTCCCTCTGTGGAAACACATCCTGCCTGGCTTCAGTCTCTGCTGGGAATGAGAAAAAAAAGTCTCCCACTACCTTGCAGTGCCTACCAGCCAATATCTGCATTTTAAAATGGGATTTTGGAAAGAAAAGCGGGAGAAGCGGCAGCATAAATCTGGACAGAGAAGCAGGGTCCCTATGAAATCCCGCTCCAGACACTGATTTGCTGGGTAGCAGTGATGTGTTACAGCTGGGAGCTTCCTTCTGGGAGGAATTTAGCTTGAAGACTCAAAGCCTGTTCATCGTTAAAACCATGCTGATAGAGGGCAGGCTCCAGCTCCTCCTCTAAGCACAGCTGCTGCTGCCAGCCAGTATGTCGACTCTTTTCTGCTCTAACTAGAGAACACAGATTAAATGCTCCATCAGTGTATTGTCTTGTGTCCTCACTTTGTTTCGGGAAAAGAGACGAGCAAAACAGGTGCCTGGTGATGCTTTGTTTTGGATATGGATAGCAAGCAGAGTGACACTGATAAGCTCTAAAGTATGCACAAGCATTTTTTAGGCCCACAGAGGACACCAAAGCTAGTTTAACACCAAGCTTGCTGGTAGGACTTTCTCTATTTCTATATAACAGATAAATTTGGCATTACACTGCACCTGTGGCAATGGAGGCAATAATCTAGCCCATTAGTCTTGGTCGTTCCAATACAGCGCAGGATGGATGTTTGGAGTTAGCAGATCCCAGGCAAGGGCCATTCCTCTTTAAAGAGCACGTTTCTATGGGAAGAAGGAGCCCCGGGAAAGGGAAGCTGTGCAGCCACACCAGCGCCCCACTGTCAGTCCGAAGGCAGTTCTGTAGTGTGCTGTTTAGGATGCCGCAGCACAACTGCTGATACAGCCGTGCCTGCATCCCACTGCCCATCCAGCAGCACGCTCCAAAGGAAAAGGGGCCCTTGTCGGCTCATCGAGAGCAAGAGGCAGCACCAGGCTCCTCTTCCACCTCCTCCTCCCCTGCCGAGTGCCGGCGTCAGATGCCTGGCTAGTCTCTCTGCTGGCGTGAGATTGTGCCCGCTGTGCATCTCTTCCTCACGGTGGGAGCACAACACAGCCTCGTGCGCCAGCAAAGCCGCTTCCCCGCCCGGCACCCACACCCGCTGGTGTGCTGCACCCGTGCGGCCCCCTGACCACCCGCCCACGCTCGGACAGGCAGGCGGGAGGGTGAGGGGCGGACATTCGGAGTGTGTAAGGGCAGACTTTGAGATGGCGCAGCTCAGCACAGCCCCTCGGTTCCAGTGACGCTGCGCTGACCTACACCAGCTGAAAACCTGCTCTCTGCTTTTGCCACACTTGACTTAGGACAGGGATGGAGTGGTCTAATGGTAATTATTGTTAAGGAGGAAGCTGAACTCAATAGCTGTTTTCGCATGAGTATAAATGCCAAGGCCTGAATACATACATTTCAGAGGCTAAGAGAAATTACACACCGAACTGATGGCATTTCATTAGCATTTACATTATCTTTGGGCCCAAAGGGCTCAGTGGAAACAGAGTCTAAGGAACCTTACCCAGGCTTTATATGGACTTTTTAAATCAGATCTTGGAAACCTCCAAGGATTAGAGAAGGCTTAGCCTCCCTGGGAACCCTTTTGCCCTGCCTGGTTATCCATGTGGGAAAGAAGCATGTCTTTATCTCCAGCCTGAACCTCCCTAGCTTCAGCTTATGCCCATTGTCACTCCCCTTTCCACCAACCACTGCCAGGATACTGTCATGTGCCCCAAACCATCTCTACTCCAATGGAAACCAGCCCCTCCTCCAGTCCCACCCAGCCGTAGGGCTCCTGGAGCCCCTCTGTTTTGTCATTGTCTCACCTTTCTGGGGCCCAAAATACAACTTAATGCTTGGATGAAATCTGAGGGGCCCTGAGCTGAGGGAACCATCCCTGTCTCCTCTAAAATCCATCTGCCCTGTAGGACTTACACACTGAAAAAACAAAAAAGAGAGACAAGCTGAATCACAGCAAAAACAATGATATGGAGTACCTGGCTTGCCTGAACTTAGCTTACTTAGCTGAGACCAGAAGACCATGTAGCTCACTATCCTGCCCCTGAGACTAGCCAAGAGAAGAGTGTGACGACATGGGAGGTACACAGAGCTATTTTTGGGAATGATTTCCCAGATTTCAAGAACTTGACTCTCATGGATGATGAGTTTAGATTTAATAACTCCTGAATTACTTTTTGTCCATAAGTTTATCAGATTGGTTTTGAAATCCATGCAAATCTTTACCATCTACAACATGCTGTGATTAGGAGTTCCAGTTCAATATCTAGTACAAAATGTTGTACGAAAAAGTATTCCTTTTTGTATTTGAAAATAACAGGGTTTGTGTTTGAAACTACCACTTTCTGTTTTACTGCTGTTCCTTACTTCAATAATTCCCTAATAATTCTCTCTCTGTTCCAATTATATGGTGTGCATGGGACTCCACCACATCCACCAGACTGCATGCCTTCAACCATCTGTCTTGTTCTCCCAGAGCAGATGCAGGAACAAGAACTGCACATGGTTTGGGTATTTTTTATGTGGCTGTAAACCATGTTTGGCAGAGAGATGTTTTCTATTTTCTTCTCCTTTTCTTTCCTGAAAGTTCTTACCATGGAGTTTGCTGTTTGGGTGGAGCACCAGCCCTGCTATGTATAGAGCTCTCTATTTAAAACTCAGGATCTCATCCTGAGTGGGGAAAATGCATTGAAACTCATGTACCAGTGAAAACCTTGAAATCCATGCACTGGTGGATGGAAACTCAGGAAGAGTTTTTCATCTGCAATCTTCCAATCCCTTTACCTCCACTCCAGTGTCCTGCCTGCCAAGCTAAGCTCACCTGGCTTCCAGTCATACTCCTTTGGGGTATTTCAGATCTGCTCTCATGTCCTTTCAGTTGTGGCTGACACACTCCAAATTTTGCCTGTCTTTGTCAACAACACAGTGATAATTCACTGATAATTCAGTGATAATTTCGGCTTCAGCGGTCCCCTTGGTTTTTTTTTCTATTTAACTCAGAGTTTTATGGCATCTTTGTATTCCTTTCTCTCTGCAACCCTACTGATTGTTTTAGGCCTCACATTTACCCCAAATACCCAAACTTCATCTTTTGGAGTAACTTAACTCAGCATGTCCATTCCCAAGAAAGCTGAGAGGCATTGAAGAACTGTGGAGAGAGAGAGAGCACATGAAGAACAGAAACAGGGAGTGAGACATCCCCTCTGTGCACACAGTCACCTATAGCCTTCACTACGGTGGTGACGAGCCTCCATGGACACTGTTTCACAGACAGTAAAATGGCTCCAGCATGAGCTGTGAGTCCACACACTGGCATTACTGTCGTGCTGGGAGTCAGCTGCTGCCACCCCAGGGCAGAATCCGGCCCTCTGACCACTACTGGTGGGGTCAAATCAGTGCTGTCTTGAATCATTGTCCATGAAAAGGGAACAAAATCTGTTTTCACTGTTTCATCTGTCCCAGAAAGCAGCAACATTTCTGGAAGCTGACATATAGTTAGTTCAGCAAAGTATAAAGGCCCCACTCCAGCTTATATTTTTCTTCCTATCAATGACTTTTTCCGTGGCTGGTGCAATGCTGTAATAATAGTCTCTCACTGTTCTCTCTGTGAACAATAGATATGACCTTTTACTGTAAATTGATGTTGCCAGGCTTCCTCAGAAAGGTTGTGGCCTGTGGCGCATTGTGGGTGAAGCCACTTGGTGGGGCAGCCTGTTTGTTGTCCTAGTTTGGACAAATTTGGAGGAAAATATCCTCTGATAGAAGTCAGGTTGCAACCACCCCTCCCCCCAGGTTTGGGAAAAAAAAATTTTCCTCGAAGGAAAGTGAAAGAGATAAAAGCTATTTATTTTAACAAACACACAAGAGGGGAATAATGATGCTAAATAATGAGATCTCTCTCTCTGTGGAGAGAAAACCTGGGAAGATGTCCGGGTTCTTCTGTAGGTGTGGTCCCTCTCCTCCTCGGAGCTGGGTCGGCGAGGGGCCACCCCCCCGGGCCTCCAGGAAAATTCTCCTGATGTGTTCAGATGTTGTTGAAACAGTCCAGAAGAGAAGAAAAGAACAAAAAAAAAAAAACCCAAAATCCTAGGAAAACAAGGTTCAACTCTCCGTTTCTCGCCGGAAAAAAAAATGCTGGAAAAAAAGTTGACTGAGGGCAGAAAAGAAGAAAAAAAACCAAGGGTACCGCTGAAGCTGAGGAGCGTATCTCCGTGTCCTTGAAACAATTGCTTTGAAATGTTTTTTGTTTTCTGTTCTTCTCAGGCTCAGTTTAAAGACACAGAAAAGATGGCTGGGCATAGGGTAGCAATAGGGGATACACATTATAAAGTCACCCCAAGACAGGCTGGCAAAAAGGCCAGAGCAGGTTTTCTGTGTCCTGCACCCTATCTCAGGCTGGGACCACCTGATTTCACCAGCAACACAGCCTGAAAGAAAAAAAAGAATAAAAACATCTTGTGTCCCGAGTAATGACATCAGAAAAAACAGCTCTGTACATCGATGGAACAACATGTTCAAGATCTGGCATCTTTATGATTCTGCCACAGACTTCATGTGCTTTCCTGAAAAAATTGATCCTTTGTGTCATGCTTGAGTTTCCACCTCTGTTCAGTAGGGAGTCATTATAAGAACCCCCTAAAAGCTGAGAATTATTTCAGTTAAATCAAGGGAATGGTGCTGCTGACAATCTTTAAGAACTGATAACATTTCACAGAATCATAGAATCTTGGAATATTAAGGGGTTGGAACGGACCTTAGAGATCATTTAGTCCCAATCCTCACTGCCATGGTCAGGGACACCTCTTGCTAGACCAGGTTGCTCAAGGCCTTATCCGACCTGGCTTTGAACAGTGCCGGGGTTGGGGCATCCCCAACCTCCCTGGGTAACCTGTTCCAGTGCCTCACCACCCTCACAGGAAAGAATTTCTTCCCAGTATCTAACCTACTTTTCTCCTCTTTTGATTTGTACCCACTACTCCTTGCCCTATCACTACAGTTCCTGATGAAGAGTCCCTCTCCAGGTTTGCTGTAGGACCCTTCTGATACTGGAAGGCTGCTATGAGGTCTTCACACAGCCTTCTCTTCTCCAGGACGAACAGACCCAACTTCCTCATTCTGTCTTTGTAGGAAAGGGGCTGCAGTCCTCTTATCAACTTCCTGACCTGTCAGTGGACTCGCTCCAACAGTTCCATGTCCTTCCTCATGCTGGGACCCCAGAGCTGGATGCAGTGTTCCAGGTGGGGCCTCACCAGAGCAGAGCAGAGGGGCAGAATCCCCTCCCTGGCCCTGCTGCCCACGCTGCTTTGGATGCAGCCCAGGATCCCGTTGCCTTTCTGGGCTGTGAGTGCACATGGCTGGGTCATGCTGAGTTTTTCATCCAGCATCACCCCCAAGTCCTTCTCCTCAAGGCTGCTGTCGATCACTCAACCTGTAGGTGTGTCTGGGATTGTCCTGGCCTAGGTGCAGGACCTTGCACCTCACTTTCACAGAACCACAGAATCACAGAATGGGCCAGGTTGGAAACAACCACAGTCACCTGGTCCAACCTCCCTGCTAAAGCAGAGTCTCCCTGGAACACTTGGCACAGGATCTCACCCAGATGGTTCTTAAATATCTCCAGTGAGGGAAACTCCACCACCTCTCTGGACAACCTGTTCCAGTGCATGGTCATGCACACAATAAAGAAGTTCTTCCTCATGTTCAAGTGGAACTTCCAGTGCATCACTTTCTGCTCATTGTCTCTTGTCCTATTGCTGGGCACCACTGAGAAGAGCCTGGATCCATCCTCTGACACCCTTCCTTCAGATACTCATAGACATTGATGAGGTTCCCTCTCAGTTGTCCCATCTCTAGACTGAACAGGCCCAGCTCCCCCAGCCTTTCCTCACAAATGAGGCACTCCTCTCAGCCCATCATCTTCATTGCTTCCACTGGCCCTGCTCCAGGAGCTCCGTGTGTCTCTTGTACTGAGGAGCCCAGAACTGGACACAGCACTCCAGATGTGCCTCACCAGGGCTCAGTAGAGGGTCAGGATCACCTCCCTCAACCTGCTGGCAATGCTCTTCCTAATGCACCCCAGAATCCCATTGGCCTTCTTGGCCCCCAGGACACGCTGCTGGCTCATGGACAGCTTGTTGTCCAACAGGATCCCTAGGTCCTTCTGTGCAGAGCTACTATGTCTTGGAGGTGAACACTGTCATTTCCTTGCTGATAACCAGAAGGTATCTATGGATGTTAGAGTAAATAGTAATTAATTGACCATGTAAAACCACAGATGACTGAAGAAGCTGACTCATATCCCACCTTTTTGTTTAAACTTGCTGTAAATTCTTCACATTTTTGATTGGTAAGAACAAAGATAAACTGCTTTAAATGTAACCACAACCTGTAAACATTACATGCAATGTCTGAAGCATGGGTTGGATTTTCTTTTGGGTGAGTGGGTGCAGCTTCAGCTGGGGCTGAGAGGTTGGATCAGCAGTTTCCAAGCCATGAGCATTTCCTCCCTGAAAAAGAAAAAAACGCGAGGGTTTTTGCAGAATGAAGAGGAGCAAAACAGCTGTCTTAAGGCCAAAGGTGTGTACTGACAAACTGGAAGAAATGGAGATGCAAGGGGGAATTTTGCTGGAAGAATATTTCAGTTCTCAAAGAACATAGGAGAAATGAAGCAAAAGACGTTTTTTATTGTGGTCTCCAACCCAAAATGCAGATAATTAAAGGTTTTGAAAATACCCTCCTAAACACATGAATGAAAGATAATAAACACATGGGAGTGAGAAAGCTCCTCCCCTCTTGAGCAAATTTTGCATTTGTACAGAGCTACACCGGAACCACAGGAGACTGAACACTACTCCCCAGACATTTCAGACACCAAAAGCTGCTGAATGTTGATACTTCTATCTTTTGTCAGACTGCTCATTGCATCCACCCCATCCAGATCCTCAGGCAACTTAGGCTGCAGAGTGTGAGGTCAGCCTGGGTGCTAGGGCACTCCTCTGCTCCAAGGGAAGTCACAGCACAGTTTCTTTCTCTTCATCACATTACAGCCTGCCAAAGCCATTAGCTTACCTGAGAAACTACAGTAAGTTCAGAAAAGGGACTTTTCAAAACTAGGCCTGCCTTCTCCAGTTGTTCACAGGGAACAGCACTTGCATTTGATTACTTTGCTGATCCTTAACTATTTTGATTTTATTACAACAACTTTTGCTAGTTAATTATTCCCTCCAAACTAGTTCAACTTATCCTCTCCCTCTCAGCACTTTACTCAGGATAGCTCTCTCATTACTTACTCATTTTTGCCAGAACACTGGGATCTGTATCAACGTGACTTATTTTCTTGAGGTGTCCCTGACCATCAGACACTTCATCAGTTTCTTTAATATCTTTTGCATCCTGTTGCTGTAGACAAGTCATGCACCTGCTGGACCATCTGCCGTTGCAGACTGCAATTCAACCCACGCACACAAGAGATTTCTTTATCCATTACTTTGCACTTTGTTAAATGGTAACTGTCTGTACAGCGAGGCTCTAGTAAGGTTTTTCAGAAGGCGCTTGAAAAACACAGGGTAAAACTGATTTTTTCCTGCCATTAACTTGAGAGAACTCCAGTTGTGCCTCCAGAAGTTGAAAGGAGCACATGGGGAAGCCTGCAAGGCAGCGTGGCACTCTGAGTGCTGCTCATCCTGCAGCCAGGGAAAGGGAGCACAGTGGCACTAGACAGCCTAGAGTTTCAGGACTCTTGCACAGAATGCAGAAGTGCTTTTATTCCTTTCCTGCCAATTTTCTTTTGTTCCCTGCCTTTGTCTCATGTTCTGTTTTTTGTTCATATTTCTGGAATGGCACAAAAAAGCTGTGCTGTAATCACCTGCTATTTGCATGAATTTTTGGGTTGCCGTTTATTTTTTTCTCTCCTTCTCTTTGTCCCTCGCAAGTCAGCCTACTGAGAAGTTGTTTTGGAGGTTTCTCAGGCAATTCAGATAAAAACCCAGCTTTCCATCAAGCTCCCAAACCCTTGAATTTGCAATACGCAATATTTTCTTTTCCAATTTCCTTGCAGTATGGGATGAGAGTAGAATGACTCTGATTTGTTTTGTTGCTTGCCATGATCCTGCAACACTGAGAACTAAACAGCTGAGTTTGGTGTTTGACAGTCAATTGTCTTTAAGTTCTTTACCCTGTGTTCAGTCTCTGTGATGTGACAATAATTTCATTTTTAGATACATGTTACTTTGCTGCCTGATAACAATATATTGCCAATTTTGGCAGTGGGAGAATAGCAGTATCTTGACAATATTGAAAGAGAAGTCTTCTGTTATTTTTTGTAGCTTGAGGGAAGAAAACTGCAGCTATTGTTTTGGTAAATCTTAATCTCCTGCATTGGAAGTGTGCATTCCCCAGGGATAATTTTCTTGGATGACTTACTTGCTCAGTCTCTCAAGGTCCTTTGGAGTTGGTTGTTTTGGTCAGTGTCCCTGGGCAACTGATCCATTGTGAAGAAACTTGACCAAAACATCTTCCCTTAGTTTTCTTTGTTCAATATATTGCTATCACTAGTGCTGTCCTACATCTGCTCTGTGGGAACACATCAGTTACTGGAACAACCCAGAATATTTCATGGCAATAGCTTCCACTGACAGATTTTTATCAAATCATCAGGATTTGGTCACTTGTATTCTCTTTGCTTTTGCTATAGAGTCTCTTTCTCTGGAGATACCACAAAATTGAAGTGGCAAACTTAATGAATGCTAATAGGAGGCTGACCACCATTTACCTGCAGAATGAAACCTTACAGAAGACAGGAGAGGTAATACCCCTTGACAGAGAATAGAGGTCAGTATGGAGTGGAAACAGTGGCTGTTTTCTGTCCTATTACTAAGTTCAGACCTTGGGTTTGGTTATAAATGTTACCTTCCCATCTCCAGATATAAACTTGGAGAATTTGGTTACTAGTACCATAGCTGAGGTGGTGACTCCAGATTACCAAATTCTCTGTGGCAGCTGTGGTGAGTAGTTCAGGAGCAAACTACAGAATTAAATGGGTTTGCATAATGAGCCCACATGGAGCTACACATAGCGAGCAAATTAACAAATACCACTTTCATATGCTCCCCTATTACCAACATATTTGCAATCTTTCTGTGGGTTAATCATGAACAGGCAAAGGTCTGAGCTTGTGGAATAGCACATTCATTGTCAATTGTAACTCATGAGTAAACTTGCAGGAGGAATTGCCATTAAAATACTTTCTTTCTCTGCTTGGTGAGGTGCTCCCACAATTTTCAGTGCTTTACTAGCAAGCTGTATGGAACCAGTACATTTAGGGTAATAGGATTCCTGTCTTGGCTTGGTTTTGAATGTTTTATGAGTCAATTAAAACCACTTGAAAGAATTTAGTGACAGAGGCACCACACATTTTATTCCCTGACAACTATGTTCTGCATTGTTTTCATAGGGGTAGGATTAATGAAGGTTTTTAAAAAACTTTGCCCCAAAAGGAAATACCCAGATTCCAATTATTTGTGGTTTTAAGCACTGAAACTTGGCAGTAAAGTGTGTAGAAATTTTTCAATTATCCAAAATAACCCTAAATATACATGTATTTAGGTCTTCAAGCATGCTAAAGTATTGTGTTTACTGGGATTTGTGTGGCCCCACAGCATCATCTGAGTTTTATTTTGTTTGTGTGTGTGTGTCTATGACCTGAGGATCTGGAAAGAGTTCTGTCTAAAGAATATTTCAGTAAAGTTTTATCCACAGAGGAAATCACACCAGTCTGATTACATCAGAACACTTAAACTGCTGAGGCTCTCCTGCCTGACTCCATATTCAGACTTTCTTTAGAAAGGGAAGAATTAGTCAGCAAACAGAAAACTATTTGTTAGCTATATATTTTAAACTAGGGATCAACTGGAAGTAGCCATCATGTGTTAGGGACAAATTTTCCGGCATGAAAATGACTATTTCCATGGACTTCAGAGGAGCCATACAAATTTTGAAAACCCAGGGATCTGACCTCTGAATTTTTCTTCAACTTTCACATTATATTCACTACCTTCCTTACCACATCTTTTGCCAAACAAAGTTATATTTAGCCTTTTGTCTGATATTTCATGCTGAATTCAATTTTCCCACCACCACTATTCAAATCATATTACTTTAATTCATGATTTTGCAAAGCCATTAAAAAAAAAACAAACCAAAACTTTTTAAAATATAGTTTTAACTCCCCCTTGGCAGACTTTTATTAGGTGTATATCCTGGTAATTTCTGATGCCCCAAAATTAGGAACTAGGAGACAGTGACAATGAGAGTCTAGTCACCCTAACTGTGACAGAAGGGTAAGGCAACAGGACTTCACACTATGTCTCTGCATTTGTGGAAGAACTGGAAAGTAATTAGTCTGGGAAGAAGTAACAAGTTCCTATATGAACTCTAAACCAGCACTCACAGATCACTAAAGTCACAACTTGCTTTTAAAAATATAATGAAGGCTCAGAGTGACCCGAAACCTTAGACACCTGTTTAATTGAATGCAAAGTTTAAGAATACTGAACTGGTCATATCGGGTCAAACGACAGTCCCATCCAGCTTAGTATCCATTTTCTAATACTGGCCAGGAGCAGGCTCCTAAAGGAGATTACAAGAACTAGGCATGTAGAGAGCAATTTTCTGGATTTGTGCCCCCAGCTCCTGTATTTCAGCCAGATACCATGTTCTTACTGAGCCCCTATATATATATTTAGGGTACATTCCTCCCTCTGCCCACTCCTCTTGCCCTCATCTTCCCTGCCTGCTACGGTTGGCAGGGTTCAAAACAGACAAATACACACTTTTTGCTCTGGCCTGTCTGCAGGTAAACCCCACCTCCACCCTACCCTACCAGTGCACTGTGTTAAACACAATTTCAAAACATTATTTTTTGAGGCTTGAAATAACTGGATTTCCCTGGGCTTTAATTTACCACTTGACTAGTTTCCTATTTAACCTTTCACTTCAATCCTTATTTCACAGCATGAAATGATACCCCTGCACACCGTATTTCTCTTTTTGAGGCAAGCCTACCAAAATTATCTTTTGCTTGGATGTGATGGGAAATGCATGCAACTTTCTGAAACAACTCAGTGAAAACAACATATTGCTCATAGAAAATTCTCAGTAAAGGTTGCAGCTGAGAAACTTTGATAGGAGGAATGGCATATCAGACACACTTTACCCAAAGTTCTACTTATTTAGAAAGGAAAAGGCATGAAAACTTTCTGAAAGAACAATTTTTCCCAAACCCCATTTGTGAAAGGCACCTAAGTGTGTGTCTGGCTTTAAGCAAAGGAGTTGTTATAGAAATACTCATGTGCTTGATATAATGCCTGCTAAACCATGGATTTAACCAGGGACACTGCAATTAATCACACAAATTTTTGCAGCCTGAGCAAACAGTCAAGACTTTCTAGCTATCGATATATATTTCTTACATAGATAAGACACAGCAGGGAATCTTACCACTGGTTCAGGCTTTGATAAGAAACATCTTAATTTTCTTGCTGGATGAAAAACCTTAAAACAAAGCTGCAGTGACTGTACATCCTCCCTAACACTCTATTTATTCATTTTTGCTTGGGATTTAAATAAGAAGAGTTATGAGGAAAACAAAGCCCACACAGAGAGCTCTGTCCCAACGAGCAATATATTTTTGTTTACAGCTGCTCATCTAACTGATTTTCATGAGGAGCAAAAGCTCCAGTTGAATCAGGGCAGTTCTGAAGTAGCTCTGAACACGTGTGTGTGAGTAGGTATGTACATAGGGGAAGTCTCATCCTTCATTTTGTATAATAATGATGGAATGGGTCCAAACAATTTCTGCATTTAACTGCAGGACTTTTAGCTAAGCTCTCAGTGAAATCCATACAAAAATGTGTATCTGCATGTGTGGTCTATGGTGCTAGACTTGTTGGTATGTTTAAAAAAGAGAATATCCTCAGTCAGTCTAGTCACAGTTGTCCCACCACGTACTGGGACAGAGACAAAGAAAGAAAGCCTGGTAGTGATCTGAGAGCTTATGTGAAAGAAAGGGTGGTTTCAATTCCAGTTCCTGCTCTCCGAAGTATTCCACCAGTCCAGAATTTCTGGGAAAGCTGCCTAAGAGCCTGACTGTCTCCTGAGAGAGGAGAGGTGTGCACTTGCATCTCTTCAAGCAAATGAAGAAATTGAACTCAGGTTTCTTCTTCTTGGGGAGAGGACATTTTCCACCACTGGACTGTAAGCACAGGCAGGAGGGAGGCAGTCTCTTGTTATAATCCTTTTCAAATTGTATCTTCTCTTTCTCTGGTGTTTTTGTTTCACTTGGGGTCTGTGAAGGCACCTCCTTGCAGCATGGAGTTGAAAGCCTACAAGGCTTCAGTGAGAGATCCCGTTTTATTGTTAACACTTTGTTAGTTTCTTGCTTAGCAGACATGGCAGCTGTGATGCCCACCATCAGACACTGAACACTCCTCAGGTGATGAACATGAGGCCTGTGTGCCTGACTCGGGATATTGTGTTGATGACCAGATTATGATGAGTTTGGAGCTCCAAAGCTGAGAGCTGCTTGGTCTAAATACCCTCTAAGTCCTGTTCCCTTTCTGTAAGGAAAGAAGCTAGCAGCTTTGCCACACAGCCACAGGGGTGTTAGATAATGTCATGGAGAAGGCTGTAAACCCCTTGGATGGCAGTGTGGGCAGAACACGCTCCAGAGTGCTTGCGCTGCACTGATTGATTCCAAAAGGAAGTTGTTTTCTTCACAGAGCCTGTGGAGCAAAGGCAGCACAAAGTGGAGCCCTTGGAGACCCCTCAGACTAGCCAGCTGATTTCATCAGGGACACTGGGATAATAACACACCTCGGTAAATTGCACCCTGCCAGCAGCAAAAATTTTGCTCCCGCAATATGGCAGGGATGCAGGCTGGTGCCAGTGCTCACTCAGTCAGCTTACTGCAGGACAGGCCAGTGGCTGCAGCAGACAGGGCTTGCGGGAATGACAGAAGCCAGAACTCTATTGTGCTCATGGTGTTAAGACCACGCAACACATACCTGTGTGACATGATGGCCCAGAGATAGAAAGAGCATTACCAAACCCACTTGGCAGAGCACAGTTTGAGATTGCTGATCATGAGAGTGCAGGCTTGGAAGGGGCTGGGACCAACATCCGTTCTGAGATGTGTCACCACAGAGATAAGGGTGCTGATTGTTACGGGGTACAAACTGATTGTGGATTTGTGCACAGAGTGTGCCAGTCTAATTTGGAAGACCTGTTGGTCCCTCATGAGAGCACCAGGACAATGGGGATTATCATGCTTGGCCTCTAAACTCTTGCCCACGGAGACAAAAATCAGTCTGGGTTCAAAACAGCTATGGCATTTAATGTGAATTTGTTAAACCACATTAAATCTCTGTTTCAGCATTTTTAATCAAAGGTGCTTTTAATGTGATTAGACTTCTTTACCTTACCAAGTGAATTGATCTGAACCTAATTTCATATTTTTTTTAGTCTTGAATTAGAATATCCACACAGAAATTGAATGAGTTTTTATATACATTTAAAAAATTAATTTGGATTCACTTCCATGAGAGCAAAATGTCTGGACTGAACATGAGTCAGTGGAGTCACATCGATGAAGTGAGAGAGCTGTCAATCTTCAGAGCAGTCCTCACTGCCAGTGCTGGAGTAGTTTGGATTCAAACAGGGGCAGCCAAATTATTCCTGTTAATAGATTTTAGCATTCCATGCCTTTCTGCTTAGTTATTTTCAGAGGCCATATCCTGGGTTATAACTAATGATGTTTTTCAGGAGTGTAGTGGTCTGTAGAGACATTCAGCCCCCACCAAACAGCATCAATGTCTTGCACATTAATGGGTCCAGTACTGTGTGCGTGCACGTGCATGTGTATGTGTGTGTGTATCTATGTATATGTTCATATATATTTATAGTTGTGACTGGATGACCTAAAAAGTTCTGAAAAATTAAATGCTAAAGTACCCATTTATCTTGTTGTGAAAGTTTCCTGAAGTTTCACAAATTGAGTCTGTAAAAATTGTTGGCAAATTGGAGGCTATCAGGTCTTGTTTTATAGCAACATATATACAGATACATGTACAAACAACTCTGAATATGCCATTTCCTGAAAAGAGACGTGAATGGGACGTCATCACCTGTCACAATTGCGGCTGTTGCCAAAGATGTTGCCTTGACCTTTAAACCACTGTTAGGATATTTCTGTGTAATCAAGATTTGCATCTTCAAAATGTCAGTAGAACAAAAGGTACTGTTGTCCTGACTCAGCTGAGTTGATGTCAAAGACCTGGTGCTTAGCTGCTGACAAAATTTCAAGTCAAACTTAAGATAAGACTGTGTTTCATTCACAGTTATGTTTATAATACATAGTTCCCATTTATGCTGTTTAGGATGATGTTTCTTACTCTTTTCTTGCTACCGGTGGAAGGCAACAGGCAGTTTTGAAGTTTATGCAGATTGTCTTCCACTTGTCTTCATGGGTTTTAAGGAGCACAAAATGAAGAAAAAGAAAATGGCAGTCCCCAGTTTAAGGGAAGAAAGAGAACAGGGTTAAACCATGAACTTAATTATTAATTCAGGGACTGATTTTGTTAAATGAGTACATTTTCTGTACAGAAAAAAAAAATTCTTAAACTATTTTTTGCTCTCTTGGTAAGGCATTGGAATTTCAAAGTATTTGTAGTTGGGCCCCTTTTGTATGGCCAGTGTATTTGTAAAAATGAACTTAGAAGCAAAAGAAAACCAGATTGTTGAAATTATATTCAACTGTTTGTTACTCTGGAGCACTCTTTGTTTATTTTTGTTTACTCATCTGTCTCTTCTAGCTTGCATTACATTTTGCAGAGATAGCAAAGCTGGTTTGATTGAAAAATTAGAGTTAGCAGCAGTCTGTGTTCACTTCACATGATGTAAGTAATAATCAAGTTCATAAAGTGCAGAGGTCCAGAAGAGGCAGACTACCAACAGTGAGCCTGGGCATAGGCAGAGCTTAGTTTTTGAACTGAAGAAGCTGACATGGAAATAGCAAAGAGATGAATGAGTAAAAGCTCCATACATAGTCTCTACCTGTGTATTGGTGACAAGCAGGCAGCACTCCTTTTTACCCGCCCTGTGATGAACTGATCTGCATGAAAGTTTGACTGCTGTTCTGCAAGTAACTGTGCAGTTTTTATGAGATTGTGCACCATGTCTGAGCTACGGTTCCCACTCCACTGAAATTATGTAAATGGTCCCATCTCTCTAGTTCAAGAAGTCCAAAGTGGCCCTTGGCTGTAGGAACATAAAAAATATGTCAAGATCAGTAGATTAGACTGTGCTGTACACGGGGCATTTTCTGACCGAACTCTGACAAGCCAGCTCTTTACCACAGTTCTGCAAGTGTGGGGGTAAAGTGGCTGGGTTAACATGGTGTTAAATCAGCTGCTACCCACTCTGCTGAAGTATCTCACAGATGGCAACATCAGAGAAGGAGAGGCAGACTTCCGTGCTGTAAGCAATACCACCTTCTTTGGCATTGATGTGTACGGGAGTAAATCACACCCTTCAGCTGTGGATCTATGACACATTGTATAAAATGAATTATAATGTTTCTTCTCGGAATAATAGGCTTATTTCCGGAACAGATTTCTGGTATGTTTTTCTGAGAAATTTCCCACTTCTGACAGACAAGGTGCAGGAATTCATCTGGAGTTTCATTTTTAGGCTGTCATTGTGAATGTGTTCTTGGGCTGCTGGGGTCTTTCCACAGTATCTCACCCTCAAAAACAGGGTCTTTCGTGGGGGTGCACCCTGTGTCTTGCTCATGATGCCTCAGTGCTGATAACTCCCTGGAATGACGGTTTAATACTGAACACAGCCTGAAGATAACGTTTGAGTAGTTAGATTGTGCAGAGGACAGAAGACCAGGTTATATCGAGATTATTTAAAAGTACACTTTGTTAGCCAACAGAATCCCTTACGTTTTGCTGAAGTAGGCTCCCTCCTTGCTAAGTAGTGACCCCTTAAGGTAAAACCGAGCTACTGCCGCCAGCACTATCGCCTCATCTCCAGCTGTTCTTCCGTGAGGCTTGCTTTTTCTCCCCGCCCTGCCTGGGGCTTAGCCCCTCAACTTCTGTTCAGCACATTTGAGAAAGGATGTCGTAACGCTGTCTGTCAAGAAACGCAAAATGTGGCTCAAATGCATCTGTAACTTTTAGTGTCAAGAACTGTATCCATGTCTTCTCCCCTTCCTCCCCTTCCCATGTTGATTTTTCACTAAAGTTGTATCACCAGGCCACTTAGGAAGTATGGGGGTCTTTTTGCCTTGATGTTTTGCAGATGATGTTGTTCGCTGTTCTTTTACCATACAGACAGGCCGTAGACCAACAATGGTTTTTTTTCTGTTTGTTTCAAAGTCCAAGTGCTGAAAAACCAAAATGCTGGTTTGCCACTACTTCTTCAAAAGCTGCTTGCTCCAGGAGAGTATGTTGAAAAAACTGAGCCCAAAAATTTCAGCCAAGAAGATGAGGAACTCAGTATATGTCGAGTTTTCACTGTTTTATCTTTTTTAGGCCTGATTTGGTAAGATTTTTTTTTAATGTCTTCAGTCCAAGAATGCTGAAAAACAATTTTAAAGCTTCTTTTGTGCACGATGGTCATTTTTTGATGTCTAAAGGACATGAGTCTCCCCAAGAGAAGGAGAAATCACTAAAAACTGTTAAGTAGCAAACCTAGTTTTAGATTCTGATTCCATCTGCTTTTCCACATTGCATGACTTTTCCAGGAAAAAACCTTCCATTGTGAGACTTTAAGTAGTTTGTATAGATCTTTCCTGTAAGTTCTGAGCATTGTGTTTTCCACTCAATGGTGTAAGTGCGAGTCCTACAGGTAACAGTTATCTCTACCAGCAGAGACTATGGCTCTGGTTAGCTGAGCAATTATGTACAGATTCCTGAAGTTTTCCGGCTGATGGTGGAGTTCAGTTTGGTGCATTTACACTGCTACCGGTTACTTCACAGCTGTCTTGGGTATGGCCGTATTGGGCGCAGTTTCGTTTGTGGTCTGCAGTTGGTTGTGAGAACTGGTGGTTCTGGGACCAGCCCCATGAGGACATACCAAAGTAGAAACGGACCCACAGTGAGAACAGTGTGGGACAGGACGCCCTTGCAAGTCACCAGGTGCGGGAGGGCACGCTAGCCTTGCAAACCCTCCGTCCCCTGAGCATCCCCCGCCGCCGCGGGGGAGGCGGCACTGCCGGTAACCTCGCAGGTTAAGCGGAAGCCTCAGCTGAAGCAGGTGCCTAAGTGGCGGCATGTCAGCACCCTGATGAATACCGCACCGGCCCCTCGCTTTCTCCGACCCCGCGCCGGGGCCACCCTGGCCGCCCGGAGAGGCCCCAGCCTCGCCCCCTGCCGCGCCCGCGGGCTGCCCGCCCGCAGAGCTACCGCGTCCGCAGCGCGCCCCAGGCAGTGNGGCCGGGGCCGGGGCCGGGGCCGCCCCGCACCCTGGGGCCGTGGAGGCTCCTCCCGAGAGCAAGAGAGGGGTGCCCGGGGCGGGCGTTGGTAAGGCGTGTGCCGAGGGGGTGTGTTTTTGGGCTGGAGTTTAGTAGTAGTAGTAGTAAAGAAAGGAAAGCGGGGGAAAAAAAAAAAAAAAGGGGGGGGA
>VZTI01003752.1:319597-338185 GCA_013397865.1 Struthidea cinerea
TTTTTAAGGTCAAAAAGATTCCTTTCCTTTTGTGAAAACATGTTTTCTGGAAAGCACTGTGCATATGTCTGCTGCAGGGGAAATAATAGAAAGAGAAAGGGTCTTTTTAGGTAGCAGGCACATTGCTGTCCCACTGGAACTATGCAGCCAGCCCTATGGCAGAAGCTGCTTCCACAGGGTGAATATGGGGATGAAGGGCATTGGAGAAGATGTCAGTTGTGCCATTGTGCCAGACCTGCAGGGTCTGGCAGGACTGGCCGGATTTGAGAGACCCTCAGAGAAAAGGTCTTACTAGAAAGGTTTTCCACCAGGCTGCTTCCAAGGACAGCATGTACCTTTGCAAGAACGAAAGAGAAACCTCCCATGCAGAGCTTCCCCACTCCAATGGGAACAATACGACCTGTAAAAACTGGTGTCCCAGGGCAGCCAGTGCCTCCCTCTTGTTTTCTGCCCTCTGCTGTGCTTCTGCAATGATCCACGCCAGCTTTAGAGCAGTGTCCTGATCATCTCAAGAGAAGTTACATTAGGACAAGTTAGCTGAGCCTTTGAAAAACAAACCTTAAAACATAGTAACTGCTAGTTGACCCTGTTCTTGGAAAGAGTGGACTGGAAATGCAAAAGTACAAACTGCCCTGTAAAGAGTGTGTTCTCTGTCAGGCTCTAGAGGATGAATGCAGCTGCTAGTGCACTTGTGGTGTTAGTTAAAAGGCAGTGCTTTTAAAAGTCAAGGCAGTTGTGCAGAGGAAGAACTTGCCTAGGCATGTGGAGGATTTCTGTCCCTCATAGCATCTGAGATGAGGATTGGCATAATTTTTGAAAGATGGGCTATCGTTCAGCCAAAAGCTATGGGATGAATGCAGAAATTACTGGGTGAGGGGTTTTTTCTGTTACAAGCTTCTAGTCTGGCAGACATTCTGAGTTATTGCCAGATTTAGTGTTGTAAATTCCAGCAGTCCTACCCAAATCTTTTTTATCTTGGTACATTTTGATTTAAATGCAACTTTTACTTAAGCATGTTGCTCATGGCATGTGAGAAGGTACTGCAAATGTATAAAAGGCTAAGTGTAAATGCTGGATGATAAGATGAACTGTGGAAAAAAAGAAACTGATTATCGACCAGACTGAAACTGATGTTAAGCACAGGTTTTCCTGGCTTTGTGAAGTGCAATTTCTGCAAGGTCAGAAATTGGAAAACTATTTCAGAGCAATAATAACAATCTGAAGCAAGAGCAGGGAGGATTTTGAAAAAAGGTCAGAGAGAGGGCTTTAAAATAGATAACTGTCCCATTAACTCAGGTCCATTCTTAGGTTATTTGGCATTGATATGCTTTGGTTATTTTTCCCATGTGTGAGTGAGGATGTCTCTCATCCCACTCTGTCCTCACACTTGCAATGAAGACCACCTCACCTTGGTGAGGAGCCTCTTTGCAGGGACCATCCTACCATCATCCCTCATCCTAGCTGCAAGGTCCCCCTGTAGGCTCATGTTAGTTCCATAAATGCCAGAACCTGTTGATCTCAGCAGACATTGTTCTTGCTTCCATCCCCAAATTTGCCATCTTCCTCATCCCTCCTCCAGCTCCCACCTGACTCTTAGAAGCTGATAACAATAATCAGGCCAGTTTCCAGGCCTGGAACAATCAAGTTTCCAGGCAGATTGCACGAGGGGAACTGATTCTTTGGCGGCAGTGTGAGTTGTACCTAACAGCAGGATGAAGGCAGAGCTTGTTGTTAAGGGGATGTCATCTTCATTGCTGTCCACAAAAAAAGAGCAAGGGAGGGGATATAATTTCTAAGAGCCGTTGAGAGAGACGTAGCTTCATTTAGGCAATTTGTTTTAAAGGTATGGAATTAATTGCTGCCAGTGGCATTGCTTCCACTTGAGAGGAGGTGCAAAGACAGATTCCCAGAACACCAAAGGTGGCTGAGGATTGCTTAGTCCTGGGGTGGATTTTTAAATGCTTCTCATGGTTCACTCTAGGCTTCCATGATTTTTCCTCAAGTTGACTTTGAATGCCAGTGCCATTAAAGCTGAAGTAAGCTGCTAGGTCTATATAGCTCCTGTTCTGTCCAGGGTCTCTAGTTTGAGTTCTTAGTGTCTGTTTCCCTTTTGATTCCCGAAAGGTCAGACTTGTCTCCAGTGACAAGTTGTGCCAAGTGATTGCCACCACGGTGAGCTTGCCTGAAGGTACCTCCATGGCACTGACAAGAGGGAAACAGCATGAAAATGAGATGAAATGGCAGGAGGACATGTAATGGGTAGGAGAGATGGTGTCCACTGCTCTGCCTGATGTTGCCTCTCAAATGCACAGGTGAATTTGCTACAGATGGTATCCTGTTGTTGACTTGATCATCATGGCTTTTTTTCCCCCTTAAATCAGTGATGAAAGGTTTTCTTCCTCTGGGCATTTGGGTCAAAATCACCAGCAGCAAGTTTTATCCAATCCCTCTTACCCCTTACAGGCAGTCCTGGGAGCACCGTGTCTGTGTATCACTCTGTGGTGTCCACAGCTAAGCCCTGAAAGCAAAATGATCTTCCAGCTTACTTACATACACGTTGACCTTTAAGGAATGCATTGAAACTCCTTTAACATCGTTGGGAGTATTTGCAGACTTAAGCTTGAGCACTTTCTTAAGCACTCTGGTTAGTGGAACTAGCTGGTGTGCCTAGGTCTGGGTTTCCCCTTCTCTTGCCCTACACAGATAACCATATATTTTAAACTCTAAGCAGGCCATCCTAGGTGTCCTTCAGCAAGTCCAAAAGGGGCCAGGTAAAAATGCAGTTAAACACACTGCAAATTATTTAAACTGAAAATAACAAAAGGACTTCTTTCCTGCAAAAACTGTTTTTGGAAGAAATTGATATAATGCATTGTATCATGTCTGCTGGTCTAGAGATAAAAGGCAGAGAAAGAGAATTGAATTGACTGTCTAATATTTGCTGTCGAGGTTAGTGGTTAACTCATCTGATGTGTGAAATCGGGTACCTGTACATTTGGAATTGTTTTGGCATCTTTTTCATCTTACCCTCTTTATAACGGCCAAGTGATAGCTTTTACTCTTTCTATTCTAAACTACTTAGCTTTCACAAAGAGAAGGCAAACTCTTCATTTTTTTTTTTTCCCCCAGAGTCATGCTAGAGCAGTATCAGTGTAAACATGTATGTGAACTTGTGAACACACGTGCCCTCCAGCCCATCACAACTGCAGCAAGAGAGGAGTTAATTTGGAGCGTTCAAGACCTCCTGTAGTTATAGTACATCACAGAACTTATCCCCTGGGGAAGTGTCAAGAAAAGAAAAGGCTTCCTTTCTAAGCCATTTTTAACTTACAGTTCTGTAAAAATTATGGAGCTCCTGGAGAGACCTCCTTGGGGAGTGGTCCTGTGAAATATGCCAACAGCTGGATGGCACAAATTTGGAAAACACTGCTGTCTTTAAAGAATAGAACTGAAAGCCACTGTGAGAAAGCAGTGTACTTTCCCAGTAACCCTTTTAATTCTGTATTAATGTTATAGAGAGGAACAAATGCATCTTTTTTTGATAATGTGGGGAAACAAGCTTTTCATGGAAAAGCAGAAATCTTACCATGCCTCAGCAGGGAAGTGTAGAAATGTCCAAAAGAGTGAGTTCACTTTGATTTTTTGGTTTTAGGGTTTTTTTTTAAGCTGCAGTTGGTTAACAACTCCCTTAACAGATTAAAGAAATACCAAGCAGCCTCAGAATTGCCTTGTTTCATGGCACATCTCATGATGCTTCTCACTATCGGTTTTGTGGCAAAACACAGTTCATTTCAGATCAGTGCCAAAGACTCCAGGCACAAATAAGAGCTGTAAATCACTTTGAAGTTGAGGGATAAGGAACAACTTGAGGTAGTTAGAACTGAACTTAGTTTGTGAGGCTATTTCCATGCGGAAAACCATGGTGACTGCTGGCTATAAACCAGGGAGTAGATAAGATAAAAAGCCTAAGACAAGACTACCCTCACAGTGTTTGCAAATCTCCTGACCATCAACAGGGTGCATGTCTGTCCAGTAAGACTGCTCGAGGGTTGTCCTCGCTGTTCCAGTGGAAAGTCCCACCTCACCAGACCCAGATCCTGCCCAGGAGCCTGTCAAGGTTTCCGTCCACCTCCAAGCCCCACCAGAGGAGCAAGAGGCAGCTTTTGAATCTGCCTCACACCACAGAGGCTCCCAAGCATCTCACCTGGCCCAGTGGTACCTGCTTCCAGTGCAGCTTGCTGACCTGTAGGGCTTTACTATGTCCAAGGGCATCACAGCCAATGATTTCTGGTTACTTTTTTTTTTTCTCCTGTCACCCATAATCAGCTGTAGCTGAATATGGGATACTAGGCTAGTCTAGCTTTTGTCTGATCAGAATGGTAATTTTTATGTGTGCCAAAATACGCTTGAGGATGAAGTGGAGAGTGGGCATGTGGGCCTGCTTGACGTGGGAAATTATTGGGTGTGGAAGGTTTTTCAAACAAGAGGGGAGGATATGCACTTGACCAGGAATTCATCTATCAGCTTTTCAGGGCACCTTCCTTAAGCAGTTGTCTATTTCTCATGTTCTCAGTGCTCTGCTTCTGTCCTGTGTCTGATATATCTCTTTCCCCAGAACCACCATCCGCATTTCTAACTCAGTTCTTGCCTGGAGCATGCTGTATATAATGTTTCTAGGTAGGAATGTGGGGGTGGAAAGACCACATGAGGTCATAAAGTTTTTGTGGAGTTGCAATTTGATCCAAAAAGTGAATTACCAGGTGCTTCTTCAGAGAGGGATTGGGGGGTTATATTTAAATACGTCATTTAGTAAGGCCTTTTATTCCAGAAGATAATCAATTCCATTTATTCTCTAAATGTGCATTTGTTTTACCATAGCATAATTCTAGGAT
This sequence comes from Struthidea cinerea, assembly GCA_013397865.1. Classification (NCBI taxonomy): domain Eukaryota; kingdom Metazoa; phylum Chordata; class Aves; order Passeriformes; family Corcoracidae; genus Struthidea; species Struthidea cinerea. The sequence goes on from VZTI01003752.1 coordinate 324,490, forward strand.
GATGTTTAAATTGATCAGTAGATTGAACTTAACAAAATAAGAAATAAAAAAATAATAAGACAATGCTACATACCACTTTTCCTAAGAAATAGGATTTTACCAGACTACTGAGTAATAAAACTTTAAAAAGGCAATACAATTCAGATATTTGTTTTCATAAATTTACCTCTACTTTGCAGAGAAGTGGGGGGGAGGGGGTACTACTCCAGTAATCAGCATGTGAACTCTCATCAGCATGTGAATCCACCCAGGGCCAGGGTGGATATAGCATCCGTCAGTAGGCTTTAATCAAGATGGGGTGGCAGACAAGCTTTGTAGCACTCCGGAGATGTATGTTCTGGCTGGAATGGTTGTTACCTCTCAGGGAGGCTTCTTGTAACAGAAGGTTCCTGTGGAAGGGCGTTACACCCCCCTGAAAGGTGTAAGCAGGGGTGCGACTGGTCGTGACTTGGCCAGGAGGCTGCTGGGTCTGCTCCTCAGCAGCCGGAGCTGCTGGAACACAGGTTATATTTTATTTCTGCTGTGTTTCTGAACGGAACTACTGAGCGCTGCTCCTCTACCCACTTGTTCAGGCGTTCAGCAGGGAGAATCAAATGGAGGCAAAGCCAGCACTCCGTATGCATGCTTGGAAGGCAAGCGTCTGTGGTCAGTGATCTGCTTGTGCAGGGACACCTGGAAAGCTCATCCAAATGAGCTTTTAAAGTGCATGCATTAAGTCATATTGGATCACCACTTGGGTTTTTTTGTTATTTTTAGCTCTAAAACAGAGAGAATTAAGATCACCTGATTTCTGAAGGTGTGTCGCCACCAGAGTGTAACTGAGGTACTTTAGATTCACACTTTGCATTAGTTCAGCAAATATTTTGCAGTCTGTCCTTGCACCAACAGCCCTGAAATGCCTTTCCCTTGCTGATGAGGCCAGGATAAGTTTCTAGCCCCAGCCAGGGGAAACCAGAGGCTCAGCCTGCAGTGCTTCTGTGGTATTACATATGAGATGTTACCCAAAGGCAGGGAGAAGTCAGCTTGGGACCATGTTCAAGGGGACGGGAGAAGTGTTGGAAAAGCGGGGACAGGATTTGTGGGGCTGGACATCAAGCACTGGGAAATGAGTGAATAGAGAGGTCCTTGCTGGAAAGCTAAAAAAGGTAGGAGGAGAGTGAGAGCAGAGAACTTGGGGAGCGAGACATGTCTGGGAGATTAGGCTGCAAGAAGAGTAGGGGAGGAACAGGGTCATTTTTGGCTTAGTGGGAGACTGGAAGTTGGGAAAGGGGGGACGCTGAGATGTGACCGACCCTCAACAAGGGTGGGATGAGTGGAACAGAGAAGGAGGGTGGCTTTGCGGGGGGAGGAAAAAAGGCTGTCGATACAGATGGTGTTGGGCAGCCCTACTTCCCCTGGGGTCAGCAAGCAAAGTGACTTCACTGACCACCCTCATCATCTTTTCCTCGCCTGCTTAGCCACGCTGTTGCCATGCAGTGACCATGGCAACCCCAGTTTTTGACTGGCTGTTCTAGGATGGTAGCTGTAATGACAGCAGTAGTGAGTATTGACAGAGGGGAGGGGAAGGCAAGCAGCTGTGGAGCAGGGGAAGTTGCCTGAGTACAGTAATCGTCTTTGGCAGGTCAAGGGTGAACCGTGGCCTGCGGGAGTTGTACAATGCCCAAGGCTAACAAAGTGGTGTTATAATAAACCCCAGATGTTTCCGCTATTTACAATGTATATGTTATGTTTAAACCTGAAAATGCATCCTAGGATCTGGTGGGTAGGGAAACAGTTATTAGCTGCTTGGAAATGACTTGCTGGTAATGTATCTGTTCCCCCCTGATATTAGCTGTTGCCTGTTTAAAATATAAATCTTCTAAGCAGAGACCCTCGTGAGCAGCCTCTTTGCCAAACCAGTGGTTCCATTCGGCTTCATGAGAAACATCTCCGTTCCCCCTGACGGGTTTCTGGGAGGCTGCAGCCTGGGCAGGGCGGCAGCGCTGGGAGCCGCGCTCCCAGCCGGCGTGCGTTGGTGTGGGAGAGGCACCGCTGTCAGGCAGGGGAGCACGGCCAGCCACAGGTGCGCAGAGAGCGCTGTTTAATTTCCCCAGGCTAATTATTGTAGAGCTGGGAGCCAGAACCCTTGCGGTATGTCATGGGCCACAGCAGAACTTTGAGTAAGCATTTAAGAGAGGGATAGGATTTAGTTGATCAGGATTTTGTGCCAAAACAATGGCTTGTCTATAAGAGTAAATTAGTCAGCTAAACCGTGAATTTGTGGCCAAATGGTTGCTTTGCACAGACCCCCCAGGTGATGGAGGGTCCTACAGATGGTCCAGGCAAGGCATTCAAAATGTTAACATTTAAAGTGAATGAGTTCAACTGTGGGAAGGCCTGGAGTGGAGGCTCCTGTTCAGAGATTAACTGTTATGAGTGAATTACACCGAAGCCACACAAATTTGGAAGGCATTTTCACTTCAGCGTTTTACTGGATTTAAGTAACTCAAGAAAAATGCACACCTTCAGTAAATCCTTATTAATTCCTCACTTATGTACCCTGCCTGCCCTTGCTTCTCTGTCCCCCAGTCTGCACTGTGCCACAGTTGTGCATCGTGTGAATACTTGGGGTACAAAAGGACTTGTCTGGACCCCTCACCCCGCAGGGTGTACTGAGACTAGCCCTTTGTGTCAGGAGTGGGAGAGGAGCACTTTAAGATTTGTTGTGCAAAAATATTGCTGAAGATCAGGTAACAGTTTGCAAGGAGAATGGCCAGAAATTGAGTCCTCACCCAGATGCACCAGTGTTGTGCTGAGAACCCTTTTGCCCAGGATACCTGGGATATGTGGGAGAGTTGAGTAGTCACATTACACAGCATTTGTCATGTCTTGATATGGGTTTTGGGTCTGCATAGAAATGAACCTTGGGGCTTGGGGAGAAAACTATGCTGATTTTGAGGTTTTGTTGCATTTTCTTTCTTATTTCTGTTCCTACTCCAAACAGTCCCTGTGCAGCTATTCCATCACAAGTCTACTGTGACTTCTATTAAGGGTGATGTCTTTTCTTCCTGAGCTTTACTGTCCTCCCACATCCCACATGCCTGCCTTAGACTGATTTTCTTGAATTTTAGCCCTGATGGACAACTCCCTGCCTAGCCATCCAGTTTTACAGTATTTCACATCACACCTCATAAGACGGGATCCAGTACAAGCGTTCTGCTAGGCAGAGTGCCTGCACGATGTGAAGGACTCTGTACCTTTCTCTGATTCGCTTGGACTCGGTATTGTGAAGGAAGGACCATTCATGTCAGTGGTTTCTAACATGCTACTCCAGTTTAAAACGCAGTTAAGCCACGCCAGTCAATATTAATTCAATGCCTGAGGTGGCTGAGTGTAAAATGACCAGAGTTCTGTAAATTCACGTCCCATCCTACTAACTCCCTTCCCCACATGGAAAGTTAAATGTGTAGAAATGTCATCTGCCTGAGATCTTTTTTGAATGCTAGACTCATCTGTTTTGCTGATTGCAAAAAGGTTTTTTTGGTGTTTTTCATCTAATTCAATGTGATGACCAAGTGATAGTGAAATTACTGAACAAGAGTTAAAACAGGGGGAAAAAAGTATTTTTATCTTTCAATCTGTGCCTAAAACTGAGGTGATTTCCTTTTTTCAGGACATGATGACCATTTTTCAAATGTGACTCATAAAGTCACTCCTAGTACTTACTCGTTTAGTGATTCTGTTGAATGTGAATTCAAAACATGTTTTAATAAAATTTCTGCTTTTCTCCTCTCTCAGGGGTCTGGTAGATTCAGCTAATGCCAAGTCCTTGTCTTTTTCTGTACCTCTGCAGAATAATCAATAAGATAACTAATACAGCAGATAACACATTATTTTCCAGCCTAAAATTGAAAATGTAAGAATTTATAGTGTTCTTACAGAATATCCTCAGAGCTTGAAAAACTGAGTTATCAAATTGAAAATAAGGGTGTCATAATAAGAGTTAGAAGCCAGTGACAATCATTCTCCCTTTTTTTTATTTTTTCTTTCTGGAGAAAGAATGGGGTATAAGAAAAGAAAAAGATGGTTAAAACCTGTTGTTTAAGTTCAGTGCCTTTCCCTGATTACTTAAATTATGTTTAGATTGGGGAAACAAGCCATGGGGATAAACAGCTGTCAAACACATCTCAGTATTACCAAAACTAATGCCGTCTCATGAGCACTGATAAATACTGAGGAATTAAATTAAAAACTTTTCTTTTTTTTCTTTTCTTTTTTTTTAATCTACTGAGAAAGGTTAGGATGAAAGTACTGTGAGAAAGAAGGTACCTGGCCCTGGAGCTATTTGCCTTTCTTCATATGGAAACCTTGGCTTCCGTGACTACCTTCCATGGTTGGTGTGTATTCAGTAAACCCTGGAGAGGTCTGCAGAGGTTGCAGTTGGAGGTGCCATGCACTTCCAGCAGAGACGATCACTTTGTTGGTGATTTGCTAGATTTAGACCCCCCTCTCTTCACTCTCAACTCATGCTAGAGTTGTTGATGAGAATCCCTGAACACACAGTGTGTGCTCACTTCCTGTTCCTCCATCGCAAAGAGCTTGATTGTTCCGTAGGCTTCAGGAAAACACTAATCTGATACTGCTTTTCCTTAATCCTTGATCTGTTCGTTTACTACTGGAAATTCATGAAGCTCGTGGAATAAGCAGTATGAAAAAAGATCAGACCTGGAAATAATGTCTTGCAAAGTTCAAAGAATGCCTTAAATTCTTTCCAGAAGCAGTGATTAAAATGGAAAAACATGGTAGACTTTCAGTGTAATTATACAGTTGGGGTTTTTTATTATATGTTTTTCAGCCGTGTTGGGTTTTATGACATCTCTCAGTAGCCAGAGACAGATTCAGAATGAGTTAATACTCTGAAAGCAGAATGCTTATCATCTACAGAGCATTTTGCTCTATTAATTGTTTCCATTTCTCTTAGCAATGATGGTGTCCTGCTTGGTTACTTCCTACATAGAATTCCCTTTGCAGCCAGAAGGGGGACTCAGGATATTAAATTTCAGCAGATGCGGTGAACTCATCCTTTATGTTCTTTTTTTTCTGGACATTGTTTTCTGATATTATTGTGATCCTTCTTCCATCAATCTTTTATGGCTTTCGTTGTCATAGCTTTCATTATTATGTACTTAACGATGTGGGACAAATTTTGCAGAAGGAAATACTGAAATGGACACTTGGACATGTCTGGAACCAGGTTCCAGTCCATCAGGAAGTGGTTTGGTGTAGCTCTTCTTTGTCTGTTTATCACAGGGGTTCTCAGCCCCTGTGTTGCCGTGTTTCCCCAGAGGTATACCTTCCCTCCAGTGTGCAGGCAGGATCTCAGACTGCAATTAATAAGGGAATATTCTAGCTGTTGCGATACCCAAACATAGGAGTGTGTGAGACCCAAGAGAGAGTCCTGGTCTGCTCAATGGACTTCAGACCATCATACAGCCCATAACAAAAGAGAATAAATGAGCATTTCTAAGCAGAGCTATGCTTATTGCTTCATGTGCCATGGAACAATCTGTGAGAGAATAGCCAGAAGTGAGAAAAAAAAAAACAAAAACAAAAAACAAAAAAAAACAAAAACAACAACAGCAACAACAACAACAAAACTGTAGAAAAGACAAAGTGTGTGAACACATTATTTTAGGTAAACAGCAGACTCAGCTTTTGCACAGTACCAAGGAGTGACTCCTACCTGCCACTGGGTTTCTTGTGAGACAGCCCTGCTGTCTGTAGTCATGTGACCTTGCAGGACTGAGTCTTACAGGAAACTTACTACACCTGCCAGTTCTGCTGCTGGGATTGCATAAATTTCCCATATAAACCCCTGTTTTTCAAAACTCTTTTAGGATCAAGCCTTTATCTCTGATTTATTTGTGTAATATGAGTTTCATTCTCATGTCTTCTTGAAAATCTGGACAAAAGAAATGATTGGCAACCCCCTAGAGTTCAGCACAGTTGGGGACAAAGTTATGCATTCTGCCTGTAACATGTTATTTTCAATGAAAATCTAGATTGGAACTTGACGTGATACCATCTTTTTAGGATAATGTGGTTTTGTTTGGTTTATGAAAGAGTGGTCTTTGGGGGATTTTTTGTTTTGTTGTTGGGTTTTTTTGGTTCATTGGGGGGTTGTGTTTTTTCTCTTTTTTTTCTTTTTCTCTTCTTCTTTTCTTCTTTTTTTTCCTCTTCTTTTTTTTCTTCTTTTTTTTCTTCTTTTTTCCTTCTTTTTTCTTCTTTTTTTTCTTCTTTTTTTCTTCTTTTTTCTTCTTTTTTTCTTTTTTCTTTTTTCTTCTTTTTTTCTTCTTTTTTTCTTCNTTCCTCTTTTGTCTTTTTCCTCTTTTCCTCTTTTCCTCTTTTTTTAAGACCAATTAAAGAAGGAAAAGACTGGCACTGTGTAAGGATTAGTTCAAACACTATGCAGATAGTCCCTAAGGGAGATATGAATCTATTTTCATTCTTGATCTCATCTAGCCTGGGGAAGCAGCCCTCCTGTGCCTGATAAGGAGCAGCCCCTCCTCTAACAGATTTTGAAGTTACTTATTTCAGATAGCTTCAGAGAGGCACAGTGCCCACATGTGATGAGGCTGGAGAATTTATTTTATTTCTGGTTCTCCAAGAAACAGATAAGCAATCTGCTGGGTAGCTGCAGCATGACACCAACACTACGGGGTGGGAACCTTCTTGCTTTTCCTAACCTGGACTTTTTCCTGGGGAGTTGTCTCAGGGTACTCTAGGGTGAGACTTTCTATTCTGTTGTTAGAGTAAGGATTATGTAGATTGCTGCCTTCCTTGCAGCTCAGGTGTCCAAACCTGTACAGAGTTGGTTTGAGGTCTGGTGCGACTCTGTGAAAACAGCTTTGCTGCAGATTGGCTTGCAGTTGTTCTGTTAGTGCTCTTCAGTAATTTCTCAGCAGCAAAAAAGCACATTTTATGCTGCATACTGTGTGTATGCAGTCCATGTGATCCATGACTGAAGTTGGTGGCTTGGATAGGAAGTAAAAGCAATGGAAAAGTTTCCTGTTGTTGCACGAATGGCCACAAACTGAAACTTCTAATAGAAAGTATGTGGAACAGATAAATCACAGAAGATGATATAAAAAATCTCCAGCTCAGTAGTAGAAAAACGATTGTATTGTGTTCAAGTCTCTTTTCCCTGAGAATGAAATGAAATGGAGGCTAAGAAAGGGATGGGACGTTGGTCTGATTAGTCCTTTTGTGCAGAAGTTTATAATCACATTGATGTCTTTCTACCCTGAATGATGAATGCATGTATGAGTGTTAACACACAAAGTCATTGTCATTAAAGTCAGATTTCTTAATTCTGTTGAAGCAGAGAGAGCTTTGCCTCTAGAAAGACCTGTTAGGACTAATTTAATCCAGAAGTGTATTGATTCATCATAATTTATTAAGGAATTGATTTTAATGTGAGTTTAATCATAAATCAGCTTTAAATCGGTTTAAATCGGTGTTCACAGTGAGACTTTGCACTGGTTTGAATATAATTGATTTATGTTTTAATTAGATCTCTGCAAATTTGGATATGGATAAGTTCTCTATTTTTTCCCCTTCAGTAAAACTGTAGCACATTTCTCCGTCTTCTGGGGTGAAGGTCTAGCTGTAACGAATCAATGACAAAGCATTTTATTTTCACAGGGCCTGAATTTTACCTCTGTGCTGGGCCTTCAGTTCTTATCATATAGCAAATAAAGCCCTGGATACTGGAAAATTGAAATAATCAATTTTCAGGCTGTGATTTTATCCAAAACTGTGACACACAAAAAGCAGTTGTAAGTTTAAAAAAGCGGTGGGGGAAGGGAGTTTTACTTGATTTACCATGTCTGTATTCTTTTTGCCGGCAGTGGGTTCAGAATTTATGTGGAGTTTATTCTCCAACTCTTTTTTAGCTAAAATTTACCATATAAATGCTGTCCTGCTAATGGAGACTCTAGATTGGGGAATGAGGCTCGGTACATTTTGCTTACTACCCTTCATATATTTGAGCTGCTCCACAAGGTTCACCTGTGGCTTCTACCTAAGGAATGTTTCTCTTCTACAATGAAAGCTGTAGTTCCTCCTTGACAGTAGCTACTGGTGGCCACAATCACGAGGGTTAGAGTGTTAAATAATTACTGTTTGTTGCACTTTTTAGTCTTTTTCACATACTCATGGATTTTAAGGCCATTGAGAGATCTTGACAAAAGATTGACCTGGCTGTGTGGGCTACATTGTTATAGACCAGGAGCTCCAGGCTGGACTTGATGGCCTGGAGACTTGTGTCACAGTTTTTCTGTATTTGTGTGACGATTCCACTCCTGTATGGATCATTACTTACCATTCACACACATTTCCTGGTAGGCAATTCCAATCCCTTACTGTTAATCTGGAATATACTTTTAAGAGCCATGTAATTTTCCCTACATAATTTTTTAACTTTTGTTTTAAGTCCAAAAACCATTTCAGAGGTGCATAATTTGCCTTGTCCCTCCTCCAGTGATTGCTGCACCATGGCATGTTTCTGCATGCTTTACTTATAAAGTGGTTATGGATTTTTTGGAGGATGACCTTTAAAAGTATGTCTAATCTTGTATAATAATTTATCCAATGGAGATACTTCCAATTATATATTTTTGCAAGCTGTTCCCAATTGCAAGTATTTAGCAGTATTTGTAAGAATTTTGTTCAAGTTTTCATTTGTCTGAAGATAATACATACATTTTCAACAGTTGTGACATAAATGCTTCCTTTTCACTTCAGTTTCCATTTCTGTTTTGCAATAGCTGCAGACTATAAATGTGGAATTCAAGTATGTTGGAAGTAAATTATATTGAAGGGTAGATGATGAGATCTCTCTGCATACTGTGCAAGTCCATAATGTTAGATGCAGTGTTTAAATTTTTGCTGAGCTGGGTTTGAGCTCATGATTTTTGTGCAGTGTCCAGGTGTATCCAGTTCCCTGGTTCCTGAAATGAGGCAAATGGTTTTCTGTCTCATTGGCTAAAGGGTTTGCACTCTCCTTCTGGTACAACAACAACAACAACAACAACAACAAAATAAAATAACACCAAAAAAAGGAAGTTTTTTTGTTTTTTTCAACAGACTCTTCCGAGTGATGGCCACTTTCGTCAGCTGAAGTGAGCTGGACTAGTTGTGCTGTGTCCCTGGGGAAGAACACATCCTTTTGCTGTGGGTGTGTCCCTTCTGGGATTATCAGACCTTGTGATTTTTCCTTTAGTGTACAGGTACAAAAGCAGTCATATTTCAAACCTACTTAGGAATGGAGGCACCAGCAATACCTCTATTTCTTTTCTACCTGGTGGAGTTTAAGGCAGGCAGGCAGAGGCAGGGGACATTGAATTTTCAGGTGTTACGTAGCTGGGATGGGGCTGGCACATGATCGCTCCGTGATGAACACCAGAAGAACATTATTAAGAAAACCTTTGAGGCTGCAGTGGAAGACCTACCCTTGCTTTCCAGAGGTTTTTTCTGTGCAGTCTTTTAGTACACAGATGTTTTTGTAGGCCTACATCTTTCCACAGCCTGTGCTGAACACCCACACAAATCCTAGAAAGGGAGTATTGCTAGGAGAGCTGACCACAAAGAATTTAAATGAGAGGAGGGGAAGGAAAGTGGCAAATGAGGAACCATACCCACAGTGTTAAGTTTGACTTGTGCATTAGCAAATCAATGTCTTGAAAGTTACAAAATTCTTCACGCTGCTGTAAATATTTTATGCACCCAGTAATGCAACAGCAACTTCTTCATTTTAATGCTCCAATTAATCTTGTTTTTGCCAAATTCGTTTCTGTGATTTGATTTTCTTTCTCTTCATGTCAAGCAAGCCAGCAGACACGTTTCAGCTCAGGTTTTCCACGTTCCCACCCCAAAATTTCAACATGGTTGAGTGGTTCTTTGCAGAGAGGAGCAATAGCGGACAAATGACCCTCCTAAACTTCCAGTTGTGCCTTGGGATATCCAGAAATTTTCTCATCTAATTTGTGAACGGTGCTGGCCTCTGTGTGAACTTTGTGAGAGGGAGATTGTTTGGGTCTTTGGGGAGGCAGTTGCTTTGGGGAATTCCATTTTGGTTCTTCCTGTATGCTAATTATTCTTTCCAGTGGTTATATCTCTGAGCTCAGATTACTCATGTGTCCTTATTGGTGGTGGTAGTGACTCTAGCTCTGTGAACCCATGCAGGGGGAGGTGATTAGTGGTGACCTATTAAGGTAACCTTCATTCCACATTTGGGGAATTGCCTTCTGACCACCATTTCCACTGTGTTTCTCCTGTCATGACACTCCCTACTCCCTGTGTTTTATCATTTTTTAATAAGAGGTCATTGTGGACAGCAGGCCCTTCTGGTTTTCTCGTTCAACACGGAAAATAACTTTAATACTGGGAGAGTTTATGTTAATCCTGTGCCTATAACATTGTCTGATGTTATTTAAATTCTGCTCGATGCAGGCTTTTTCTCCTATACATATCTGACTGAGCTCTCACTGGAGGAGTAGGGACAATATGCCATACTTAATTAGGAATATCTCTAACCAAGGAGGTAAAAGTGTGCTGGCAGTGTTGCTGGATGTGTATTGCTATTCTTTCTCTTAAGACTTCCACAGCCTCAGGAGGAGGAGGAAGATTTTTAGACATGTGAAAGCCTGCCGTGGATAGATCTGCATTGGGCAATTTATTGGGTGCGGCATGGTACCCTTTGTCTGCGAAGTGGAACTGTTGCAGAATCAGAAAATGCTACGAAGCCAAGAAAACAGTGTAAGCCAGAAGCAAAAATGGGCCTCTATGACTAGGATCAGAACAAAGCAATGACCATGTCCTTTGCATGTGAGAATCCCATCTTTGCTGGAACAGTGTGAAGACAAAGAGCATGGTGGAGAAATGCTGAAAGGGTGGAGAAGCAACTGGAGGCCAGAGGAGATGAAAACAGGAATTTCAAAATATAATATAGTTCATAGGATCTGAAAAGCTTACAGGATTTGACACACAGGAATCTCTGTGTTTTCTGATGATGGCAAAAGAAGAGTGGGCCAGAGAATATGAAATTTGAGAAGGAGAGGGAGAGAGGGCTGCAGCACTTTTGAACCCCTGGATTGAAAGTCTAAAGCTCTAAGGAAGCTTTTAAAGAAGTAAATTCTACCAAAAAGAGGGAGGGGAAAGAGAGTTTCCAAATAACTGGATTTTCATCACTAATGCAGAGAAATAACCTCTGGATTTATACCATTTGTTTGGGTTTTTTCTTCCCAACATGATCTTAGGGCACACCAATGTGGCTACACAAGTACCAGAGCTGAAACCCAAAGTTTAAGTTTTCCATGCTTCTCAGTCCAGTGATCTGCTGAACCTTAAAAGTCTGGCCATACAGTGAAGACTGAGACCCAGGCAAGTTAACAGTGTAGTTGCAGCCTTTGCTTTTACATGGTTCTGTCAGCTGCACTGCCCTCTGTTTGGTGACTTACTGAATGGCTTTTTTTCAAGCAAAAACAGAAATTAGTGCTTAACATTCTTACACTGGAGAACAAAGAAAGAGATGTATGTATGATGCAGCAAACTGCACTTCCTTCTTTCATCTGAGTTCAAGGCACACGAGTCAAACTTCTTTTCATCTGCAATCCTGAAATTCAGCTCCTAAATCAAAATTTTTTGTGAAAAAAGTTTTTAAATTACTGAGTACTTGCAAGTCCCCTTGAAGTCCATGGGACTTATCCTGCACAGCATTTCTGTGCTTTAGGTTACTTTAATTTTAGTGTAGTGTTCAAGTAAAGATTCTGGAGTCCACTTTTATACACTCACGTATGTAAAATATGGACCTGCAGATTCTTCCATCAACTTTACGAGCTGTTTTCCCTGAATCGCTGACTGGATATCAACTGTATTTATCTTACACTGTCCCATGTTTTCAGTCTGTATGGTCAGGTTTTTATATTGACCGTATCTAACAGGATCATCAGAACTTACCAGGGATGCAGCCAGTTGGAGTCGGCTGAAGCACTGAGAATCAGGAGAGAGAGTATTTAATGTAATCCGGTGGTATGTTCCCGCAGACACGATCATCTGTAAATAAATTAAGAGTTGACCTTTAAATCATAATCTTTAGGTTAGACACTCGCTCACACCCAGCTTCTCTTGCAAAACCTACATTTTGCTTTGAACACGGTTCCCTGTCTCTGAGGAGGCCTAAGTTCAGAAACGGATATCTTGAGTGTCTGCAGGAGAATGGAGAGCCTGTCGTTATCATGTTACACTGAATAAATGGGTGCTGTCAGGCTTTTGCTCCTGGACACAATACTTCTAGACATGCTGTTTTGTCACCACCATCCTTTTTCACTCCACTGGAGATGCTTTTTGCTTGTCGAATGGAGGTGGGGCGGGGGGGAACAGGAGTGAGACCTATTCTGTATGCATAGTACTTCTTCCGTGTGCCCGTTTTCAGTGTCCTGTTGAAAATCCTGCCTTCCCAAGGTTATATTGTGATTTGGCCCATGGTACTCTCCTTGGAGAAGTTTACTGGGCTTCTGACAGAGAGAACAACGAGAATATTAATGCAAGCTCACAGAGCAGTTTCGTGGCTAGGGGTAAATATCCATGAACACTGGCATGACATAGCACGCACTTGAAAGCATCTCACGCCAAATAAACAAATATTTTAGGTAGAGATCTATGGGTTTGTTGGTGCTGCATCACTTTGAACATCATATCTAAACCTGTCAGGTTATCAGAGTAGCAGTTGGCTTTGTGACTGGCTTTTGGGAGAAGTTACTCTGACTTATAGAGGCATTTGCTGGTTCCGTGCTGTTCCAGTGTTTAAAGAGCATGGCTGTAGGGCTATATCTCTCCATTACTCTGTTTCTTGGCTCCTGACCATGTTGCTAGCCATTCCTTTGGCACTCCCCTTTCTTTTGGCCTTCGCAATACCTAAAATTTCTGTAAAAATTTCATTTTAACATCACTAGAATGAGTGACAGTCTGTGGATCTTGGTTTTATGTGTAGTTCAAGACAAATGTCAGGTTTGCATTTTTCCTTTTGCTCTTCAGCAACGGACACAAGTATTCAAGTATCAAGACCCAGAGCTGAAATGTATCTGGCAGTATTTTCAAAAGAATTCATAAATTCCCATTAAGTAGCTAAATTATTTGTTTGTTTTTTCAGTCCTTCAGCTCGTGTTCAGTTACTCTGGTATTTTGGAGAGCTGGTTGTTTGGGATTATCTCCTATCATTACCTGCAGTGTTTTATCATGTAGGTAATCTGCACAGAGACTCGGCATGCTTGCAGGAAATAGGTAGATTTTGAAAAGTGTTCAGAATTCAAATGTTGCCTGAGAGAATAATAGGAAGAATAAAACCAAGAGATGCAATGCAAATTTTTGTGGGTTTTATTTATTTGTTTGTTTGTGAATTTTTGTTGTTGTTTGGCTTGGGGGTTTTGTTCATTTGTTTGGTTAGGGTTTTGGGGGCTTTGGCAGGAGGCTTTTTGTCTAAATGGGAACAGTATACATTTTAAAGTGTAGCTTATATGTTCAGAAGACCTGGTCTGCTGATGATAAGCCTGACCTTGATTACAATCTCATATGCAAGGGGAGAAGGCTTTTGGAAATAATATAATTTGTCCTGCATTACTTCCCTGCCTTGAGCATTATGCAAAAAAAAAAAAAAAAA
>VZTI01003752.1:338222-387570 GCA_013397865.1 Struthidea cinerea
AAAAAAGAAAAGAAAAAAAAGGCAGTAAGTCTGAGGCCAAGGCAATGGGTGTTATTCTTGTGGCTTCTATTACCCCTCACCAAGCTGTTGGTCACAATTTTGTGCAGCAAACTCTGCACATGTGCCTACTGGCAAGCATGCCTAATACATTCCTGTGCTCAGGCTCTCAAAAGGCTTTGTGCCTTCCTAGGGAAAGAAAAGACAGGGAAATAAAAACAACCCCTCATGGAATTTCAGCTGAGTGTGGTTGTGTGATAATATTTTGCAGGTTTCCTGTTTAATTTGTTCAATGTGTTGAGCTTCCATGCAGATTAACTATACAATCAAACACTGAAAGTGAGGAGATTGATGTTCTTTGCCAAACTCACAAGTCCGGGGAGAAGTTATCTGCAGTCATACATTATCAGTGAGTCTTTTGCAGAGAGAATATGGAAATGCATGCTCCTTATCTGAAATGATATTATGCAGGCCAGCAGACATAAGTTTCTGAAAAAAATTGCTAACAAAATGACAGCTAGTCAAGCCATCTTAATAAGGAAAGATCTAACACCTTGCTTGCTTTTGCCTGTTAAACCCTTCCAACCGTGTGGGGCTTTTGCTGACACAACTGCTCCGCTGCTTTGTGTTCTGTCACTGTTATCACCCTCGTTGCTTTCTTAGAAAGTCTGTCAAAGCAGGGGAGGTCCATGGGTCACAGAGAGACATCCTGACTGGGTAGTGTGAAAAGCCTGGGTGCCTTTCTGTGTGTCTAATTGACTCTTAAATGTGAGGCCCTACCGCATTTTGGCACAAGGAATACAGATAAAGTAGATGCCCCACCACGTCTTTCATTCTAGCAGCTCCTCTTTCAGGCTACTTCCACACTCAGTTTATGCTGTTTCTCTTCAGGATTTGTCTGTTTTCTTTGCTCCCTGGCCCTTGTCAGTCTGTGATGGATGGCGTGTGTAAGGGCTCTGCTGCTGCCACACCAGAGCGGCTCACAACGGCACTGCCCAAAAAGTGACCTGTAGGAAATGCTGTGAGGCTCCCTTCCATTTTCATTTTGAGCAAGTCCTTGTGTCCCTGATGGCATTTCAACCTCCATCTACATGTAGGAAATGCAGAAAGTGTTTTCCTTGCCCTTCCTGCCTCGTTCCTGCCTGCCATGGGCAGCCTCAGACAGTGGGCAGAAGCCTCGCCGGCGGCAGGAGCCGTCCTGCGTGACAGGCACAGCAAGGAGAAGTGGAAAGGAGCCAGGCTGGCAGGAGATGCTGTGGGGACAAAAGGGGAAGGGGTAAAGAGGCAAGGGGAGGGCAGTGTCAGGGAGAGCCATGTCTAGTTATCATTATAAGCATTTTTGTCTCTTCTAAAAGCATTTTTACCCTGCAGACAAGGTCCTGTCTTACCAGCACCGTAGAATTGGCACAGTCTGTGATGAGAGTCGGTTACCTCTTGCAACAGTGGAAGCTGTAGCTGATCTTGATCCAAGCGCACAATGCTGTAGTTTTATCAGCACAAGCTTTCTCATATGCCTGGCAGGTCTGATTAACTTTTGCAAAACTGCGACTGAAAGGAAACAAACATAGTGTAAATTAAAAGAATAAAAAAAAAAAACCAAAGAAACAATCTCCTTTCTGTCATGTCTGTGAACAGCTTTTACTGTTTTCCCTGGAGAGCCTGCATGCTTGGACAGCGAGTTACTGTGAATTAGTGAGGGTCACTGCCATTGATTAAATCCTCTTTTATGTTTCCCGGTAACTCCTGAATTATGGCAAGAGTTGAGCATATTAATTTAACACTTTTCTTTTTTTCACTGACAGCTCTGACGGAGGAAAAAATCTGCAAGTCATTTTGAGCAGATAATACTGAATTAAAATAAAAATCAGGAACAAAATGGCATCTCTCTTTTATTCCCAGTTTCACATTGCTATGTTGAAAGAACAGTCAATAACTAGCTGAAGTCTTTAGCACAAAAATTTTCATCCTTGCAATTGTGGTTATGCTTTTAATTTATGCAAGATATGGACTAGGACTATAACAAGTGAAATATGGTAAAATAAGAAATACTGCCTTTGTATTTCAAACCTCTGCAGCTCATTTTCTTACATAGTGACAAAAGACTGTAACCTTAACTCTTTAATGACAGAACGAAACGGTCAGCAGAAGCCTCAGTAGTAAGGCTCTTACTTAATGCTAATTATTTTTGTTGGAAATTTTAAATATTATTATTTTAAAAAATATAAAATTTATATTCAGACAATATTTATGTGTGTTCTTATATAAATGAATATATATATATATATACACACAAACACACACTTATAAAACTGTATGTATTTAAACATATTGGTTTCAGGATGGTGTGTGGGCACTTGTTTTTCCAAAATGAAAAATTGTTTTCATAGCATTTTGAGAACACACTGAAATTTCCAAAATTATCTGGGGGAGTGGGAGAAAATGGAAACCAACATATGAGAAGATTTTGGTCATGAAATGCTGGGCCTTTACCTGATACATCCCAGTGCCACCCTGACAGATGTGCCTACCCTGCATGTACAACATCCATGGATGCCATTCCCAGAGAAGTCTCCCTCTCAGACATTTTGCTGATGTCTAGAACACTTCCTGCCACAAACTTGTTGTCCACACCAGCAGAGGTGTATAGAAAATGTTGTCACTTTCCTCTTAATCAGAAGTTTTTTTAATTATGGAAGACTACTCTGTCCCTCTTCTGTCTTCTGCTGGTGTCACAGCAGGCATCACTTTATTTGGTCACTCACTGCAGACCACATTTTCCCAACCACCACTGTTTATGCTGCTCTGGGCTCAGTTTCCAGGGAACTAAGGGTTTTCCTGGGCTTTCCTGGGATGATGAAGGCTGCCTTACATGTGGGACAGGCCATGCTGCTGCCTTCAACAGTCACCCACTTATCAGGCATGTGCATATTAGTTCTTTATTTAGGCTTCTCATAAGTATGGCTGTGATGGAGCTGCTTGTTTTTTGTCTTATTGGAATAATAATTAAGGGCAGCTCATCAGCAAGTCTCTACAAACACACAGGGAACAGATACCAAAACATAGTCAAGAGTGTCCAGTTTGTTAGGACATTTTCTTGCACAGGACTGTGTTGGAGACCTTCTGGTGTCTCTTTGAGTGCTCCTGGTCTGCATGTTATGGAGAATCCTTTGACCATGATGGCCATTTGTGTCCTTGGACAATATTACAACAGTTCAAGAAACAAAATGCCCTGCAGCTGGAGGTACTGCGCAGCAACAGGGGCTCCCTGGAGATTCAGGCAGGGCGCAGCTGAGCGAGGATGGACTTACAGGCTTTCACCCATCAGCAGACCAGCTGCAGTACCCCATATTAGCCCTCCCTGGTTGTGTGGTAAAGGTGTTATCTTAAGCGTCAGGGGAGGCAAAGTCAAGTATAGGTGCTTCACCTATACACTGGAGCACAGGAGTGGCTGGTTTACAGCTAGCACACAGGGTCAAATGAAGGGTAGCATCTCACAGAGGGACTGCATCTTCTTGTGAAGCCTGTGCTCAAAGACCAGTACTCATGTGGAATATTAGAGGTCTATAACTTAGAAAGCCTGAAACGGTTTGAGGTTTACACATACAAGAAATGTTATTGCTACAACACAGTAGAAATTGAGATGCATCAGCTGGAACCCTAAGTGTGCTGGCTGAACCTTTTCAATGCAGTGTCCCCTTCTGGGTCCAAAATACCCTTAATTGATATTGATTCTGTTGATGGGCTTCCAAGCCTGTTGTCTTTTGCCTCAGGGAAAGGATATGGCTAAGCTGAGGTTTGAGGTAGGTGTATAATGTGGGTTATAATGTTTGGCTGGAGCAAAAGCCTTTCCCTGAGACGAGGGAGGCTGTAGAGTTTATGTTTATGCTTTTAACTCTGTGTCAGAACAGTTGCACCTGGAGCCTTTGGGTAGCCCGTGACTCATAGCAACTGAAATTAGTGAAGCAGCAAGATACCCTCCCTCTGCCTTTCTGTGTTACCAACCAGAGGTGCCTGCCACGGTGTGCTGTCTTGTGCCTAGGCGCACACAATCAAATAATGTTGCTAGTGCTCCATGCTGTATTCAGAAGCAGCACTTTGGTTCTCGCTGTGGCTTGCAAGTTGCAAGACTGTCGTAGGAGAGCTCCAAAGGGTCAAAGTAGGCTGTCGTTAAATGTGCCCTTATGCTTTAAGGACAATACACACCCTTGTTTTCCAGGGGTTTTTGCAGAAGCATTGCTAGTCTGGTTGGGGTTTCGCTCTCCATGGCTGGCCTAGCTCAACTTGAGTAAGCGATGTTTTCCCTTTTGAGGATGGCCTAATCACCAGCACATTCTTTTATTTCTTTAGCGGTGCCCCTCAAATTGAAGGAAATGAAAAACCAAGAGGCTGCTGTGGGTCAGAAGCTAGTGCTAAGGTGTGAAACCACTTCAGAGTATCCTGCGCTCAGATTCAAATGGTTAAAGAATGGGAAGGAAATAACCAAAAAAAACAGACCGGAAAATATCAAGATCCCAAAAAAACAAAAGTAAGTACAAAGTAATATCTCTCAAGTGGGGCTGGGAGGGCTGGGAAGTGATGTTCACCAGAACACAAGCATTGAGGTTGTTAACTGGAGTAACACAAAGCTGAAAGCTGTGAGTCACAGAGGAAGAAAATTTAAGGAAACATACACCAGTGTTATTTTTCCTTGAAGTATGAATGAAGTGTGAGTGTGGTATAAATATTTCATAATTAATTTTCCCTTTTCAGTTTCTATTTGTTTTCTGATAGCCAAAGGCTATGATTTTAACCAGTAAACCTTGGAGACAGGCCATTTTGAAACCGCTAACAAGAACAGAAGTACCTTATGTTTATTCTCTAAAATCAAAGAACACTTAAAATCGTCAAAAGAGTGCAGATTTTGAAATATTTTAGAGATTTGCTTTTCAAGCAGTTTAGTCCTTACGAAGGGCTGGATGCTGTCCTCATTAACTCTGAATGTCTTATGCAAGCATGCAGTTGTCCTTTACCAGAGGCATTCCTGCACTTGCAGAACAAGGCACTGGTGTAGCAGATGTCAGATGAACAGCAAAGCATGCAAATCCTATCCTTCTGTCTGGTGGAAAGTGCCCCCTACATGTGACTGATGTCCAGTGCCAAAAGATGGACTGGTGCCTTGTTTCTGCAGGGGAGAAGGCTTTTGCTGTGTTGAGACAGGAGAAGGCTTTTGCTGTTTGGTCTCTATTTTGTTGTTTAGGTTAAAAAGTTTTAATTGTCACCAGCTATGAAAATCTGTTTGAACACAGTCCTTCAGCTCTCACTTCTGCTCTCACTAGGCAGGGCTGCTCTCTGCTGCACCATGCCATGCCTTCCCTTCATTCAAGATGCAGAAGGTTTGGAATGGACTCTGCAAGAGATTTTTCTTTCCAAGGTGTTCAGTGCCCCCATACTTTGTGTCAGGGCTCGCCTCACTAGACAAAACAAGCCATAGTCAAATAGACATTTGACTTTTTAGAGTTATTCAGGTTAAAATTCAGAAATCCTGCCCTCCTCTGCAGTTTCTTGTAACCCAGCCTAGGGCACAAGGTGAAACATGGAGAGGGGCAGAGCAGCATCACCACAGCCCCCATGCCACGGTCGCACAGATGTCAAGAAGGAACCTGTGATGTCTCCTTCCAGCATTTGTGAAATGGAGCTGTTCCAGGTGGCAGATAGCCTGGCAAATTGTCTGGACTCATTTGCAGAGCCATATGTCTCCATCAGAATTGTATTTTCAGTCTATTCTATACAGAAAATGTTCAGATCAGAGCCTAGCCCTCAGCTTTCCCAGCAACCCAGTGCTGCCTCTGAGCAGCAATCAGTATTTTCTCCACTTACATTTTGGCTGATGCTGATTGACCAAATTCTGTGGGGCCAGGATTTCACTTTCTGGGGCTGGACTTTATCATTTCAGCATTGAATCGGGAACTGCCTTTTGCCAGCTCACTTCTTTGTGGTTTTTTCACCCCCAGAAAGCTTTGAGGAGCTGTCAGAATGGAAACTGATAGCTATTGATTTCATATTGATGCATGTGGAACGTGTGAGACTATTTTTGAGCTTGATGTGCCAAAAAAGTGTTTAAAATTGCCCAAAAGATACATAATGAAAAAGACTAAAATTGTGCCTTTTTCTGGAAGATAGAAATACAAAGTCATCTTCACTCACCGTAAGTGGACAGGGCGCAGGCTTTGACCTGTATTTCACACATTTGTGCTTCCCCACTCACGATGATACCACTCGTTGGAATTTCTCTCTTGTGTTTTGGAAATGTCAGTGTGGAATGGAGAAGCACTTCCAGTTAGAGACATGAAAGTCACTGGATGTAGAGTACAAAAGGGGGAAAGACAAGGGATGTCTGCTGACATCTGAAGGGTTTTCTCTGCCTTCCTACTTTGACATTTTAGTTTGGGGATGTGTCAGTGCTTTGCCATTTCTTCTTTTGCTATTCATGTGTGCATCTGGGACTGAGTAGAAATGAACAGCTTAAGAGAAAATAGATTTTATTTTAATGAAAAGTGGGACAGACACGTGTTGTAAAGCTGAAGAAGAGTGGGGGAAAATGCAGTGTAAATGAATGCATAAAAAGACATGCGCATTTCAGTAAGCAAAGCCACGTCAAAAAGATCCCATTGCAAATTAGAGGAGTATCAGATCAAGGAGTTTTTTTTCCCCACTTAAGTTCTGTGTGTTTTTTCATTATAGCGCACTGATAAATGTTTGTCATGTTCACATGCTGTTGTATTGTTACAACAAGCATTTTAGTGTGAATTTTTTACTATTACCAAGTGTGAGAAACATCAAGTACGAAGGTTAGAGTAGCTGATAAGCTGTCTGGGATTAATGTTTGTTTTAAAGTTCAAATGTCTACATAAAAAGTAGGCTATGTTTCTGAAGAACCATTAGCATGCAGAGTATCACAGCCTTATTGACATCTTCGATCCAAACACTTGCAAATAACACTTTCTAACATTTACCAAAACCTCACAAAGTTTATGTCTAGTGCCCAACGGCCACTGACTTCTATCACATAGTATTTTGCAAGAAATCACCCTTCTCATTGTGTGATGGCAGAATAAAACCTGTTTATTATTGGAATAAAAATAAATGTTTCTTTGGTTTGGCTACGTAGCCAGAGCTAAAGCTAAATAGCTTTAGGTTTTTAACAAACTGCAAAATATCTGGCAATATGATGAAGTGTCTGTCTCAGAATTTAAAAATTAAGACCTTAGCTTTACACCTGAAGTAGGCAAGGAAAAGATAATACATCAGCTTGGTGGTTTGGGGCACATTGGCCAGTGTGAATAGTACTGGATCAAAAGATTTGCCAAAGTGGAGCAGATGCCGTTTTCTTAGCGTTTTAAGAGTTTAGAAGCCCCGTGGCAGTGCAGGCGTCCTCAAACCTTAGCCTTCCAAAGACTGCTTTGCATGTCAAACAGTTTCACTCCTCTAAGCTCCCTAGGATGGTTTCAGGGTGGTTGATTCAGAGAGTGCCAAGCCCCGACATGTGATGGCCCCACCAGCACTACTGTGTCCATCTCTGGGGCCCCCAACACAAGAAAGACATGGACCTGTTGGAGTGAGTCCAGAGAAGAGCCCATTAGGTTGATCATAGGGCTGGAGCACCTCTCCTATGAAGACAGGCTGAGAGAGTGGGGACTGTTCACCCTGGAGAAGAGAAGGCTTTGGGAAGACTTTACAGCACCTTTCAGTGTCTGAAGGGGGGCCACAAGAAGGTTGGAGAAGGACTTTTTACAGGGGTGTGGAGTGACATGACAAGGGGAATCTCCCTGAACTGAAGGAGGGTAGTTTTAGGTTAGGTATTAGGAAGACATTTCTTACTGGATGTGTGGGGAGGCGCTGACACATGTAGCCCAGAAAGCCTGTGGATTCCCTATCCTTGGAAGTGTTCAAGGCCCAGAAGGGGGGGGCTTTATGAGTAACCTGGTCCAGTGAAAGGTGTCCCTGTCCATGGAAAGTGGGTTGGTACTATTGATCTTTAAGGACCCTTCCAACCCAAACTAGTCTGATTTTATACTTCTATGACAGTACAGCAGGTGAATCCACTAAATGGCTGTATTCCTTCTCATTACACTGGAGAGTCAAGAGAAACTGAATGACTTTAAATTTTAATGAAAGGCTTTTAAAGCACTCACTTTTTTCCTCAGATTTGTCAGAGTAAGAGCATGCAGTCAGTGAGTTTCTGCTGATGATTGCTGATGATTGATGAGGCTATGATTGGTTGATTTGTTTGTCCAGGGTCTAAGCTATTTCTTTGTGACAGTGGAGATACAGAAAAAATCAGACCCCAGACAAGGGTTTTTCACCTACCAGCTAACTTTCCCATGGCTGTCCCCTACCGTGATAGCATTTCATTTTCCCTCTCTGATTTCGAATGCAGGTGAGACCTGTACATTATTGGTTTGGGCAGTGTGCTATACAAGTCAGGTGCTCTTCATTACATGCAGAGAGACTCCCTTATCAGAGTTGGGGTGTTTGCCACTTCTAGCTGGTGGCTTTGGGTGCAGTAGTGCATGAGGAAACTGTGTATTTAAGTGCCCTGTGCCTTGAGCTTCACCCAAGCTTAGCCTGGATATTTGCCTGCAGACAGGCAATTCTGGATGACAGATGGAGACTGGAAGCAAAATGAATTCAAGCAATCAGATAAGGTGGGCTGGGACTGCATTCTGCAGATGTGTTTCTTTCCCCTTCATGTATGGATACAAGCTCAGCAGTGTCATAGTGGCAATGAGCTAAGGATTCAGCAGAAGCAAATCTTACAGGGAGTGGCTTTTTTTTTTGGAGTAGCATGGTATAGTTTGAGAAAAGGACAAGCCTTTGAAAACAAAATCCCTTATCAGGGGCTCTAAGTGATTACTGTTGGAGTACTGTATTGCTAGGAAACTGCTTCATTTAGAGCCATTAATGACTCATCTTTTGCTCTGTTTTGAATTCTTTCCCAATACCTCTCAATGATATTTTTAAGGCTGTAAATATTCATATTATTTCTCCTGCTCTCAGAGACAAAACTTCTCACAGGGTTTTTTTCTAAAACCAAGAGTAAATTTGGCTTGTTAGAAATGGATTTGTAAGAAATATTGTTGCTTCACCTATTGTAATGTAATAATAAAATCATAAAAGGAAGACACAATTCCTTGCCTTTTCCCATATGTATCAAGTAAAACAAAAACAATAAAAATAAATGTGCAGGGCAGAGAGTTTCTTCACAAAGCCAAGCATGCCACAAATGTCGTTTGCATCAATATTACTTAATATATGGAGAGGACTGCAGCAAATATCCATTGGGTGTCCGCATTAAAATGATGTAGCTGCAGCTCTGCTTCCTTCCTTTTCACTAGGTTACAGTGAATTCTTAAAGACACTAAGCCTGTTTACATTGCCTTTTGAAGCTTCCTAAGGCTACAGCTCGCTCTCCATCTAGACAAGTGTCTGCAAGTATGGCTGAGAGATAACCTGTTGCAATATAGGAAATATCACACGTCCACACAAGCTGTTAGGTGGTGTAGAACACGGCATGACATTCCTGGTCAGGCCCTCAACAGGCTGTTGCAAAGGGGGGGCAGGCAAATTAAAAACCAGACCACTTTTACTGTTGTATAAGCATAGCTGTTAGTCAGGTGTAAAATTTTCATGCAAAGGTCCAGTAGCATTCAACTTTTGGGCATCTCTGTCAGTGCCTCTACCACTTTTTTCTCATATATTCATGGTTGCCACCAGCTAGAGTCTGTTCTTTTATGCTGTCTGAAGTGCAGCCCAGTTAATTAATTTAGCACTGGGAACTGGGCTCCTAACGTTTCCTGAGAAGGGAGCCCAAATACTCAGCTATTCATTTCTTTACCATTTGAGTAAACCTGAGTAAATTGCTAATCCTGGCTTGGCTGCCCCTCCCTCTTGCAAGCCCAGTGGCCTCAAGAAAGCAGTCCTCTTTCAGGACATGAGGGGAAACTCTTGTCATGCAGGTTTCTGGGAGAGAGGGGTTTACCTAGCACACTGCTTTCATTCCATGAGGACCACAGGGCTGCCTCCTCAGCAGTAGGACCTTCACATAGAGGCAGAGAAGGCTGAGCTGCCAATAAGCAGATGTTTGGTAGCAGATGGGATAGTGTCCTGTGATGGAGGTAGGGGTGGCTCACAAGAATATGTTGAAAAATGACACTGAACATTTTGGTTGCTTCAGAAGCCCACACTGCTACAACAGACCAATTTGTGGTCTGATTTGCAGAAGGAGTAGCCAGTTGTGATTTCTGCACGGAGAGTTAGGAGACATGGCAGTGGTGGAGCAAAGCAACTCCCCAAACATTGTTTAGCTCAGCGGTCATGACGATGACTATGAGCTTTCAGAGTGAGCAGCCACTGCCTCCTGGGGATCAGCCCTTCAAGTCGGGGTAGGCCAACTTAGGGAAGCCAGTGTTCATGCACTCTGAGTGACTATTCTGTAGATCAGGTTTTATGACAGGCAGAAACTTCCCCAGAGCACTTCTTTTAAGTGGTAACGGGGAAGAGCAGTAATGTGTGCATTTTCCCCAAGCTAGTCATTCTCTGCAGTCTAGATAATAGGATTATTGTCATCCTGTGAGTTGGGGACCCCATGAATGACACCAGAACATGTTCCTACAAAATTAATGGGTAGGCAGGAGTTCTGCATTTGAAAATCTAATCTTAAAACCTTGGAGACTGATTAAATTACATCTCTGAGCCAGGAACAAAATGTAGCTTCATGCAAATTGTGCTCCTGCCCATGATTTTTTGTTAGCACTGGAGAATGATTTACTGTTGGGGTTTCAGAGGCTGTTAAAGAGTGTGGTGTGTTCTAATCTCATGATTATTTAGTCAGATGTTAGGAACTACAGTACTTACCCAGAACTCTACTACTAGTAATGTGAACCTGTAGGGAAGGGTAATCTATTTTAATATTACACCCATCTCTGTGGCATCTGGACAGCCAACAATTTGGCTGAGAGAGGATGGTTGTTTTTCAGATTTCCTTTAGGAGCAAAGACTTCTCTCATACAGAAAAGCATAAGCAAGTACCTTCATTTGAGTTCATGAATATGCCTGTTTTCCAGCAGCCTGTAAGAGATTTTTTTAATTCTCCTCCCTTCTTTCAAACCTGGATAGTGTTGATCTGTCAGTAAGAATGGAAGACAAGACTCTCTGTTGAAAGAGGTGGGGGAAAAAGTGCTTTAGGTATGCAGTGACTGTTATTCCAGTACAGGATGTTTATATGTTTTTTCTGATTTCACAGGAAATACTCTGAGCTTCACATTTACAGAGCCACGTTGGCCGACGCTGGGGAATATGTGTGCAGAGTGAGCAGCAAGCTAGGAAATGACAGTACGAAAGCCAGTGTTATCATCACAGACACCAATGGTAAGGCTTGACTCATTATTTTACCATCGCATTCAGAAAGACCATGTATTAAAGCTGCCAGCAGGACAAATGGCTTAGGAGCAGGACAAAGCTTGGCAAGTGAAGTGGAAGAGGAAGCACTGAAATCTATTAGGTGTACTAAGAAAAGTAGTCGGGCCTGACTTGTCTGTTATGTAGTTGAGATGCTCGATTTTCCTTACAGACAACTGGGATGTCTCCTACAGATCTCAGGACAGATCAGCATTTTCTGTGTAAAACCAAGTTTAAGACACAGTCTAAACAGTCAAGATCAGAAGAAGATGAAGGGAAGGGAATATTATTCTAATTCCTGTTATACACAGTGGGGGAAGTTGCATTTAACCTAAAACATGTCATAGTCTGAACTGCTAAACCAGCACTTCTCACTTCAAGTAGTATTTGTACTGGTCTGATTGCCACCGTTTTCACTTTCACGTATTTTGATAGGTTTTTCTTTTGATTTCTAAAACAATAAGCACAAAGGCATGAATGTATTTGAAGGCAAGTTATTCAAAGGCTTGGGTGTGATTCAAACACTTTGATTCAGGTATTGTGATTTAAGGTTATTTCCTGAGGAGTAGAGCTTCTCATGAAACAGATAGCATTCAGACTTACTCAAAAGATTTACAGTTGTTATAGGTTGCTGTTTTTGCAGGGCTCATTTAATTTACAGGGATGTAATGATGAAATTTTGTGTTTCCACTACACACAAATGTATTGCAGTACTATTTCTCCTTTGGAAAGGCAGTGGAGGCAGCAGTTCAGCTGAAACCTTGTTTTTCAAGTGTGGCTTTGACTAATTCAGTTCCCATAATTCAAACTCCAGTGTCCAGCCAGTTGTGAAGTACGAAACAAACATGCCCTCATTAGCAAACAAAACTGAAGTTCTCTGCATATCTTAGATGGGTTAAAGATGTTACAGCAGTGTGAATTTACCAGGCGTGCGTTTCTGTTCCACATTGTGCTCTTAAATGGGAGATAGGCATTTACATAAACAGAAAACCAAATGTAAACCTTTTCCAGGGGAATTTGTCTTTGTCTATCTGCTGCTTTGTTGTCACACAGCAATTGCTTGACTGTATTCACTTTGTGTATTTGCTATTCTATTTCATCAACTAAAGAATCTCAAGTGCTAGGATTTCATTCTAGCTGGATGGTATTATAATCATGAGCAGATGTCAGGAGACTGATATAAAAGATCAAGTGTTATTTACTGGAGTGTTACTAAGAGGAAAAACGGGTAGGTGTTTCTGTGTAGTTTTGTAGACTCTCTTGGTTTCCATGAATACAAATTTTGGTTGCTCATTAGCTGCTTACCTGGAAAGCTCCTATTATGTTTCCATAACTCAGCTGTAGGCACTGTGCCTAGGCAGTGATAGAGATAAATGCCAAAAAAATGCTTGACCATTTATTATTACTTTCTCAGACAAGGAATGGTGTCATGGGAGTGCATGTGGGACCTCATTCCTGTGCTTCGTGACATGGATTTTTCAACTTCCTTTTGGGTTGTGCTGAATGACTACAAAACACTCCTGCTGCAGGGTGACAGGAGCTTGGTCACAGTTGAAAATATTTGTGGGCAAGCCCCGTTACATGCATCTATAACATATATGTTGAAATCTGTCTAATTGTGTTATGAAATGTAATTTGTTTAAAAAACACAGCCATGCATGGAAACTCCCTTGAATGTAGGGCAAACTTGAATCCAGTCTAAACTTGGCAGCTGGCTCTTGTCTGTAAAGATCTGAACTGGAAACTCAATGATGTCTGCACTGGAACATCTCAGTGATATTTGATCATCTAGACTGAGGCATGGCAGCATTCATTGGTCGAATAAATCAATCATGCATATTTGGTTGCTACACATACATCTGAGCCCCCTCTGCTTACTGTTGCTTATAAATTACCAATAAAATTGTTCATAATTTTCCTGCTAATGGTGGAATTTTCCACCTGGATTTGAGAAACAGCATGGGCAACATCTGGTGACTTAAGAGCAATAGATCCTTACGGCCTCAAAGGGCAACATCTGCCTTGCAACAGGGATAGACCCCCTGCAGGAGTGACCTCCTCACCCCTCCTTCCCCCACATTCCCTGACCTCTTCCCCTTGCTAGCTTAATGACAGATTTGGGATCCAAACTCGGTAATGAGCCCTGAAGGGCAGTCATTACTCGAGTCCTGTATATCTGGGAGGTCCTGCAGTATTCATAAGAAAGGAGGAGTTTAAAATTAAAAGAAAAAACCAAAACAACAGACAAAAATCCAGCATATTTAACTCTTACTTGTTATTACCTGTTAATGGGCTTTTGGGGAAGCCCTTGGGATCGAGTGTGTGTAGCCCAGGAGTCCCTGTAGAAAACTAAAGCATGGGTATCTGAGAAGGCTGAATCTCTCAAGGTGGGGAGAGAAGTTGCTTTCTTCCACCTCCAGCAGATAGGGTAACAGTGAAAAATGCAACAGAGGGCCTGACTGTCTTATGGTCATACCGGTCTGCTCATAACTTAAATTATGACCTTTAATTAAGTCACCTCACCTCATGATATTTATTATGTGTGCCCTGCTATCTGCACACTAGGTCTTCCTTTCCCTTTGTGCTGGGTACTTTAAGAGTGAGAGTAGATGAAGTAATGGCCTTTCTGGGAATGGGGTTATTTATTTCCACTGTAAGATTAGTGCTTTTCAGAATATTAAAAAAAAAACAAACTGGTTTAAATTCCCTAGAATTTTGTCAAACTAGAATTATTTTAGGTGAAATTTTCTTTACTGGTGTATGCCACAAAAGAGAACACCAGGGCCAGACCAAAGGTCTGTTTATCATAGTGCCTTGTCTCTAACATAAACTAGCAATGGACATTAGGAAAAAACATAAGAAGAACAAGGCAAATATGTTGGGATTTTTCCTCAAGAATACAAAAAGCCACACATTTACTACCAAGGTCCCATGTTGGAAAGTTGCTGATTTCAATTCCCTGCTCCAAACATAGAAAAGTTAGTACTTCTCAATAAAATGGTTGTAAAACTTTTTTTGTTGTTTTCAGTGAGCAGAAACCTTTATCTTTCCTGATGTCATTCCCCGAAGTGGTAAACGTTTCTGTCTAAAACAGTAATATTCAATGCAATAGTAACTCCTGTCCATCTTACTGTTACTGTTATTATAAACATTATTGTTACTTAAAACTGCCAAGTTTGCTCTTGTGCAAGTTTTTGCTAAACATAAACATGAACACACACCACACACAAACTGTATTACCCTACACAAACTTTTAAATTTTCCCAGTTTTACTGAAAGAAATATAAAGCCTTGCCTATTGAGCCATGTGTGTGGATTAAAAATGTAACAAATATAAAAATAGCTAGACAAACACAATTTTTACCACTCTTAATAGCAAGTGATAGGAGCTATTCTGTTCTCTTTTAAATTTATAATGAGTATAACTTGCCCACAGGATATGAGCTGCCTTCTTATTGTCATTCACTCATACTCACGTATGCTCCCCTAAGAAAGATTGTAATTGAGGTCAGAATAGAGGCATGAGGTCTCCTGGTGTTGTATAAATAGTGCACGAGATTGCTAATGCAATAGTAACTGCTTTTTTTGTGCGTCCTAATTTGTTACTTTACCTGGGCAAAATTCTTGTGGTGAATTTTTCATGGATTTTCACATCAGCGTAGGACCTTACTATGCTTAATAAATAACACTGACAGAGTACTTCACACCACAGCCAAAGCTTTCAACTTGCTCACAAGACCCCTTATGTAGACAGCTAGCTAAGTGATATTTTTTTTTAATAAAGAGTCAACTATGCTCTATCTGCATGTGGTGTCAGTCTTTTCCATAAAAACCTGTTGGCCTGATTCTTTTGCCTCTCTGAGGATGTTTGCTGTGCTCAGCATGTTTCAGGGTGCAAAAGGGTGGATTCATGCATCAGTATTTCAAAAGCCAGAAGTCTACGATGCTGGTTCTGCCGGGTTGTGTGCAAGGTGTTGTGTGAGCTCAGATGTCTGTGGAAAGTGAGTTGATGTAGTTTGACTCATCTGTGTGGGTGGCTGGGACAATTTTGCCTGAATTGATGGGTACAAGAAGTACTCAGGTGATCTGTTAATGTATCTCATTTACAGGCAGTGGTGAGCCTTGGTAAATTCATTAGCTGCCCAATGGCCTGTGCAGGCTTCTGGTTTTGCATCCATAGGACTTGCAGTAGTAGTAACAGCTCCAAGTTGTACAGTAATCAATAAGGATCTGATATTCATCATCCATTAAATTTTAATTTGCTCTTCCTCTTCTGAAGACAGACAGTAGCTTAGCTTCAAGAAGATGACTGAGAAATAAGTAAATAAAAACATCTTATATCTAGTACCCATAGAGCATATGACCAACTATTAAATACTTCAAGTGCAAAAAAGTCCCTTCTTCTGTCCAAGACTTTATTAGTAGGAGATCAGGGTATCTCTTCTCTCTAGCATAACTACAGGCGACCTGGGACAGTTTGCTTTGAACTGGCTGGCATAATGAGTCAGGTTCTCAGCTGGAGCAAATCAGCATGCCTGGACCAATGTCACTGATTTTGTCTCAGAAAAAAGTGTGGCCATCACTCAGTTTGGTATTGCAACTCCCCTAAAAGTACTCTTGAACCTTTCCTTGCAATTTGACATACTTGGATTGAGGGCAATGTTCTTTTAATCTAAATCAAGTCAGTAGTTTCTTGGAGGAAAAAGGGGAAAAGTATGGTAGTTTTAAGAAAATAAAAGTTAGTTTAGCCATTGGATCACCCTATATCTTTCACCACATGTGCTTGCGTGTCTCTAAGGCCTCAGACTGTGATCATACCAACCTTCTACACAACTACTCCCTGCTCTGCC
Source organism: Struthidea cinerea (assembly GCA_013397865.1). Taxonomy (NCBI): domain Eukaryota; kingdom Metazoa; phylum Chordata; class Aves; order Passeriformes; family Corcoracidae; genus Struthidea; species Struthidea cinerea. Next base: position 354,506 of record VZTI01003752.1, read on the forward strand.
ATCTATACACCGAGTGACAGAGGTGAAGAAAGTGCTCCCCTTTCCTCAAGGTGTATGTTAGCTTGTGTCACTGTTTGTATACTTCAGATGATATAGCACAAACAATGCAAAAAGCTTAAAACTTCTATCACTGCCAGAAAGTGTACCTCAGGATGACAAAAAGCTTGTTTGCAGCTCTAACTACCTATGGTGTCATGGTATCTGAATCCCCCTCAGAGCCCAGGTTGTTGTCCCTGTCAGGGTTCTCAGAGCCACCACCTGCAAGGCCTGAACTAAAACCTGTGAGATCAACCAAATCCCTTCAGCTTGCTCAAGCAGGCTTTTTTGCGTTAGGCCTTTGACAAACTAACTGGGGAAGAAGGCTGTGAGGGCACGCACAGGGCTGTTCACAACAGCAGCTGTAAGGCTCTTAGAGAAAAGGTTTTGGCTGAGGAGGACAGGGACCTCCTGCCTCTCTCAGAGCCATACAGCAGAGCTTGTAGTTGTCTCCTCCCAGCAGCCCAAACAAGGCTCCCTGTCTGGAAGGATGGATCGACATATCACCAGCAAGGTGGTGGGGTTGCTGGGAGTCCTGTGTGAGTTAAAGGAGCTCTTCCCTTTTAGGTCAGACTAAACAGCAGAAGATGCTGCTGGCCAGAGCACTAAAGAAATAGCACTGAGAAGCTGCAGGGACCCGCTCTTTAAAACATCCCCAAACAGGGATCCCTCATGGATGCTTCAATATTTTTACATGAGTAAGCCCCAGCACAAACACAGCCAGTTTCAGGGAACAGCGCTTCACCAAGGCAGTATTCCTAGAAGTGCCAGAGGACAGAACTGCCTGTAGCCTCTGAGGCAGCTGCTCCTCATGGGGACTTAAACATGCTGATGATGAAGACAGGGCTGTAGGCTGCCATCACCATACCCTAGCAGACTGCAGCAGCAGAAGTATCATGATTGAAAAATGGTTCCAACTCTTTCACCTCAGGCAAGTACTGATGGGCTGCTATGAGAAGCCTCTTTTTTGTTTGCTTCTTGTGTTCAGATAGCTTGTCATGTGGATCTGTGCTAGCCTTCTCAGGTAGTGTAAAATGCCTTTCTTATCATTGTGGTGTACTGTGTGCAGTGAGCAACACGCACAAATGTTGTGTCTTCCAAATGTTAGCATCCACTTCTAGTGTTGCTAACGCGAATGTTACTAGTGGGGCTTGATAAAGTGTGACTTTGCCACATGTCTTCCAAATGTATTTCTCAGCACGTTTCAGGTGTAGGAGGCTCTGGCTTTATTTTCCACTGGCAGGGAAGCTTCCCGTCAGCGTTTGTACTAACACAGCTGGGCTGGGGAGGTGCCAGTAAGAAATGCTCCATCAAGCGCAGCACAGGCACTAAATGGAACATGGTTTCTTTAATGGTGAAAGAAAAATTTGCTCCAGTTGTGCCAGATGCTGAGCTATGCAGCTGTCAGACCTGTTCCATCTCCTGATGTGATTAAGAAAGGTTAATTGTCAGACAACCCAGCTGCACAACAGAAAACTGCCGTTATACCCAAAAAATGGTCCTGGAAACTGCCTGGCTACAGGCCACTGTGTTCCAAGACCTAATGCAGAGGTTTCAACCTTAAAAATTTTACTTATGATACTCCCTTTCATGCCACACATCACTGGCTGCCAAGGAAATGCTGCATAACACGTTCTCTCCCATTAGTGAGATGAAACTGGGATGTACTAACTAGGCAAATAGTATATTTGCCAAAGAAAGATGAACCAAAATGGAAAAAAAAAAGTACAAAATAAAAGCAAGCAAGTAAGAAGTTAAAATACAGGGTTGATATTAAAGTTTAACAAGAGGGATGTTGAAGGGAAGACGGCTGGACTAGTTTTGCCTCTGCTCAAGTTTCTGTGAACTCTGGAGACAATGAGCAGAGAACCACTGGAATCCAGATTCACAAAACAGAACAAAAACATTCCTGAGTTTCCTTTTCCTAAATCTCATATGAGGATTTTTCTGAATTTTGTTTGTTTGACCTACCAGGGGATTTTTGGTGTGCCTTGAGGTTTCAGGGCAAGACTTTTTTTTTTGGCATACAGGGCCTTTCTCCAGCTGTAGAGTTGAAACTTGTGTAGCTGCATTGAACTGCGCCTCCTAAAGCCTGAAATGTGTTTTGAGAACTTGGGGAAGTCCAAGACTGTTGATGAATACAACTGAACAGTGATTTGTTCACACCTAAGAAATTGCACACAGTTGTGGCTTGCAGGGACAGCAGAGCACTCGCAAATCATTGCTGTCGTTGGAACAAGGTCTCTGTGCAAGTCTGTGAAGCCTAAACAAAGGCTTTCTCCGTTCTGCCTTCTCCCATCTGTGCATTTTGCATTAGCAAGGATCTAAGCATGGCAGCATCATCCCCCTTAGCCATCAGCTGGTTCAACAAGTGAGTGCAAGCAGTCCTTGCCAGAATGGAACTAGCAATAGTGTGTGGAGATATACATAGGACCAGTGTGGAAGCGCAACTTTTCTCATCTCTTCAGCAAAGCAACTGTCTGATTTCTGTCACAGAGCCCCCAGCAGTCCATGAGGGATGGGGTTTGAATGTGTGACTCAGAAGATTTCCCTGAAGCGGCAAGTGACACTATTGGATGTACTTACCAGCAATTCAAGTGATACGAACAGGGACACATCTTTGCAAAATTTAACTCCCTAGAAGCATAAGGAGTGAATACTCACACTGACGTCTTCCAGAAACAGAGCCATCTGCATGATTTCTCCTGTTGCCACTGATCAGTTATTCCCAGAGGAAAACGAGAGATTGAACAACTGGGTTCTTTCAGAAGGAACAGGCTTTTTTCTTCAGTTTTGCTAGTAGGCACCATCATTTTTTGTTTTTTCCCGAAAGGAAACTTTTGCAAGTTGATGTCTGATTGAAGCCTCTGCCCACTGAAGCAAAACTTAAGCTTGCTTCTTTGAACACCTTTTTCTGCTTCACCTTGTCCATTCTGGAGCTGAATGCTGTTAGAGGATCATCTGACACCATATTATAACTTCTTGTTGCCTCTTGTGTTTTCCAGAGAGTACCAGCAAGATACCAGCGTCAACAGAAGTGACAAAAACTTCTTCACGTAAGTTGAATTAACAGAGTTTTTTTATCTCTTTCTCTTCATTTTTTCTTGAAACTGCTTCTACAGCTCTGAAACAGCTCCTTCTTAGGAGAGAACAATTCATCTACATTCAGCAGCTCCGTTTCTGCCTATCATCTTGCCTACTTGAGCTACTTCAGGGACCAAGAAATGAATGAAGAAGGGTTAAGCATACATTTTACTGTCCTGGGGCTGTATCAAGGAAGCTAATTTGGCCTACAGTTGTCAGGCTGCAGCAGCCCAAGTGAAGAAGTATTTGTGCTGTTAGGAACTATGTTTTAAAAAAGCTCTTACCTCCTTCTGCTATAAATCCCAGCAGCTCCTTACAAGTTTGCTGAGTGTATAGGCATATTGATGTGTCCCCAGGAAAGTCTGTTGCCTTTGTTCTTCAGGGCTCTACATACAATTCCTGACAGCTCTGCAGGGTCTGTAGTGTGGACAGGTAACTCACTGTCAGTAATTTAACCACTTTTGAAGCTGCCTTGGCATACTAGGAGCCTTCTCCAGGTGGTTTCCTTTCAGGCTGATGGAATTTGCTTTCAGCATCCTGCCTGCAGTTACAGATTGCATACTTCCAGAGTTACACCTGGGACTGACCCCAGTGAGAAGCCACTTTCATTATTTAACTGTTAAGAGTTACTTTATATATGGCCACAATAAAAGCAGTTGTCTCTACTGCTGACTTTGGCTGAGATAATTGCAGATAAACGTGTATAAGCCGAGCAACCCAAGGATTTACAAGATGCACATACCCTGCTTGGCAAAGAGGCTGGGGTCCTGCTAGCTTTTTTGGGAAAGCTATGTCTGGCAGAGACAGGTTTTAGTGTGAAATGACAGTGTTTGTAGGCTAGATCAAGGAAAACAGTGTGATTGCCAGATTTTGCATTTAGCATGCCTGCAGACTTTCCTTTGATGCATCTGTGTGTGTGGCGACCTACTTCTGAAATCTTGGCATTGCTGCCTGACAGAAGAGACGTTGGATGTGCCCATATTCTTTCATGTTCTCAGTGGGGCCTGTCACTGGTGCTTCACTGGGTATATATGAGACCACATAGCTAATAGCAAGTGTCCTGTAACCATTGGAACCATTTTTGTTCAAAGAAGGTGACACGCTGGTCACTGACTCCACTGGGCTTGCCTTGCGTTCTCCCTTGTGCAGCGAGAATGTAGTCCCTGCACTTTGCTGCCTTCTTTCCCATGAATTAAAGTTCCTGTTCTTGAGTGGTCTCTTTCCCTGCTTATGTCCCTTCAAGTGCCTGCTGTTACAGTACTGTCCTCCTCTTTACTGCTATTGTGCTGCTGGAGAGGAGGAAGCTGGGATGTTCAAAAAGCTGGCTGCATTCCTGATGAATCTCTGCACTGGCAGATTTCATGCCAAGCAACACATCACAAAAAGCAGTATGTTCAGTGGCTGCTTGTTGAGGTCTTCTCGTGGAACTCTGAGGAGGTCTTTGATATGTGGCTGGAGCACAGACCAGCTTAGTCCCAAACCCAGCCAGGTGCTGTTTTTCCTACTGTTCTATCCCAGCTCTGGGTCCAGACCATATCTTTCTCTAACACTTCATGAGTTTCCTGGTGATCAGTAGTGCCTGGGGTTTGGGGCACTGCTGATTTTTTTCCAGGATTTTCAAATGAAAATAATAAGTAATTAGTGTGTTTTCTTATATTGAAGATAGACTATTGTGAAATGCTGGTGTTCAAATCACCAGGTTCTAGGTCTCTTGAAATATTGCTACAGTTACTTTTTGATGATAGGAGAACTTACAGAGAGGTCTTAGTTTTTAAGAGTGGGTTTTTTCTGCCTAAAACCAGGGTTTGTTAGGCAATAGATTCATCTTTTCTGTGTGACATGACATGTTAAATGTTTCACTACAGTGCATGCAGTATGCCTGACCTGCTTCCTAAAATTCACAGACTGGCTGTTTGCCACCTGTACTTCACACTGGCTCATCACATTGCCACCTTATGCAAAGTATTCTCTCTTCAGACTCTTCCTTCCAGCTGATAGTACTTCTCAAGCCTTCTCTTGAATGCTATATTCATGCATGACACCATATATGATTTGCTAGATAGTGAAAGGCCATGAAGCCCCCCCAAACATATGGCTCTTAATTGCTGTGTGGTTCAGGTTCCTACAGCTCAGGAGGTTCAGACCCAGCTGCAGGCTGCCTGCTTCTCCTATAAGCTTTTCTGAGTGCTTCCTTTGTGTGATTTGTGTTGAGGTCCATTTCCTTCCACTGTCCTACAAGATTATTTACCATTCTTTTTCCTTTCTTTGTAACCACTTTGGGGCTGGTGCTATGTCCCATTTTGGTCTGGAATGTGTTCTGCTTTCCCTTCCATCTACAGCTCTCTGCAGAGGTGGTGACACTCATGGACCCTCCTCTCTTTCAAGCCACAAAAGTCCTTAACTGTAGTAATGACAGACCCAAATGCCTTACTGTTCATTTGGAGTTACGTGAGACGAAGATAAGAAGCTAGTGCTTCCTGGGTCAGCATGTGGAGCTTCAAGACTTGCTGCTTTCCACTTTCCTCTGATGCTGTCAGAAACAGCTGAAAATTTTACTCTGTCTTTGCCAGTTTTCTCCTGGCCTTTCCTCCCAGGACTATGGAGCATTTTTGCTGTAATTGATTATTCACAGTGCGCCTAGGACATGCTGAACCAACTTTGAAGTTCTTTGCTTTCTCAAGCTACCTCGTTTTTTTCTCTGCTCTGCTGGGTTTCTGACTACTGAGGAAAAAAAAATAAAAGAAATCTCTGCTGGGGGAAGATGTTCAGGCTCCTCCAGTAGAGTGCTGTAGCTGTGGCTGTATTCTTACAACTTTGTTGTTACTTCTGTGTGTTGCAGAACCCATGCTTAGGATACAAGCTTCAACAGAAGGAACAAACACTTCCTCCTGTAAGTATATACAAGTTGTTTAAATTATTGCTGGCAAGACCCCTAAGTATATTTCTCCCTTCCTAGCTCAGAAAAAAATGTGCATTAAGAGATCAGGAGTGACCGGGTGGAATCCCTGAACTAAAGATGCAATTGTTATTTGTTATATATTATTAGAACTCTCAGAGACATGCTCTTTGTGTATTGAGGTCTAAACACCTTCCTTCAGAAAGGTCAAATGTAGGTTTGGGTAGGGCAAAGAAGGAGGAAACTACACCATTGTTTCCTACTCGGAATTCCCTTCCCTGCCCTCTCCAGACAAGGTATGGCTTCAAACACTGTCTCCTCTGCCTCCACAGCCCCTGGCCCTGGGGTAGCTGGAGCACCCATCCCCACCTGGGTGTGTTTCCCTTCATCCATGTGCCAGTTGGTGCTTGTTAGAATTCCTTGGGCTCTTTCTTCTGTGCCCCACTGCCTTTGGGAAGAAGACGAGGAAGGTGAGGACATCTTTTTGGGTGTCTTCCCTCAGCTGAGGCAGAGAGCCAGAAATGGTTCTTTCCTAGGAAAGAGAGATTGTTTCTCTGCTTATCTCAAGAGCACACTGGGAGCTGCAGGGGTACCAGCGGGGAAAGTGACTCTTTTCTTCCTCAGTAGTGATGCTTCCCAGGGAAGCATGCATTACAGCCATAATCCTATACAATTTTACCCTTGAGAGCCATTAGGAAGAGCCTTCCAGCTCTTTACTAGAACCAAATCCACCATCTATCAGCCTGTTTTGGAGCAGTCTGGAAGCCCACTTCGCACAGTCAAAGTCATTGGGGTTGTGGGAGGTAGTAGGGTATTAATCTTGCCCTAAAGCAGTAAGTGTTGCCAGCTGCTAGGAGTAGGATGGCAGGTGAGGTAGGTACAATCCACCCTGACAGTTCCAGTGTTGCTATAAAATGTGGTGTGTGCTTTATGAAAAACTATACATGAATGCCCTTAACTCACATCTAATCGCTACTGTAGCAGCACCAGGAGGAAAGGTCAAAGCCCTATCTCTGGATTTTTCTAGATTTTCTTCTCAGCTACTAGTCTGATAATTTTTAAGTGTGTGTTGAAAGAATTAGAGAAATTTGATAGGTTATTTAAAAAGCTTTCTGCCAGCAAGGTGAGAAGAGTTGGTTTTTGGCCTCCTTTTCCCCTTGATGCCTAGCAGCAGAGTAGGCAGGAATAATTTCTGGAGCAATTTAAAAGAGTAAATCCTCTCTGTTCTGTTCTCAGAAGCAATAATGTATACTGGAATTAGTACTGTTCAAGTCACTAAAATAAGTAATGGAGGTGAGAGGGCAGTGCTGGATATTGCTGCCTGTGCTGGGTAGGAAAAGCAGGAGGGAGCCAATGTTTATTGCTAACAGATGTGAATGTCTACTCACACTACAGAGTGATGAGGGAATTGAGTCCACATACTTACTCTAAAGTTCCTTAGGGCTTTTCTTTTCTGACTTTCAGTGGGACATGTCCATTTCACACTTGTCACTGTCAATCTTGTAACAGCAACAGGAGATAAAATAAACTGTTTCCTTCCACTTCTCAGACAATAGCAGATGTTTAGAGAACATGCCAGCACTGTCACTGTTGGCCAGACACTGGGAAAGACCTGAAAACAGAAGAGTGATTCAGTAGGTTCTCTCCCCTAGGGCTTTCACAAGGGAATAGACATGTGTCATGCTTTGCTTCTTTTGGAGTTTCAGTGACAAATATTCAGAGAGGGAGAAGCTTAAAAAATAATCCCGTCTCTATAAGACACTCCACAACTGACATCCCAAACCTGAAGATCCCTTCCCTTTTATGCGCACATATTCCTACACTCCCCAAAATCAAGTCCACTTTGAGAGTGTGGACCTCCCTGCTTAAATAAAGGAGAAAACAGCCATTGGGCATTCCAAGTTTCACATGAAAGACTGGTGATCTGATTGAGGGGTCAGTAATCCAAGGGAGAAGTAAGGACATTCATGCTTTTTTTGTCCTGTTTCATAGTGTGAGACTTTTTGACACTGATTGCTAATGCTGCCCTTAACAGGTAGAAATACTTCCCACCTTGTCTTCCACCCCAGCCCAAGGATTGATTCATATATATTTATTTTGTACTTGCAATCACAGAATCATAGAATTTGGGGTTGGAAAGGATCTTAAAGATCATCTGGTTCCACCCCCTTTGCCACGGAGAGGGACATGTTCCACCAGACCAGGTTGCTCCAAGCTCCATGTAGCCTGGCCTTGAACCCTGCCAGAGACTGAGCATCCACAACCTCTCTGGGCAACCTGTGCCAGTGCATCACCACTCTCACAGTAAAGAATTCCTTCCTAATATCTAATCTAAACCTACTCTCTTCCAGTTTAAAGCCATTTCCCTTGTTTTACCACTATATGCCCTAAGCTACAGCTTTCATTTTGCTTCACAATGAAGCTCTCTGTGATAGGTTTTTTCCTGCTGAAAGACGTGAACAAACCAACAGCAGTTGGAGCCCTGTGTGCTCTCACTACCAAGGGCTGCAGAGGCCATTCTTAATCACATTGGAAAATTTGGGAATGGAAGACATTTTTCTACCCCTTGTTTCCCAGGACTGCCATACTCTGAAACCAGTGCCTTAAGACCCTGTGACTTTCTTCTTCTCAGAAGCTGGAGTGGAACAACTAAATCTGAGACTTCACCGTAATGCCTTGTTATTAAGGGCAGCCAACTCTGTATTCAAGACTAGAGAATGAAAACGTGGTGGTCTTTTTGCTCTCCTGGGACTTGTTAAAGGAATCTTGACTTCTCACCCCAATAGCATACCTATGGCAGTTTTCTTCTTCCTTAGAAAATTGGTCCCAAAACTTACATTCCTGTTTGTAAGTTACAACATCCATGGAAAGAAATTCAAAGCAATCAGGTTTCCTAGGCTAGGATCATCAGCACTGCGCACAGGCTTCTGGTGGAGGTACTTTGTAGGGACATTTGTATGGTGCAGAAAGGGAGAAGGGAATTGATGGGGTGCAGGCTCTTTATAATTACCATGGTTCCTGTCGTGTGGGAACCACGAACAGCACGGTACGGGTGTACAGACCAGGAATGGCTCTACACCTAAGCTTACGGTTTCTATGGACAACATCAGTCTGGAAACCCATGCTCTGAGAGCTAAACTGGATCAAAAGCCGAGCATTTATAGCAGTAGGAAATGAGGAAGCTGCACAGCGACAGAGCCTGTGGGAGTATGTGTCAAATGGAAGCATTTTGCTTAGCTGCACCTTGCAGCATTACCCTCATACTTGTTTGTGCTGCCTACTAAGGGCTTCTACCTAAAATGTCTGTGGAGGCACTTCCCCCAGCAAAGAGCCAGGGCATGTAGTCTGCATGTTTCAGACGTGATTGTCTTACACGGGGATTCTCAGCTCAGATTTGTCTGCTTGTGCAAGATGGCGAGCCAGCAATCATGGCACTGGATGTGCCTGGAGCATATTCTCTGCAGCATGCTTCCTCCTGCCCACTACCTAGCAGGCTGATGTGATGGCCAGCTGGAGGCAAGAATATGGATAAAGAACAGGTGGGAGGCTGATCCCACCTTGCCTGTGGCTTTTTTTTCAGAGGAATGCAGAATGAGTTTGTTTAGCTTTTTCCTGGAGAGAAAAACCCAGTGCTGGTTGTCTGCCCCACAGATGACTTTAAACTTGTTTTCCTACCGACTTTCATGTTGGCCTCTAAAACCTGCACAGACATTTTTAAAAGAATGATTAATTGGGTAAAAAATGTGCCAGTTTGGATTGCTCATCTTTCCTCTCTGGAGTTATTAACTTACAAGCTCCAAGCCTGGCACAGCAAAGCATTTTCCTAACACTTCATCTTCTCATCATGCAATAAGAGATTCCAACATGTACATTAAATTATGACCAGATACAGCACACAGAAAGGTAGCATGCAAAGCCTTTCTGCCTGTCACATTTTCTTAAGTACAATACTGAACAGCTTTGATAAAAATGGTCCATGCTGAGCAATAAAACCTTCTATGACATGACATTAGGGTCATTGGTTTACAGAGTATTTTTAACAGGAACATTTTTGCATGTACAAAGCAAGCAGCCTGGCCAATAGATCATCTGTGTTCTAAAATCTTAAAAAGCAAGTTAAGTTTCTGCTGAATTCTGCTTTCCTTTGTCTCCTACAGTGAACCCAGTCCTTCTCCCTATATTTATTTATGTTATGCCTGACAGAAGTCCACTTTCAAAAAACATGAATTTTCTAAAATTCATACAAACATGAATCAGCGCTTCTGGTAGACAGAGAGCTTGGGCTCCAAATGATTTCGTTTTTATGTGGCTTTTTCTTCTGCCTTCAGAATACTTACCCAAACCTGAAAAGACCTTCTGATTTTGTTAGTATTTCAAGCAATTTTTTAAAGGGTAATCTTGATTTGTATCAAGTCCTTAGACCATTTAAGTTCTCCTGCTATCTGATTTTTGGAGGTTTGTTTAGATGTCTTTATTTTATTTTTTTAATGGTGCTCATGCACAGGCACCTACCTACCAATAGGAGCACACTTGTCTTTGATGTGAGGCAAAAACTTGTGGAATCAAGGAAAGACAGATGGAGAGTCTTTCCTGCTTCCTGAGGTCTGTGTGAATTGCAGTTCCTTTAAGATACAGCATGACTTGATGACTAGGTTTGCAGTATAGTGAAATACAGTATATATTTTTTTCTGCATTCATTCAATTTACTCTGTTTTGTTTGGTTTCATTTTATTCTGAGTTTGACAGATGTTAATTTCTTATATTCCCTCTACAACCAAGAGACAAAGATGATAGTATGATTGACAGTGCTGCCACACAGTGTAAGGATCAGAAAACTTAGGGCATAATGCCTAACCATTGAATACATGTTCAACTTCTTTTATCTCAAAAAACTTCTGTGGTTTTGTCATAAAATTTACATACACTGGTTGCACCTCAGAAACTTCTGAAATGCAGCTATTTTGGGGTGAAAAAGCAGAATTTTTTTATGAGATAGTAAATAACTGTGTAAAGTCACTTGGGGAAGGATGGGAACAGGAGAATATTGTAACCAATTTATAAAGCTGAAGGAATTCAGATGTTGAAGGCAATTACTCAGGTTGCAGTTATGCCAGCACAGCAGGACTCCCAGCTCTTGCTCTTATAAAAAAATTAGTCCAACATCTTCTGCTATCAGCATTTAATTCATCTGTGCCATGGATTGAAAGGCTACTTCTCCAGGAAAGCTATGCACTTGATGCCCTGGTGGGACAGTGGGTCAAAGGAAAACACTATACCACCTCATGTATTTTGCTTTATCATTTCAGTGGGTTTATTTCTCTGAATAATGGTCTCTGGAGAGAATACTTTGCTTTGTTCTAAGGACACAGTGAGAGGGTAAGGGCAGGGTCAGATAACTTGCTCTTATTTAATGTAAAATGAGTTTAAACCTTCTAGTTAGTGAAAGCCAAATGAAAGAGCAGTGGTGAAGAGGTGTCAATCCCTTGTTACAACCTACCACAGTGTGCAGTTCTCCGTAGTGGGCACCAGTGACAGTGGGCAATGCAGTGGTAATTTCAGTACCTTTATGATTTCATCTGGCATGACAAACCGTGTTTCCTGTAGTTATTTTTCACAGATAAGGCAAACTCATGGAAATAGGTAACATCTCCCACAGACACGGCTTTCAACCTTTTGTATGACTCCCAGTCTAAAGATGGTGTGACATTAAATGCCTTCTCCCAAACCAGTTCATCTTGCAGGGTTTTCTGTAGTTGCATTCTTCGTTCCCCAGTCTTGCTCTGAAGGAGAGCCTGGGTTGTCACTGAGAACCTCAGCTGGGCTAGGCCGCTCCACTGGGAAATTCATACCTGTCAAACTTCAGAGACAACACCACTAGTGTAAAGTCAATTCTCTTCCGTGCTGGGGTTTCTTTTCTTTTTTTCCTTCAAGGAGGTCAGAGAGGTAAAAGGCAATGATGGGTGTAAGCAGTGCTAAAATTGGAAGAAGCTGACATAACAGTCACAAAGGAGTAAGTGCAACAGTTTGTATGGCTTAAATACAGCTGCCAGAGTGGAAGGGTTTTAGGGACATTGGTTTTAGCTAGCTGTATATTTGTGCATGTAAGAATAAATCTGTAAGACTGGCACTTGCCTCAGCATTTGTATATAATGAGGCAGTTGTGGTTTATGTATAAATATACATATATACATTGGTTTATAAAGTATATACATGTAAGTGTGAAGGCAATGGTTTGTGTCTGTTTATTTCAAGATGTGCTTTCCTGAGGTCATGAATTATACCACAAAAAGGGTTATCAAATGTGTGGCAGTCTACTCTGGTGGAATGCAAGTCACAAAATCTACTTCACAGGTTTCTGTTGTTCGTAGTATTTCTGAAGGAATTTCCCAAGCCCACCTCCCATTGCCTTCAACCTGTTCAGGATCAGGTCTTCTCCAAGGTTCTAACTCCAGAAACTCCTCCCATCTTTCAGCAAAACGATTTTTAAAGACTGCATGTGTCCTTAGTGATGGAGTGGGGGAGACTCTCACACCAAGGTAGCTGTCCAAAAGCCACATTGTCAATTGATGCCTCAGCTGGAGAATGAGGGCTCCCCTAGCTTTCCTCAGGAACTCTGGGTATGTCTGGACTTCTGCTTCTGAGACCCTGCAAGCGATATGGGAATTTGCCTTCAACAGTCTGCTCGTAAGGCCTGGTTTCTCTGAAGTTCTTCCCACAAGGTCAAATCATGGCAAATTCTTGCCTAAGAGAGCATTATTGTGTGTTTTTCTGACTTCTTCTTTATACTTTGCTGGAATGACACATACTATCTGCCCACCTGAGACCAAAATAAGCATCTTTCTCATGTGCCAGCATAGCCTATGCTATATTGGAGGACATGAGCTTGTAGCACAGGGATGTGTTGGTGTTTTGACTGTGGTTGTTTGGTCACTGTGTCTTCCGAGGAAGTCCCTGGTATTGTCACTGTGACAAAAACAGGTTTTCAAGGACTCCTGTTCCTCCTGGCTGTACTCTTTCTGGGTAGCAACTGTGAGCATACTTGGTGGTACTGGATCAGCCTTCTCAAAATCTTCCCTCCTCTGAGGCACCAGGGTAGTTGTTACTGAGTAAAGGTACATGACAGGCAGTCATGCCAGCAGGGCAGAGATCTGTGAACAAAATGGAGCATGTAACCTTGACAGAAACATGCATCTCTTTTGTGTCATTATCCATGCTGAAATCAAGACTTTCAGTGCTTTGTAGGAAGGCATGAAGGAGACAAAGAGCTGAGAAAAGTATGAAAAAAGGATACTCTCAACCAATGAAAATGATGAGCATGTGCATGGGTACACAACAATATTTGTATTTTAATACAATAGGCAGTTCCCAACTTACCCCTATAGTCCAGATATTCTGTCCATGTCCTTATCTTCCATCTATTGCCCCCAAAGAGAGTTTACCCTGAGGCACTCTCTTGTGTTAACCCCAGGAGAGACTAGCATTGCAAGTTCCTTTGCGCTCTTTGGGAGACCCTTCTGTCCTCAGAAAGACAGGATGACAGCTCACTTCCTTGTTTTTAGAGGTAGAGTTTCTCTTGCTTCAGCTTTGGAGGGAAAGGTCCAACAGAGAGAAAAATCCCAAAGGGAATTTAGGTTACCAAATTTGAGTTACTCTATCATGCCCAAGGGCTTGCTGGGCTCCCTTTGACAGGGAGGCACAGAGAGCAGGCTTTCTTAGGTGGTGTGTTCTGGGCTTTCTAGTCCACGTTCTTCCAGGGGGGGATCTTAGGCTGCATCAGCTGTGAACAGACACCCTGTGGCATAGCAGGGCCCTGGTCCATGAAGGGTTGTTTCAAGTTCATGGTCTGGCAGTGGAGGTCCGTGATGAAGCAGAAACACAAATTTAATGAAATACAAAGGAGTCAAGAGCCTGGATCCATTGCTTTGTTTTCATAATCAGCTTAAAATTTGGACAGTTCTGGTCAACCACAGAGGCAGATGATGTTGTCTAGGGAGAGTGAACAAAGAATAACACAGCAATAGATAAAAGATGAGCAGAAAAGTAAGCTGTTACTTGTCAGAATAACTTGCAAAGTGTATGGCTTGAGTGTTTCCATTTACTTAAGAATAACCCCTTGATAAATCACTATTTACTTTTTAAAAGTGTATGCTGCACCACTGAAACAGTATTTCAAAAGCTATAGGCAGAGTACTGAACACATAAATGTGAACTTTCCATAGATGCATGGCTTTGAAAATCATCACTGTGTCCCCTCATTAGCTTCTCCACAAACACAGTGGCACTCTATGGCTGAGACTCAATTTAGACTATAGCAGTTTCTATCAGGTAAATTAAAAGCAATACTCTTCTTTCACGTTGCTATCCTAGCAGTATTGTAATAGTGCAGTGGGAGCCAAGCTAAACCCTCAGGAAGAAATTATTATCCTATCCTTCATGTCCACATCTCTTCTAAATTGCCTTTTGGTAACCTCTTCTAATTGGATGCAAAATGGGAAAGTTGTATCTCCTGTGACTTTCATTATCAAAATGTTCCCGGAGGTTCTTAATGGTTTCTGCTGTTCTTGACATTCTCCCCCTGTACAGCAAGGAGAAGGAATGGCTGTAGTCATTGCAGCAATTAAAGAGCAACCTTTTACAGTGTGATCTTCCTTCTAGGTTTGCATCTTCCTAAATATTTAGCAGTAGCCAGCTAGTCAGTAACTTTGAGTTGCATCTGCTGCAGCTGGCAAATACCACAAAACACCCACTCTGTTTTTTGAAAAGAAAGCTATGCCCTGGAGCAACTGTTTCTTTCAGTGACTATATATGTATATAAAGGCTCTTGAACTTCCTCATAAGATTTTCTTTTCCTGACTGCCCACTCTTCATTCTAGTCATTTCAACTTCATTATGGATATACAGAGCTCATAGGCCTTACTGGTAGTTTATATTAATCACAGTATCCAGCTGTCTGAAATATTTTGGTAAATTCCAAATTTTCCCTTCTAGAGGGATGTGCTTTTTTAAAAGAGAGGAAACTTTTTCTCAGCCTTCCAATTTCCAAACTTTATCAATTCTGTTGCGAGCTAAAATAGCATGGGGCATTTCTGAATTATGATGAACATAAAGGCTAAACTTAGAGTGCTGTGTGGAGGGAGGCTGAGGAGCGAGATGGCGTGCTAGAGCAGTGTTTGCCCATTTCATCATTAACATGCTTTCTTGTGTCATTTTGGGCCGTGCCAGCTGCTGATTCTCAAGACATCTAAGTACAATATAAGGATTTAGTACAGTACAAGGACTAAGTGCACTGAGACCTTTACCAGGAAGCACTATGGGTACCATGCTCCCAGCCCAGCTCCCTTCACTCTGAGCAGTTCTCCCATATCATCCCAACAGACACTGCAACCCCCAAAGACTCCCAGGTGCCTTTAACTGTGCCAGAGGGAATTAATCATAAAGCTATAGTAATGCCATGAAAACACCACTTGGATGGGCTGAGACTCACCCTTTCCACAATTTAGGACTGAGAACTGGAAGAAGATACATGTAAATGATATTTAATGAAGGGCAGAGCCACAGTGAAGTGGCATGTGATGTAGATGTAGCCTAGCCATGCTTGCCCTTGGACTGGGAGCGTGGTCTGTCCCCTTTACAACTGAGCAATGTTGGAACATCTAAGCAGTCAGGCTGTCTATCCCACCCCACCCTTCCCGATTACTGTGTACTTGTGGGGCAAAAAGCAACTGGCATTACATCCCAGCCCTCCCAACTTCAGCAACCATGGTCACTGCTCTTGAATAGAAATGTGAGATAAAACTTACTGGACTACAGACCAAGCCAACAGAGGAGACAACTGTTTTCCCAACCCTGAGCATTTGGCTCTTTTGTTTCTCCATTTCTGTTTCATTCATTCAACACAGAAAAGATCCTTGCTCCAGAGCTGTAAATGTTCAGAATTGATGTTGAATAAGGAAGGGTTTGACTGGGCACAGCTTTGCAGCCTCAAGCTTTTACAAATACCATGTGGCACTGAGGTTATCCAGAAGTTTACCATTTATTCATGGGGTGGTAATAGCTGTTCAGAATTTAATATAGTCATTATTTTGCTGAGGTTTATAAAGTGGAATCTGAACTCTATTACTGATATCTTTCTGGTAATATTCACAATGATCCAGAACATGATTCTTAATAACACAGTCAAGTGTCTGACAGGTATTTAGATGAGCTTTCCAAAATGTCAGCAGGTTTGATAAGGAATATTACTGCAATGGCTGGTTTCTAAAAGAAAAGGATAAGCTATACTCCAGAGAAGAAATATTAGGGTGTTTTTCAATAATGTCTGTTTTGCAGGCAGATAGCCAGGTGTGAAAGCCACAGCTACCTGCATTGAGAAAGTTACTAATTTGACCTACTGGTGTCAGTTGTGGCACAAACTGCCAGTGGCAGAACGCTTTTTCTAGTCTTCTCAAATTAGAAGTGAGCTAACCACATGTGATGCTTTTCTTTGTTTGAAATGTCTGTGTTTTTATATATAGTAACTGAGAATGTTCTTTCAGTTGTAGCTGAAATTCTGTTGTAAGCTTTCAAACACTGACATCCAGTGCCATGGGGCATTAGTTCAACAGTTTAGTTATTGTTCTGAGAGAACAGTAGGTTTAAATGTCTGGTGCTTTCGCCTGATTAAATGCCACCCCCCAGCCTTTTTCCATTCTAAGAAAGTCCAAAACTTGCATTGATTGTTTTGCATTCCTTAATATTTTATGTTATTTAAAACAATACAAACATGGAGTGATTCCACAGGGCACACAGTGAGATAGGATTGGAGTCTAATCTTGCACTGTACTTTTTATGCTGTTAGTGTGACTTTTATTATTTCCCTGGAATGGCTTTTTCTTTCCGTTTCCCACTGGGGAAATATTTGGCTTAAAACAAGCTGCAGGCTATGCATAGTTCTTGAATATTTTAATGATCTACACAAAACCCATTAGCTGACACAGTGGCAACTAATACTTGACAGACAGTAGGATAACAGTTGTCTCAGAGACTGTGAGAGGCCAGAAGAATCTTAAACACTAATCTTGCAGGAAGGATGAAGAGTTGCCTTGAGCAGTGATGCAGCTCATTCAAATGCATGTCGATCTGTCTTGATGAAGAACTGGTGCTTCAGATCCCTGGTGTAATGAGCTCTGAATCAGATGCTGTTCTTGGCTACCAGGCAAGCTGCATCTGCAGAGTACATCCTTGTAACTCGTTTAAGTATTTCTCACTTTGGAGGGAGCAGGTTAAGACAGATCCAGGGAAGGAATGCTGTGAACACAGATTCTGTATCTTTTTTGGTGGACTGGTAGTTGTGCCAGTGTAGCTGTGATCACTGAGAGTGGCAGATAAATCCCAAGCATCATGGGAGGTAACACAAGTCTGAAATCCTCTCCATGTGTGATCAGACAGTGCATTTGATCCTTGCACTGGTGAAATTCCTTCCTGGAGGCAGGCAGGAAGAGATCAGACATGGGTTAGAGACTGTTCACCGTAACCTGTCCAACTGCATGTTTCTGTCAGATGGAGAGGATTCTCGATGTCTTACTCCCAATGTCTGTATCCTGCATCAAGTGTGTAAGTGACCTCTCATGTTGGCAGCAATACCATGACTGAATTACACTTTCAAGGTCAAGAGTTAAATGCCAGCACCCTACTAATTCTTCCAGCCAAATGGACACCTGGAGAGCTAATGTACTGTTGTACTTAATGCTTGAGTTATATGTAGAAAATATGCAGTAAAACTCTAGATAATTGGATGTGGACTGCATTTGCAATTATATGTTCACTGGATAATATGCATACATCAGAGACCTAATACTCACCCCAGCAAGAGAGCACAGTTATAGGCAGGCTGAGCAAATGGAGCTTTTCAATTTAAATGTGCAAATGAATTTCATACACACATGGGCACTATTAGCAGATGGTCAGTAAGGAAGGCTGTGTACAGGGGAGGGGTTCTTTCCTTTTAATTTGATAAGAATCTGTTCCTGTGGATGTTGTTTCATGCTGAGGAATAGCTTTTATTATCTGTAAATTTCTTGTAAAATATGAGATTGACATTCACAATAAGCCAAGAGCGTCAGATATGAAGTAGTGGATGAAGAATTTTCTCTGGATGGAGAAAAAAAAAGTCAGAAAGAGAGAGTCAAATATTTTTACTGTTATCTAATTTTCAGAACACAATGTGGCACAAGCAGCTCTAGTAGAAACACATTAGCCAGTGTTGATGATTCATAACTGATTGCTGAAAATTTTGAGAATTCCTTAAGGAAGAAAAAAATTCTTTAAAAAAGCCCTTTAAGAAGAAATGGGCAGCAGCTAAGTCTGAAATGGGAGGCAAGCAGAGAACTGGCTATCACTTGTTTAGACCTGCTGCTCTAGAGTTCATCTGCTGTATCCTAGTATTGAAAGGGTGGTGGAGCACAGGAAAAGATAATCCAAGCAGAAAGGAAAGGAAAGCATGGTAGTATGAGCTGGCATTTCTGCTTAGCCTCTGTCTCAACTAGATCTCATCACTCACTTCTTAGACACTGCCATATTCTTGGCATCTCCCCTTTCATTATCGAAAGGAATTGTCAGTGTAACAAAATACATTTCAGCATTTGTGAGAAACACTGACTAATAAGGGTCCTGTGAGTTTTTAAAGAGCTTGGCATGCTTTTCTGATCTTTGAGGACTGTTTCTTACTCAGTCCTAGTCATGATCATGTCTTGACCCTCAGTCGCTCTGCAGAAAATAGTTGTTGCAAATAATTTTGAGCACAATCTCTGCACACAATGCCACCTGCCAAAACTGAAGTATCTTGAACAAAAGTCCCAGCTGTCAGCCAGTCAGACTGACCACATGTGAAGCAGTCATGGTGCTCTACCTCCTCTACCTGGCCACAGAAAGAAAGGGTAGCTGACCTGCTCTGGAAAGCAGCATTTGATGCTGGGCAGAATTTCTGCTGCCAGCCCATGCTCACAGACAGTGGGGAAGCAGAACAGCCAGACACATGCATCAGCACTCAGGCTGGCCAGCCCCAGTGCCCACCAAGCCCTGCCTGTGTTCTTGTCTCAGGCACAGGTAGCAATTGCTGCCTCAGGGACTTGTGGGGGAAAGACACAACAAAAAGATGATGCCTCTGCTAAATGAGTTTTCTCCTATGCTGTGACTGTGAGAGAGAACTCAACCTTTCTGGATCCTATTTTTCTCTAGTTAGATTTATGGGGAGTCTTGTCTCTTCTGTAATCTTCTTTGTATTACTTTCTGTAACCTTGTTTGGTCTCTCCAATTTATATGTCTGTACTGTATGGATTGTAGTCCACTATGTGTGGGCAAGGCCAAAATGGGAGAGAAAGGTACAAAAACAGTCCTCATGGAAAACTGTGGACTTGTTTTATTACCTAGAAAATGTCATCCTTGCCCTCCTGTGCTTAACTATTGACATACATGGTACAGCATGAGGTTTACTAATGCATAAGAAGCATCTGGTTTTGTTAGTGCAGGAGTGTTCCTATTTTCCATGCAAATATCAAATCTTTTCTCAAAATTTCCATAAGAACCTACTTGAATGGGGCCTAAGCAAACAGGTGCTTCTCCATGGCAGATATTTTTTTTATTTTCTATTCCCACTTGGAAAAAAGAAATGTGTCTGTTCCCCATACAGGAAAATCTAATTGCAGAGACTGCAAAAACACCTGACAGGCTGTAGAGGATAATTTGGCCTGCTCCTCACAGTCCACTAAGGTTCTCCTCTTAGCTGAAGACACGGAGGGGAACATCCCGACTGTCTGAAGGCACTCCCTTCACTACCCTGTTGATGTAAGATCATAAACTGGGAGACCTTGGGGGTCTCATTTTGCAGTCCATGTAAAGTGCTGAGAAATATTCATGTGTCAGTCTTTTCAAGACTTCTAACTGATCTGAAGACTGGCCACAGCGTGACCTGATCATGGTTTATTTGTCGCAGAGCAGATACAATTAATATGTATCACCCACAATTAATATGTGGGTGAATATACAAGGAAAACAATGTCTTCAGCAGGGAATTAGCACAAGGCTTCTGTCACTGACACTCGCCTTTGCCCTGTCGTTTCACCCACTGTGATTAGAAATTCATCAAATATGTCTGGAGAATTTGCATGCTTAGCCTGCTTTGGAAAGAGGGGATTGTCTAGCTGTGAAAGGAGATTATGCAGCAATTTCCTCCTCAGCACAGCAAGACAATGAATCTGACTCTTCATTATAGAGGAAGGATGAGTAAGAATGGTTGCATTTCCTGTGCAGCAAGAGCAACATGAGCCGTGCTTCAGATTCCTTTGGGAATTTCCATGATCATGTCAATTTCAGACACAATACATAATGTTACTATGAGAAAATGTAGATGTTTAAATAGGAATGTTTTAATGTGGGGAAGGGGAAAAGGATCGATTCACTAAATAATGTGTTTGATCTCAGCTAGAAAGACAGCTCTACAAAAGAAGACAGGCTCAAAGTTAGTTACTTGAGTTTTATAACTCATGCGTTAATTACTGACAGCAGCAATGTACTTTTCAGATGACTGTAGCTTTTAATAGATATTCTCACATTCTCTCACCACTTTTGAAAATATATCCCTCCACTTACACAAATATTTTGCTGTGTTTTCATTATGTGAAAGGCTGTAAAGAAGTCTTGCAGTTACTCGTATATTTGCTAAATAAATGGAGAGAGGTCCCACAAAGCACCTGCCTCTTTCTCCTGCATTTTCACATTCATGCTCAGGGTAAACACAACTGGTGTTGCTGGTCAGGCATCAGTCTTTCTTTCCCAGAGTCTTCAACAGATATGCAATCCTGCTTAGATTTTTTCTAACTTGAGGGAGGTTGTACGTCTGCAAATGCAAAAATGTATCACAGTCACAAGGACAGATTCTTCTACTCAGAAAAGACTGTCTAGTAATTGCATGTTAAAAGACACTGGTCAGAGGAAAAATTTCCTGAGCAGCCTTAAGCACATGCCTTAGGACTAGTATGAATGTGGTTGCAGGCTGAGAATCCCAGACTAACTGTTGGCTCCTGAGGGACCAACCCATGAACTCTGAAATGCATGTGCAGAAACTCCAGTGAATGCCCAGAAAGACTTCAGATGCCTCAAAACTGAAATTATTTCTTACGAGGATTAGTCCAAACAATTACCAAAGGTTATTCCGTGATCATGTGCTGAGTGGGAAGTCAGGCAGACACCCAGCATGCTGAAGATGACTACGATGGAGCATGGGAAGTTGTCTCCATGTCTGTCCATCTCCTAGATCCTAGATCCTGCCTTTGAGGCACTTCCTCAAAGTTATAAGGAAAAAAAAAAAAAAAAGCATTAAACTACGATCATCTAAATGCACCTACTACTTTTCTGTCAGAGTGTTCACCATGTCTCTTCTCTGTTCATGAAGTCTTCAAAACATCCTTCAGTGACATTCACCTCTCTGATGTAAAGAATGTATCATTATTTCCTGCAAAGCTGGAGACTTCCTTCAGCAAGAGGAACTTGGAAGTTCTTCCTAGAACAGCCAGTGTTGAAAGTGTGCTCTCAGGAGAGAAAGAAAACTCCCAAAGGAGAGAACAGGGTAGCCATGTCAGGTTATTTTAAAATAAAACCAAAAGCTTCTATTAATACCTTGGGTGAAGTCTGTCATGGCAAAAGGATCTGAGCAGCATCCTGGTTCATCCAGAACCCTCTAGGGTAAGGAATGGAGGAGAGACACGTACAGATGCAGGTGTGAGAAGGCAAATGAAAGGCCACATGGTTGGATGTGCCTGTATACCAAGTTAGGTCCATTTTAAGTGCCTGAGTATATATATTTTTTTTAACTGGATTCTTTTTTCTTTTCCTCCCTCATAAAGGAAATGCAGTGACTGCACATGTCTTATTAAAAGATTGCTTGTTTGGCTGGTGGCCACAGAAGAATAATTCCTCTTATTGCTCAATAAATCAAGTTACTGTCATTTTAAACACTCTAGCTGAATTTCTGATGAGCACATGAAAGAGTTAACTCTACCACTGTCATGCTACCACAGCATTAAAATAACAGAAAATTTTAGGAACATAAAATGTATCCTCTCTTGTAGTATAAATCTGGAGCCTTTTATAAGCAAAATCCTTATAAAATTATGCCATTCTGTAAAAGTCTTACTTGGAAAATATACAAGCAGAATTGTGGACTAGTAAAGTGCAAATAAAACACATGCAGGGAAGCAGAGTGGTGTGTTTTGAATTTGTAGGTATTTCAAATGCATTTTAAAAATTTTAAATAAAATTCTTAAAATGCTAAATATTTTTTGATTTCAGTTAACACAACTTTTCTTATGTACAATAATAATCAGGCTATCCTGGACTGGACGGGCATGTTGATTTAATTTGAAGTGGTGGGCTCCTTCTCTGAAAGCTTTTTTTGTTGCTTTAGCAATTGAAAGCCTTTCTTTCCTAATAGGATTAGCCCAAATAATTACCAAAGGATTTCTCTGTCATCTGAGCACAGTTCCCCACAGTGGTATTAAAAAGCCTGTCTTCAGTACGGAAATAGTCAATGGCCGTGGGTAGCTGAAAAGGTTATAGTTAACTGTTGCCACTCAAACCAGAGAAAGTCATCTACAAAGGCAGGACTGCAGAGTTTTGCACCCTAATCTCCATTGTGCCCAACTGTTCCCATTGTGGGAAGAACAAATATTTGGCACAAAGTCACTAGGGAGGCTCTGGCAGACAGCAGGGTGAAGTGAGGGACCACAACCCAAATGGTAGGTGTTGTGACAATCCTTTGCAACACGTGTTCAGTAACATGTGAGTGATCTGGGATAACAAAGCTTTAACATTGTGTGTGTGTGTCAAATTCCATGCTAGCTAGCCCTTTGGTTCTGGATGCAAACCAGGATCCTCCCCTCTGACCTATTGGGAAGGGAGTCTACTTGAGTTTTTTTGGCAGATCCCTGAAATCTGTGAGATACATCAGCATTCTGTGGGAGAAGCTTCTCACTCTTCAGCTTTAGGACAGCTCCTTGCTGCTTTTTACAATCTTTACATTTTAAGTACTTTATCAAGAGCAGTAGCAAATTTTGCACGAGAAAAGGAACCCCTTAAGGAGGGGAAAAAAGAAATTGTGACTCAGGTTGAAACTGCACAAAGGCATCCTGCTGGGGAAGCAGGTCTGAATTAGTGTCTGTGACTTTAATCCATGTATCTAATCCGTAACTTTATTACTTGTTCAAGTCACGCAGTAGGTTTCTGCTGTTCTAAGCCTTCATTTCAGGAGTTCTGGCTCTGTATCCATATTCTGTGCAGCATAATATGTTGTACAGAGTAACAGAAGATGAAGTCTGAAAGGCATTTCTTCAGCATTAATGTACAGCTATCATTTTGACAGATACATGTCTGTAATCATAGGTCATTGTTTGGTGTGCCAGGAAATGAGCACCTCTGGCCTGACCTGTCTGATATTCCTTGAAATCACAGGATACATGTGCATACTTTTTCCAGCTCACTGTGAACACTGTTGTTTTGGTAGGAAAAAGGCTTGGTAAAGCTCTTTATTTGGGGTGCTTCGTCTCATGGTACTATCTGTACCTGTTTCCTCTCTGCCTGGCCTCTGGAGACTTCCAGCTTGTGCAATTGCTTTTGTACATAATCACATCATAGATCAAAGAAAATGCACAACCTTATTGTTGCAAGTTAATTGTTCCTGGAATAATTCTTACAGTTTACATTGTTGTCCACCTCAATGGTAGATTCAGATGCATCATTCCTTCCAGCTTCTGTGCTTTTCCAAATAGCTGGTATTATTTAGCCACTTATGTTGGTACTCTTGGAAACTCTCTCATTACCTAATGCACGGGCAAGCTGACTGTTGCCAGTAGCTACAACTCACCTCTACACTGGTAAGCAGTAAACCTGAACTTTCTGTCTGCTGCAGCCACATTAATAATGCATAATGTTTCCTGTAATTACATACGTGCACAGATTACTTTTTTTTTTCGTTTTGTTAGAGGAGGAAAGAAGATGGAGGTGGGGGGTGGAAGGTGGTGGAAACAGATACAAGTAATTATTAATGCTGACGAGACCCCAGCTGCATAGCTTTTTAATTAGCCCACGTCTAACCCTAATAGTCACTGTTGGGATAATACTAGCACTTCTTAAGCAGGCTAGTTTAGAAAGGGAAGTGTATTGTCTGCTCACACCTGCACTGTGTAGTGTTACTAGCACATACTCAGCAATGCAGGCCAAAACGTTGTAATTTTTTTCAGTTCACTTGGTTAAATTTTAGTCATATTGTATTCTTCAAGGCAGTCTCAAGGAGCGAACTCTGTGCAGCTGCGCAGGGCTGCTTTCCTGATGACACCGTGAACTGATGCCTGACGAAGGAAAGGAATGCAATATACTGAATTTCACGTATTTTTCAAGTGTTATTAACAAGGCCTCCAGAGAATCATTTCAAATTGATCAGTGAAGCAGGAGCATGATCTCTGCTCTTCACAGCAAAAGGAGTTCAAAATTCAAGACGCCCTGCCTTTTCCTTTCTTAGCTGAGCTGAAGGCTTCTGGAATAAGTAGAAATGTTTTGCCCCTGAATGGGTGTCAGCCTGGTCCATCCTTGGGAGCTTGGTCTTTGCCCTGCGGAGCTGGTGCCTTTAGAATGGAATCTATTTTAGTCACATCCTCGTTTTCAAATCTAGCATGTGCAAAGTTGTTAAAATGTCATTCCTTTGTTGGAAACGCTGAAGGAAGGACAAAGGATTTAGTGTGAAATTAGAAACACTGAGAGGTTTTTTTGCCCTTTGGCAGCTTTTAATTTAATTGGAGTTAAGCAACAGTTAAGCAGTATGCAGAGTTTAAGCAAGAGCAAAGCATGTCTCAAGTGAAAGCATGTATTAGATCCTCATTGCTGTAGCTAAGTAGGCTGCAATCTTGCTCACATTGGCAAGATATTTGACCCCCCTGTCTTTGCAGAAGCAAATCTCTGAAGGAATGATAGAGTTTTATAAGTTCTGGCTTCAAACTGTGGCCCTGATCAGAAAGGGGTTTAGGGACACTATTCATCTCATCTATATGCACACAGGCCAAAGACACAAAGTGCTTTTTTCTTCTTCTTGCAGCCCTGTAGGCTTTCCTTCTCCACTTTGCAGCCACCATTTCCACCACAGGCACAGCATACCTACAGTGGTGTACATGATGACAGCTCTGTTTTGACTTTCTCTCTGGATGCTAATTTGAAAGAGCTTGGCTGAGAACACAGAATACAGGGTGACCTTAACCCTGCCTCTCCGGACCACCTTTTCAAATAATCTGTCAGATTAAATGCATTTATTCCTTAGACACCCTCAAGAAGAAGGGAAAAGACAGGCTGTGCTCTCCATTCTTTTTTTGTAGTCTCACTGCCACTCTGCAGCTTCTGTGGTGAAACACAGGCACACATAATGCACCCCAGTGGACATGACCCGCAGTGTGAATGCAGGAAATGCTGCAGGAATAATGAATCCTTCAAATGAAATTATAATTATAAACTCATTCTGATACATGTGTCAGCTCTGTCACTGCCTCTGATGCTTCCTTTCTAGGTTGCTCAATGTCTTGCAGAAGGGGATGTTTCCAAAGCTGCATTACAGGACTTGTATCATCCAGTAGCCCATATTGCCCAGTGATGTTGTATGTTAAATACCATATGTTAAATACCAACAAGTTGTAATAAATCTGCTTTACCCTGGTGTAAGGGTCTGCTCAGTGTCTGGAGCAGCACAGAGTTGGCTCTGTAGCTTTAAACTGCATCAGGGAAATGAAAGTACAGCAGATACATTTATTTAATGTTTCAGTTTCCTCTTCGCTGCTTTCCTCTCTTGCTCTTGACAAGACTCAGCCTGATGCACAAACATTGAAGTCCTGTGTGTGAGAAAAGTTAACTACCTTAAATCAATTGATTTCTGGAAGAGGAGAGTTTTGCTTGTCTGCTAGACTATACAGAGCACAAAAAAGAGCCTGGGTGCAGGAGTGAGAAAGATGTGACAGAGGCTGGGCTTTGCATTTAAAACATAGCTGTGTAATACAAGCATATTTGATTAGACTACTCAAAACTCATTACGAGACATCAAATCTCCTTTGTCATACTTACTTGAATTCTTCTTAATTTGCTGGAAACTGACAGTTTTCCAGCCAATGCCAAAGGAGTGATTCATGTCTTCTATGGCCTTCTGAATGCACTAAGAAAGAACATGAAATATTAAATGGTACTAGGTACTAGGATTCTGAGGCATGATGAGAGCTGTTGCTTTTGTTATTGTTCAATTTTTTTTACTTAAAAATGTTGTGTTGCTTATCTGTTTCAAACAGTGAACATCTCAATTCTGCTAACTTGAGCATAATCAGGCAACATATAGACATGACCGGAGTTGAACTAACAAATGTAATTGAATTACTATCTCAATTTATGATAAGGTGGATTAACTTCATTATTTGGAGATATTTGTAGAAACCTGCTAAGCAAACCAGCTCTTGAGGTGAAATAATAGTATTTTCTGCAAGCAAAGTTCTGAAATTTGCAGATTCTGAAAGTATAACTGTACTGTAAGATGTACTTTAGAAGTCCAAGCCACAAATATGCCAATGTCCTATCATTAATAAATGTTTATTTAATGATACAGAAATTCCTCCATGCAGTAGGCTGCTCCATGCCTTTGACTTCTTTCTTTTTGCTTGTCTAATAGCAAAACTATTGAACACAGTAAAGAGTTACTCTACAAAAAACTCCACGTGTGGTTAGAATATTAAAAAGTGAAGTAAAGTATGATGCCTTAAGGTTTAAACAGCAGCTGTTGAGAATACATGCTGGTACAAAAATAATTCTATTTATATCCAAAAAACCCCAAAAGGTGCAGTAAGTAGAGTCAAGATTTTTCAGAGTAATGGGGATCCTTTTGGGATCTTCTACGAGCCTCTGCCTAAATTAAGCCCAGATTCAGGAAGGGCTTTGGGTCATGGTTTCATTATGCAAAGTCTTTTGTGAGAAGACAAGGTCAAGGGACTTCAGGCCTCTGGAGCATGGCCCTATTCTCTTTCGTCCAGCCTAGATATATGTTTTTTTACAAGACCAGTATGGGAATTAGGGCTGAACAATGTTACTGCACTAGTTCAAGTGACAGAACAGAAGGAATAGAAAGAAAGGAGACAGAGGGAAAAGGATTATATTGCTGCCCAAACTGTTTATTGTGAAACCACTGCGCTATGCTCCAAAATGCCTTCTCAGTTCCTGAATTAGGCTCTGATTCAAAAAGGCACTTAGATATATGATGTGGCCCATCTCTAATCAGGAAGGCATTTCACCACTTGTTTAAGTATTTTATTAACCGGGTGTCAATGAGGGACGGATAATCCCTTGATTCAGGGTCTTCAGGACCTTGACTCAAATTATCATTGTCCAGTGACTCTGCCAGCAGTCAGAGCACTGTGAATACAAAGGCTGACAGCACAAAATCCTGCATAGCTGGGCCTGTGCAAAGTAGCAGTATTGCCACTGTGCTATGAATACCCATGAGGAATTTCTTCAGTCTGAATAAAGTGGTTCAAATGCAGGAGTGCAGATAAATTTGAGCACTAAGGTAGGTGAGAGTGAATAACCAAGCCTGAGCCCTGTGACTGCACTGCTGCTGCAGCTCATTGCCACATTGTGAAAATAAATAATCACAACTGCCCCAGCAGGTTTGCTGGAGACTCCAGTGACAGAGCAAAGGGGGTATCAGACCTGGGGAAAAAAAACAACCCCAAACAAACAAATAAAAAAACCATCTGAACTGCGCATGGACTTTGTCTGCTTCTGCCCTCAGGCAGAAAAGCCTAGCTGAGTGCATTACATGTCTTTGCATCTCTTAAATGTTCCTTTACCACATGGTAGAGCTAATTATTATTAGCCTGAACAGTGGTAGGGCCCATCCCAGTTTTGTGACTTAGCAGAGGCTGGGGAAATGAGTCAGTTCCATTGATGAAAAACCCTGACATTCATGGTTTGATGTCCTATTTCTGTGTCTCGTGTAGTGCCACTAGCTCTGCTTTAGAATAGGATGAAAGAAACTCAGTGTCTTACATTTCACTTGAAGATGAAAAGACTCAGAACACCTTTTTGGTTCCCCTGAAATAACAGCCCATTTTATGGCAGTTTTCAGTTTCAATTACTGGCTGTAGCTATTTAAAGTATATACATTTCTTAAAACAGCCATTGTAGTTGTGTCGGTTTTTTTCAAATCACTGTTTCTGCAAGATGCAGCTATTGGACTTACAGAAAACATATTCCTAGTGTAAAAGCTTGCTGTAAATGTGTACATGTGATGCCAATACAGAAAATGCTGCCACAGAGGCAACATGAGCTCTCCCAAATGTTTTCAGAAGCATTGTTGTTTGTATACTGTGCTTCAGACATTTCCAAGAAACGTACTAGTGTGAGGACCTGCTTCTGAGACACCAGCATCCAATGTAGTTGGTTTGGCTTGAGCGTACAGAGAGGGTTAGAATAGTTTCTTCATGTCCCCATCTTCTGTGTTGTCTGAGGGCAGGGAGTCTTCCCACAGCAACCCTTTATACCAACCAAATTAAGCACACTAATGATTCTGCTGACACTGACATATTTACCCTCATGTCTATGGCTGAATATGTACTTATTTTTATTGTTCATCTTTTCTTGCCTTTTCTTAGAGGCTTGATGTTTCATCTCCTCACTCACATATGGCTGCAAATGGGCAGAGGGTATAAAACAAATAAAGGGAAGAAGGTGGTGGAAATGGGCAGGAGCATAAAAACAGCTCTATCATCTATATTGTGTTTGCTTTACATCAGGTGAAAAATAGGATGTCTGTTTGCAAGTGACAGCCTGTCCCATTTTAACATTTGGAGTTCCAGTGACAGGACCAGTATAGAAGCAAAATGAAGTTTTCTCCTTGTGCCATTTGAGATGAGAGATGAGGTTCCTAGTAAGGGCTTTTGGAAGGACTCAAAGAGTGCTGGCATCAGTCCAAGGGAGATGGATTATGGAAAGGAGATTGGTGAAACACTGAAAGGATGAATAAATGAATCATTTTGTACCATGTGTGATGGCCCTCTCTTCCCACACCATGACTGCTGGCAGTGATGTTGCTCATTGGGCCTGATCACTTGCTTTGGGTCACTCCTCCATCTTTATATAGTGCACTTATTTAATTTGAAGAAAGTGCAATCAATAAAAAGTGATCCTTTTATCCTCCTCATCAATCTCTTCTTAATGAACATGCACTTTTTTTTTCTTCTTAGATCCTTGGTTACAATGCTTTTAATTTCTCAGTGTATGGTAGAAAAAGGGGTGCAATCAAACATATGATGGAGTAGTTGGTGCTGCATGTTGCTGGTTGCTTCTTACTGAAGAATGAACATGTTCTTAAAGGAAAGCAGTGGTCTGGGGGAGGGGTTGCAGATCACTTGTCCTGCATTGATGTATGGTCCTCTGAGTATTCTTTCTTAAGCTGTCATCCAGCAGAGCCATGAATAACCACTTGTGAAGAGATATTTTAATTTCCTAATGTCCCAGCAGTTGCAAGAAAGTAGATAATTCTTACGAAATATTTTTGTGGACTATTGAGACTTTATTTAAAGGAGATAGATATTTGAAAGCCAATGGCTTCCATGAGAATGACTCACCAAGCCTACTTTCCAAACTTTCAGCAGGTTTGGGTCTTATTACGGTATGACTGAAGGGTCAGCTGAGTAAAATGGTACTTGTGCTCTAGTTCGCAGGATGATGTCAGTCATAAGTACTTATCTATTCACATCTTTGTGGCTGGCCAGAGAGAATGGTCCTCTGCAGTTTGGTAATACGAAGTCCACCTCCTTTTAGCACCCATAAAACTGTTGGACAGATAGAACATGTTCCTCCTCATCACAGGCTGGAGGTTAATGCTGGTTTGGGTTTTTGCATTATTTCATTGAGCCTTCTGGGAGTGAAACTTCGCAAAAAACCCCACTCGATTCTTTGCAAAAACACTGTGTGAAATAAAATTACAGTTTTCTAAGGCTCTTAGTTTCAACCTGTCATTTGGCAGGAGTCCAAATCTCAGTCATAGATTAGCTTCATTAGTGTAGACTCAAACTGCATTTTCCTCTAAGCCAAAGAGACCCAAGCTATGTGGGAATCAGAAATAAATCTTTGCACAAGAAGCTAACCTTATTGCAAACAGGCAAGTAATTTGCTTCCTTGTCCTTCCGTATTTACCACCACTGGGCTACCCCAGCAAAACTTTGTTACCTTCAAGGTCATGCTCCCACTTGATTTCTTCCACGGTCTCCCTTCCAATGAGCCAATTGCTGACTCCTCCCGGCCACTCCTCTCCTTCAGCCGGGGTAGAATCTATGTTTAAGCAGAGCATGCCACTGCTAGCATGTCACTACAGAAATGTAAAAAGCTCAAGCCTGCAGCTGCAGGATAAAGCATTTCTGCATTGCTTTGGGGGTAAGGGGAGCAGAAAGGACCCACAAAGTCAGTGAACTGTACCTTCAGTTTACACTTGTATCTTCAGACCAAAGTGAGAGACCATCATCAGTCAGCTTTTACGGCAGCCTCGAGAGCTGACTCATGTGCTCCTGTACCCACCCGGACGCGGTAAAGAGCACAGGGTTTTCATTTTGGTCCAAAAGGTCGCGGGAGGAACCGGCCCGTGAGGTGTAGGATTGCAGCATGGCAGGCAGGTTGCGTTCCGGCCCTGGCCTTGGCCACCTGTGGAGTGGGGCCACGGAAGCTGCCTAGCCGGTGATTCAGCACCTCCTTTCTCCCTTCTTGGCGGGGAATAGCGGGAGCCGGCAGGCATCCCAGAGGCGGGGGCAGCGTGCCGGGTGCCGCCCCGCTCTCCTCGCCGCAAGCCCCCGTGGTCCCTGCGGGGCTGGGGGGCTGAAGCAGCTCTGCAGGCTTCCCTGCGGAGGGGGAGGAGGGGGAGGAGGTCTGGGCAGAGCCGGCTGCGTGGTGCTGAGGCAGGCAGCCTGCGCGCCAGGGCTGGAGGTGCGGCGGGGGAAGGGACCCGCAGCGGAGGAGGGTACTGCAGCCTGGCCGGGAGCCAGGGACCACGGGCACGCTGCGGCCGCGGAGCCGGCGGGGGGGGTGCGGGTGTGCCTGCCTGCCTGCCTGCCTGCCTGCCTGCCTGCCGGGAGGAGCTGCTGCGGGCGGGCTGGGCCTGCCGGTGCAGGAGAAAAAGGCAGGGAGAGATGCTGTCCAGCCTCAGTTTTGCCAGCCGGGCTGGGGCAGGAGCTCTTTGGAAGAGCGCTTTCCCGGTCCATGCGAGCTGGCGGCCCCTGCGGCAGCAGAGTGAGAAAGGGGGCGATGCCGGTCATGCAGAGGAGCCGCCTTAATGTCCCCGTGCAGGTAGCACGCCATCCCTCTGCCTAGCTGTGCAGCCTCTTGCGTGTTCAGTTTAACTTCGTGGCAACCCTTGTAAGGAAGGTGCAAGATCTCCACGTGCGTTTCTGTTCAGCACAGCACCAGAGAGATGTGAGCAAAGCAGGAACATGGTTTAAAGGAGAGCAGATAAGTGTAGATAGGATGGAGGGTCGCAAAGATTACTGGAGGTTGAACATAGGCAGTTTGCCAGGAAGACCAGTGCAGGAAAGACGTGGACAGGACAGTGGATTAAACACGAGCTCAGAGAAGTGTCAGCAGGGAAAAGTCTTTTACTGGAAATACGAAGGTTGAAAAATTGGACATGGATAAAGAAGGAAAGAGATTTTTAAAAAATTCTGCCAAGCACTCAGATGCTGTAGTATCTCATCTGTCTGGGTCTCAACTTGCACTCCACTTTGAAGAGTGATGCTGTAGCTTCACACCTGAGGAACAACTTGTGTGAGCAAAAGTATGTCTGCTTTTCCCAGATTTATCAAGTAGTCAAATAAAAGTACATCCTTTCTCTAGAAACCATGCTTACTTGTAGCCACAGAGCACCACACCTGTCACGGCACTGCTACTGTGCTGTTAACAATTTCTACAGACGTTGTGTTGTTACTGCTGTTTGAAATAGGTTTGGAGATACTCGAGAGAGGCTGCACTGATGCAGGATATTACCAGCTAAAGAGAACATGTGCTTTGTAATAAGAGAAGCCATGTATGTAAATATGCAGTGCAAGCTGTTCGTTCTGTCTGAGGTTACTGATCACATCATTAACCTAAGGACCAGACACTTCAGTGGTAATGTAGGCTAGATTGTAAGATGATTTATCTTTTTGCATTCTTTCAGAGAGTGTTATCACTGGTTGTGCTTTAAGGTAAATGCTCCAAGCACTTGATTGCAGTAGCATTGTGATTACTTCAGTTGGCTACCACAGCCTCACAGGAAGCTTTGTGATCAGACATCCATCAATTAGTCCTTGACATGACTGTCTGTAAAAACACTACGGGATTCATTGAGATTTTGATAAATCTTTTTCATGCGAATGTTACTAATGTTCCCATGGAAAGCGAGGGGGTGAAGTGGGAGTGGAGTTGGAGGCAGAGAGAGAATATGTATGAACCAGATGCCTCTTTTGACACTACCAAAAATACGTAGCTACAAAGGAATTTACCTTTCATTTGCCTGACTAAGATACCAACAAAAATTATTTCAGAGCAATTTGTAGCACCTTGTTTCCTTATGAAACCTGCAGCCATTTATACTATGGAGAAACAGGGATTCTCACCGGCAAATCTTCAATGTAAATGTTTTCATTAAGTTCAAGGAACTGGAAATTGTGTTACAAGCCCCTTGCCTTTCATACACATCTTTATTGTTACACAGTTGCATTTTTCTGTGAGAGACAAAAGAGACTGGCAATAGATCTGATTCTGATCTTACTTTCATTATGCTAACCAGATTTACCCCTGTATTATACTGCACTGGTGGAAATGGTAGTGCTAGGTATTAGTAAAGGTGAGAATGACACCCAAATTTAAAAACAAAGTGTAAGCCTTTAATAAATAATAATAAATAATAAAATACTTTAATTTTTTTCTTTTTTCTTTTTTTTTTTTTTTTTAGTCTAGGGTGAGTGAGGATATATTC